>JADRCH010000258.1:1394381-1691909 GCA_019843965.1 Rhynchomys soricoides
AAGAATATTTGGATATTGCCCAAGTCTTAAGAAACCTAGCTCATTTGGTGTCCAGTCTCTGTGAAATGGGAACCTACAGGGCTTAACTGAAGTCCTGGCTGGAACAATCTGTGAGACTGAATGATCTTAGCTAGCCATATTGAACTTGTGCTGGATGAAGACTTCGACAAAACAGCAACTAAGGCTGTCTGTGAGATTGGATCACCTGGAATATTTGTCTTGTCTTCTTTGGTGTTGGTTCTTTTGTTCTGCAAACATGCAAACTTTAAAAATTTCTCCTTATTATGAAAGGCCATTTCTGTATTCCTTTTAACAAAAATCTATTGGCTATGAACGATCTTAGACTCTTTTGAGAACGTTTTTGTTTCTCTATTTTTGATCATGTTGTATATGGAATTCTAGGCTGTTTGGTTTGCAGTTTTTTGTTTGTTTGTTTGGTGGGTTGTTTGTTTGGTTAGTTTGGTTTGAATACTTACCAATTTCCTTATTCTCCTGCACAGATAACATGTATTTCTATTTTCTGGCATCTTTCAAAGATAGTGCCATTGTCTTTTGTTTCCTCTATATTTGGGGGGGGGAGGGGTTATAGACATTTGTTTAGCTTTTTGTTTGTTTTGTTTAACCTCTGTGTGTTCTTGGAACTTTTTTTTCCCCTAGATTATTTGCATCTCACTAGTTTGGGAAAATTTATGGTCACTGTTGTGCCAGCCATTTCTTCTGAATGAAGCACTGTATATTTCTTCTCTCCTAGTACTTAGTAACAAATATGCGGAACTTTCCCCATTCTATGCTGCTCTCTTTCCTTTGAATTTCAGACCAAGAAGACTCTATTGTCAGTCTCCAAGCACAATGATCCATACCTGAACATGTTCATGCTGTTAGCCTGGGAAACAACATCTCCATTTTCTTTTAACATTTCCTTCTACTTCTTTCTTTCTTGCTTGCTTGCTTGCTTGCTTGCTTGCTTGTTTGCTTTCTTAGGATTCTCATCCCTGTACTTATGTCTCTTCTTGCCTGTTTTGGTTCTTTTGTTTTTTGTTTTGTTTTGTTTTGCTTTTTTTTTGGATCAGTACTTTTACCACAGTCATAATTTTTGCAATTCATAATTGTAACATTTGTCATTATCTTACCCTGGTTGTAATGATGACTTTGACCCTCTGTATTTAATTTTTATTGCCTTTGTTAGTACAGTTTTCACCTTTTGTTTTTAAAAAGGACAAAGATTAGGAAGAGAGAAAATAGTTTGTTACTGTGTGGTATTTGGGGAGTCAGCCAGGCTATGTGTAATATTCCCTGCAGCTGCACAAGCTCAGAATTTTATAATCTTGCTTCAGTTCTTGTCTCCCTTCTTTTGTCTCCCTTCTTGAATTTAATTTTCCCTAAGTACTGTTCCTCAGTGATAATCTGTTTATAGCTCTCAGCAGTAGGCATTGATATTATATTTTCTTGTGTGGATGATAGAAAGGCGAGACTAGGAACTTGTTAAATTTTGAAATTAGCTATTACTATTTTTTATCAGCTTGTGTCTTGAGAATGTTTGTGTTCATTCATGTCATTTGTCGTGGTGTGGCTTGATTCTTGTTTTCTACATCCATTCCCATTATCTAGCTTTGACAGTGTGTATGTGTGCAAGTGTACTTCCTTTTACTGTTTTTGTGGGGTTTTTTATTTGTTCTTTTAAGATACATCTTTTGTTGAATGGGGTAAACAAAAATGAGGCTAGACTCAGTTGGCTAGTGGGGGGACTCCAGAGATTTGTCTGTCTTTTTCTTCTTAGTTCTGGGATCACTAGCATGTGCTACCATACCTGACTCTTCAATGTGTGTTCTGCAAATTGAACTCAAGTCTTTGTATTTGCAAGGGCACTAAGCCATCTCTCCATAACAACATTCTTAGTATATCTCCTTGAAGCCTTAACTCCTCTTGGTTGTCTTCTTTCCCATCCTTAGGTGACACTGATGGTCTAGATCGTGGTTCTCAACCTCACTCCCTATTGCTCTGGCTATTTAATACTGTTTCTCATATTCCAAACCACGATGTTATTCAGCTGCTAGTCTATAACTGTGATTCATCTACTGTTATGAAACATAATGACAATACCTGATATGCAGAATATATGATATGCAACCTTCAAAAGGGTTGTGGCCCAGTGCTTGAGAGCAGTGGGGTTAAAGGAGCTGTAATCAGGAAGCCATCCTTGCAGCTAGGATACAGCTCTGAGAAGGCCCACTGAACGTTTTAAAGTGTGCTTTGAGTGTATTCTGCAACATTTTTTCTTTCTCACCATCTTCCAAACCTGTAAGACTATATTTATTAGAGCTTTACCTTGAGATAGAGAAATATTCTTTTTCATTATTTTATTTTTAATTATAATACAATTACATCATTTTTCTCTTTCCATTCCATGCTCTAAACACTCTCACGTGCTCCTCGTTGCTCCTAGTGAAGTTCATGGCTTCTTTATTCACTAAATGTTGTATATATATATAATATACTCCTAAATATAACCTGCTCAGTCTGTAGGTTACTGGTATGTTTTCAGGCCTGACCATTTGGTATTTCTCCCAAATGCATCCTTGCTTAGTTGCCTGTATAGTTTTTTGTGTAGGTTTGAGGCCTCATGGTCTTTCTTCCATCTACTTCGGTTTGTCTGCTGTTGTTGTGTTTGTCCATCTCATGTTCAGGTAATGTTGTTGGTAAGACCTTATAGGTGTAGCTACTGACAATACTAGAGGGCACATGTGTTACTCAGCACTGCCCAAGACAATCTCAAAAACCTACAAACTATTGATATTTTCTCTGTTTGCCCCCACAATGTTCAATGTAAGTACCTCTTGCTGACAATGTCTACATTTCAGACAGAGCCAAGAAGCCACTGATAGGAAATTGACCTGTTTCTCTCTGAGGACTAGATTTCATGGTATCAGAAGGTGCATATTCATGTGCCTGTAGAAGCCAGAGGCATCAGATCCCCTGGAGTTGGTGTTAAGGTGGTTATAAGACACCATGCATAGGTGCTGGCAACTGATATGAATTCTTCTGAAAGATCAGCAAATACTCTTAGGTGCGGATCCATCTTCTAAGCCCCCTGTTTTGAAATAGTTTTATTCTGGATTAGTTCTAGGGTGGCTGCCTAAACTTGACAAGGACAATGATAAAATTAATAAGCATGCTAACAAGGAAGGGGAAAATCACACTGAACCCCACCTCTAGACAAAGGACTATAAACAATTAATGACACTGAGAGAATTAGCCTTTCCTAGTGATGAGCCTCTAATTGGTTATCCAAACAAAGTGGTCAGCCCTGAAATCACACACACACACACACACACACACACACATACACCAAAAGTCAATGCAGCAAGTTGTATTTATATATTAGTGCATCTATCTATCTATCTATCTATCTATCTATCTATCTATCTTGGTGATATAATAATAATAATAATAAGTCATTACTTTTATAGAGAGACAATGGAGAACATGAGAGGGATGAAAAGAAGGTATATCAGACAGGTAGACGTAATTATATTTTAATTGCAACTATGTTTTTAAAATGTAAGTGTCTTTACCTTTTGCATTCAATTTTATAGACTAGAAAGTAAGGCCTGAAGTGATGAGAGAACAACGTTATAATTTCGAACCCAACTTCTATGTCAATATTTGTCCTTGTGATATCCCAGGAGTAGTCCTGTCAATGTTATTAGAAGAATTCTAGAAGTGTCCATTGTCAGATTCCACTAAGACCTGATGAATAAGGAACTCACAGGTGCCTTAACTCTCTATGCATCTTACCCAGCTTTCCACCACCACACGAGAGCTCCTCAAATGTCGGCATTGTAGTTTGTGGTAGGATATGTGCTTAACTTGAGGAAGTCCAGAGTTTGTCCCTAGCATCACTTCCCCCTAAAACAAAACTCTGCTAATAAGTATAAAATTATAACAGCATTCATCTATTCCTGTTGCAGTGTGCAAATTAAACTGTCTGTTAGTTTTGTACCTGTTATAAAAATGTGTTACTCAATTAGTCATTATTAATGATTCTATTACTCAAGGGATTATCACACACACTCACAAAATAAGCTCCTTTTACAAAATTTTACAAAAATTTGAATGTGTGAAAGTAGAATGACAGATTTGCAAATTTTAAGTCTTACGGGGCTTGGGAAGGAAAGTTAACTTTCAAGAGATAAAATATTTTAAGATTAAAATACAAATTTCATTTCTATTCTTAATCATTTCATTTTGAAATCCATGTGTGCTTCCAAAAATAGTACAAAGAATTCTGATACAGTCTCCATTCAGTTTCACTCCAAGTTAATATTTATATAACTATAATTATGATAATGCAAAAATAAAAATGTTGATAACAAACTGCCTACATTCATTAAATCAATTATTCCACTCTGGTCTATAACAAGAATATATTTAAAAGAGTATGATATCATTCTCCTGTGTGTTTTCCACTTTTTCACCACTGTGGCAAAATCAATTAATGAAGTAGAAATATTTATTTTGCTTCACAATGTCAGACAATATGGTCTCTAGGCCTCATTGGCTTTGAACCTAGGACAAACAAGTACATCATGGTAGAGGGGTCTTAACAGCAGAGAGTTTCTGCCTGACTCTTGGTGGCCAAGAAACAAACACATCTAGAGGAAAGGGCTTAGACCCCACATTCCCTTGAAGGGTATGTTCTAATGATTTTACTTCCTCCCATTTGGCCCTGCCTCTTGGAAGTTTGCCACAGTGGTTCGTATTCAGACAGTTACAGTTATATCCAACAGTGTCATCTTCATCTAAGCACCTGGATCTCAGTATCTGAGTCTATGATGGAAGATTTGTGATCAATCGTCCCCCATTGCAGCCAAGTATTACTGTAAGTGCTGATAATGTTGGTCCCCAGGATAAGGGAAGAATGTTTGACTTGTCCACAGCAGTCACTCACATTCCCCTACAATGAGCAAAGAATCATGTGAAAAATGCTTTGAAATTAGGAAAGTATTTTGTTTCCTATGATCTTTATTCTATTAATTGCTTATGTTAATGGTTCTTGCTGTAATGCTTCTTGTTCATTTAATATCGGTATTACAATATTAGAAAGGAATTTTATCTATCCTCTGAATTTGTATTCAATTGCATATTGATACTAGAGTGACTTTAAAGAAACGTTTAGCTCCATGAGTTATATTGTTTGACATCATATATCTTAGTTCTCTAATTTCCTAAGATGTAGACACTGGATATTCCACTCTTTTTAATGGGCATTTATTTTTTCTGAGCATTTATTTACCATCTGACACCACAAGATACTCCAGATTTATTTTATTTTTACTGCGTCAGTGCAGGGATTAGCAATTTCTTAAATAATTACAAGTTAATTTTTACTCAAGAATACTGTTTTGAGACCAAGGTCTTAGAAATGATGTGTGCACATTGCTACCAGATAACCCTTGCATCTAGAAACCCTTGAACTGGAGAAAGCTGAGGAACATCCTTACTGCATCTGTGTCTTATTTTCATGTTTGTAAATGAATCAGTCTATTTATCTATCCCTCTGTCATCATCAAGTATTTACCCATCAGCTAACATCAATGTATCAACTACCATTTATTATCTAATATCATTTATCTATCCTCTATATTTTGCCTAATGATCAACCTATCACCATTACATATAATATATCCCCTATCTATTATACACCACCTACTCATCATCACTATCTATTTACTTAGCATTACCATCAATTTTATCTACCACTATCAATCATCATCATCTATTGCATATTGTATATCTTGCTGTAATAGTAATCAAGATTGATACTTCTACAATATTTGAAGTCAACTACTACATGATTCATTCTTTTTTATTATGTATAACTATGTCTCATTCTTATTATTCACAATATAATTGTTATTTTGGGTTCTAAGATATATGTAAATTAATTCAAAGATTGCTAGTATATAAGTCTGTGAAAAATAAATTATAGTGGAAATAAACTACTGTGGAGTCTTTCTTGGTTCGTATTCAGACAGTTACATGTTTCCACAATTTATATTGCTCATTTATTACTGATATTTAACTCATAGCTAATGATCTTTAGACTAGAGATGATCTATATGGACTGAAAATTTTCCACTTTTCCATCTAATTTATTTCAAGTACATAAAACTGTATTATTATACTTCTTTGCATTAATCCTTTATTTTTCTATTTTCTCTCATCTTTGGACTTTAAAATACAAAATGAAGCAGAACATAACCATCAACCCCTTATTTGGATTTAAGGTCCTCTCAATAAGAGGAAAGGCATGCCTGGTACTGCACTTAGCTAGCTCCCCAGGAATAGTAAAGTCATGGATCTCAGAGGAGAAGTTAAAACCACCACTTTACTATACCAGTATATTCCCTAACTATATACAAAATATTTGTACTTATACACACCGGTAAGTATATTCACTCCTTATCAAAGAAATGTCTCTTTGAACAGATGGAGACCACTACTGCATCCAATCAAAATGAACAGTTGTGAAGCTTAGTTCCAATGGATATTACAAAACACTCTCACACCTAAGACTCAGGGGCCATTGTTGAAGAAAGAGCAGAAAGAGTGTGCTGTGAGAATGTGTCTCCTAGGAATGTCAGAAGCCACATTCATAAAGCATCACCAATGTAACTACCCAAACATAAGCTGAACAGGCATAATGTAATAGACATGGTAATGCGAATGAACTCAACTGTATACAAAGAACTACAGCTGACTAAGGAATACAGACAGCAAGAGAAATAGTCTTTCCCAGGGAAAAGCACACCAATTAGTTATTCAATATCAAAATATCCCTAAAAACATACAATCAAGGAACACTACAGATTGTTAAAGTTGCATATATGTGTGTGTGTATATATATACATGTATGTGTATGTATGTATACACACATAATATATACACACATATATGTACACATGTACATATATGCATATACACACATATACATATAACCACATACATATATATATTAAATATATGTAGATATGTATACACATATACACATGTGCACAAATACATCAAATATACATATACATTATATACATACATACATATACATTATATATATATACACTCACACATATATTGTGGATGTGTAGTGTGTGTATATATGCACATATAAACAATTTTTCTTCTTTCTTTTTATTTATTCTTCTCTCATATAATACAACCCAACCACAACCTTCCCTCCTTCTACCCCACCAAGTTGCCTCCCTTCTCTCCAAGATCCATCGATTCTTCATTTCCCTTTAGAAAAGAGCAGGCCACCCAATGTTATCAACTAAACATGGCATAACAAGATGCAATAAGACTAGGCACAAACTCACATAGCAAGGCCAGACGAGGCAACTCAGTCGAACACGCCCACTCCCACTGTTAGTTGTCCTACAAAAAATAAAAGCTAAACACGCACAGCAAACACAGCGTGTATGCAGATTGCTTAGTGTAGACCCAAACAGGCTCTGTGATTACTGCTTCAGCCTCTGTGGGCCCCAGTGAACCCTGCTTAGTTAATTTTGTGAGCTGTGTCCCTCTGGCTCCTACAATACTTCCTCCCCTCTTCTGCAGAATTCCCAGGTTCCACCTAATGATTGGCTGTGGGTCTCTGCCTCTGCTCCCATCAACTACCAGAGGAAGCTTCTCTGATGATGATTGAGCTGGGCATATATCTATGAATATGGCAGAACATCATTAGGAATCATTTCATTGATTTTTTTGCCTATATAAACAACTAATGAAAAAAAAGACCATGAATTTGAAAGAGAACAGGCCTGTATGTGTGAAAGTTTGGAGGAAGGAAAGGAAAAATAGTAAATGATGTAATTATATTATAATCCCAAGACAAAAAAATAATTAAAAATATTATTTTATGTATATGCATGTTTGTGGTACTCAGTTTAAATGCACATGTACATGCTGTTGCCTGGAGAAGTCAGAAGAAAGTGTCAGATCTCCTGAAACAGAACTTAGTAGCAATGTGAGCTGCCTGTGGGAATCAGGAATGAACCCAGGTTCCTTGCAAAAGCAGTAAGTGTTCTTAATTGCTGAGCCAACTCTCCAGGACATCCATATTTTATAAATACTTATCAGCACATGAAATGTCTGCACCTCAAAAGTTAGATAGCTGGGCTTCATACGGTTCAGAGTGTACTTTGGGTACTACTTCCTTTGCAAACCCCAGGGCACTTCACCATTCTTGAGGTTGTTTTTAATCCATCTGTGAGAAGGTGGCTGCTGGGTATCTACAGGAAGACAATTTTCTTTCTTCTACAAATGCCAAGTGAGCTTTAGGATTGTACTTTCATCTCCAAGAACTCAGGAGCATTCTTCTGATATTGAGCCTCTCATGATGGTCCTTTTCTAAAGATTTTTTTTTTTAACGTGGGCTTTAAAAAAATGACCATTTTCTAATTCTTGTTCCTTCTTTTTATATGACTAGCATTTTTAGGTTTCTAAGACTATAGTTTTGTTTCATTTTTAAGCAGCATATTTCATCACCATGTCTTGAAATGTTCATCTTCCAAAAGGCTTGAACCAAATTCTTAGTTTTTTTCTTGAATTACTAATTCCAAGCAAAAGGAGCAGCTATAAAAATTTAATAAATATTCATTTATATAAAATATAACTGATAGAGTATCTCCATGGCAGGGATCTTGATTTAACTAATAAGATCCTGAGTTCAATCCTTAGTAATAGCTATAGATACACATACACGCACACATTTACATACATACATATATACATACATACATGTGGTGTGAATCTTACATATTCAGTGGTCAGGATCAGTTATTTCTGGTATCATTTTTTATATTTGAATTGTGCACAGCTGGTTCCTGGTTCTCTATAACATATCTTTATTTTTTCAGAGCTTATTTGATTCTGATGCATTAGGATGCATGTGGCTCACTGTCTATTTTCTTTGAGGCATTGCTGGGTCAGCTGTATTTCAAAAATGCTACTTAGAGACCACATTCTAATCACTAAATGCACCCTTTGGGTGGATTTTTCGAAATAATTTTTAAGTTCATGGTTGAGTTGTGAGAGAGTCAGGAGCTTCTAGAGGCATCTAGGAACATAATGGGTTAACTATGGTGACATGCAGCTCAGGCTTTCATGAGCCACAAGCATTAAGAACAATCAAAATTACTATTCAAGGAGCCCTCAGAAGGGGATTGTGGGAGCAGAAATGACCACACAAAGCCTAGGATCCTGAAAAGCCGTGAATTATATGTTTTTGAATTAGACAGCAGAGAAGAAAGAACATAGTAAACATAGGAAGAATGTTTACTCAGTCTGGAAATGACTTCTACAAAGACAAAGAAGTTTCCTTCTGGTAAATTCCCAAGTGTGCATGCATCATCACTCATGGCTGGGAATGAATTTAACTAACACACCGACTTACTCCACAATTTCCAAAAGTCAAAACATTAAGTGATCCTATGCCTACAGATCCTATTTGCCTACAGAAACAAGAAAATATCTGAAATAATGACCTTTACATTAATCTCACAGAATTATCACATAAAAGGGAGAAAGGAGAGCATCTTTCTCTCTCTTTCTTTCTCTCTATCTAAGTTTGCTATCAATACAGGACCTCTCTTATGGGAAGCAAGCACTCAACCATTGAGCTACACCACCAGGGATAGGAGCACACATTACAATTTAACAAAATAACACCCCAAGGACAGCAAATAGTAGTATCATCAGGTTAAGTATACAAAACAAATAAACTAACAGGAAAACAGGCAAATGTATGATATAGAATAAAAGATAGATTCTTTTAGTAATGAAAGATATAGTCACAGAAATGAGAAATTTAAAAAAATGGGTGAACACAAATCATTGTGCACCAACTAAAAGGGGAACTCATGAAGGAGAGTATTGAGTTTAAAATTCAGCTAAATGTAACACTAGTTACAAAGAAGTAAAGTGGAAAGAGGAGCTTAAGAAATACCAAAGAGG
The DNA here is from genome assembly GCA_019843965.1 of Rhynchomys soricoides. NCBI lineage: Eukaryota > Metazoa > Chordata > Mammalia > Rodentia > Muridae > Rhynchomys > Rhynchomys soricoides. The sequence goes on from JADRCH010000258.1 coordinate 1,404,393, forward strand.
GTGTTAGAGCACTGGATCTCTATTCAGTTCCTGAGAGAGAGACAGACAGGAAGAAGGGATGAAGGCAATTTCACATTGAAAAGAGCCAAGAATTTGCTAGGACTGAAAAAGGCACCAATTCTGAGATTTTAAAAGCCTGATAAATTCACAAAAAAGAAATACATTCTCACAGAGAACATAAGCATTACAAAAGAATGGGGGATTCAGAGAAGGCAAAAGGCAGTCTGAGAAAAATGGCACACTAAAAAAAAATGATTTATTATGTGTTATGTGTGTGTGTGAGTGTGAGTGCATGTGTGAGTGTATGTGTGTGTATGTGAGTGTTTGAGTTGTGTGTTTGTATGTGTCTGTGTGAGAGTGTAAGTGCACGAGTATGTGAGTGAGTGAGTATGTGAGTTTTGTGTGTGTGTGTGTGTGTGTGTATGTGTGTGTGTGTTTTCAGGTGCATGTTTATTGTGCTTTATATGCAGAGAACAGCTATGACAGTTCTCTCCTCTGTGTGCAATATGGGACTGAATTCAGGTTGAATTTGTTGAACTTGAAATGACAGGACTTTGGCCCACTTAGCCTTATAACCATCCCAAATGACTTTTAAATGAAGAAAAACAAAACGTCCTAAAAAGATAGGTGAATATGGATCTCTGCGAAGAAGAGAAAATACACTTAAGTCAGAATCAACTTCCTCTGAAGCTGTGAAGCAGTACAATGGTCCCAAAAGGGAAACACAGGGTGCATGATTTGAATTGGAATATCAGAAAGGCTTTGAATAGTATGATAGACATTATATTTCACTAATAATGTGTAAAATTCTAGCCCACACAGAGTAATGCATCTTCTGAACATATAAAGACTATAAAACTTCATAGTGAAGTTGATTCTTCTCCTATCACAGCAAAATATTTACTGTTGCTTTCTTGGTTATTTACAGACCAAGCTGACAGAAAAAGGGCAAATTAGTGAAGATATGTAAGATCTATGTTTTCTTTTCTTTTTTTTTTTTTTTTTTTGATGCTGGGGATTAACCTGAATCTTATGGATACTATACAAGCAAGCATTGTACCACTAAGTTATATTCCTCAGGCCATGATATATAAGATGCAAATACGTCTGTTAATAAGCATGCTCTATGGAATATATTCACTCTAAAATGTAGAATTAAGTTCAGGCAAACATACAAAGTATTTATAAAATACTGGTCATTTAATGAAGCATAAAATTAATATCTCTAAATTTCCACACATCCTGATATAACAACTGTATCTTTTACTGACTATGTTTAAATTGAAAATAGCTTTAGAGAATGAATCCTAATCTTTTTCATACTTTGAAGTTTAAAAATATGCTATTAAATAATTCAAATCATTGATAAAATCCTAAATGAATTCAAAAATATGTTGAAACTGTGATAATAAAACTACTATACACCAAAAAGTATGAGATGTAATAAAAGCATTACTAATGGATTTAATATTCTTATATATTAATGTCCTAATTAAGAGGCTATAAAAAGAATAACAGAATAATTCCAGATTAAAATTAAAAATGTAAGAAAAATGATGTAAGATAACTCTAAAATTAATGAAAAATAAAAATATCTATAAATTTCAAGTAGTCGTATTTGGAAAACACCAATAATACCATTTTTTTTATATTCATTCCTGTGTGTATGCTTAATTATATGATTATATATATATATATATGCATAGACATAATTGATTTTTTAATCATGGCATATACATTTCAACTTTTTGGTTCTAAATGCAATCATTTATGTTTTGATTTTCAAAGTTTCCATATTTAATGAAGGGATCAATAGTGCAACAGACTTACAAATAATTCTTCTAACTAAAATATTTATTTAATATATCATCATTTCTTCCTTTATCTGGGATAGTAATAAAAGCATGATTTTTATTGTTTCAGAATTATTGGGCAGGAACAAGATAAGTTGACAAAGACTATTACATTCATTCCCCTTGTCAACACAAACACATTCCTTAAACAATACACCTTCCATTTCATGTCTTTAAGATCTCACATAATTATCTCAATGGAGAATATAGTTCAAGTACTCCTTAAAGTTAAAACAGTCTCTTAATTGTTGGTTCCTGTAAAACCCAAAGCATATTACACACTTTCTTATTCCAAAAGAGAAGAACTAGGAAATAGTTACAGTCAGATAAAAAAAACCAAACCCCAAATCCAACAGTGTAAATAGCTCAATGTCCAACTCCTGGGACTCAATAATGATCTTCTGGGCTCCAAAGGACTTATACTCACACTTCTGTCACCCATGACACACAGTTTGTTCAGTAGGCTCAGGTATTAGTCCAGAAATTACTTGATGGGAAAGTTTGCCTCAGTAATGATGGCCTCTTATTAATCAGAGTTAACCAGAATCAATTGCCAAGTAATGCAATGGTTCACTTCAATGAAGATGGTCTCTTGTTAAACACAGACTCTTAATTTATTTCCTGTAACTAAGAGGAAGGTAGCTTAAACATTTGAAAAGTCCACATGGCTAATTGCAGAAATGAGGGTCATAACTGATGTAAATATTTCTGTCATATTTTATTAAGAATGTTGGTGCAAATATTCTTGTTTTCTTTCCTCAAGCTATCATGTAATGTTAGATCAATTAAGGGAATATCAGTGGGTATCATATTTAAATTATGAGACACTAAAAGAATGCCCCTCAAGAGACATTGCCACCTATTCCAAAATACATAATGTAGTTGTGGTTGTACATGGGATATTTACAGCGTGGTAGGTGTAATTACAACCTGGTTATAGTTTTCATTTGGAAATTAAGCAAGACATATGATGTTCTGTCCAGTTGCCTAGGGGCTAGATTGTGATGACTATTTTTGGTTGTCAACTTAACTATATCTGGAATTAACTAAACACTCAAGTATCTTGGGCACACTGTGAAGGATTTTTGGTTAATTGAATCATTTGATGTAGGAAGACACTCTTTTAATCCAGATTATTTGCAGTGGTACAATCTAGCCTAAACCCAGGCCACACCTTCCCCTGAAACGTATATAAAGGATATGAAAGAAGGCATTATTATTATTATTTATTCTTTTACTCTTTTCCTGTTTGCCTTCCCTCTTGTCAAATCCAAATATCCTGCTGCTGAGACATCGCTTCACTAGTATTAGAACCCACCTCTTTGGAATTCCAACGAACACTGAAGACAAGTAAAGACATCTAGCCTTACGGGCTAAACAACTACTGGGTAGTTGGGCTTTCCATCAGGAGGTAGCCATTGTTAGACTAGGTAGTAAGCACTGTAGCAAATCATATATATATATATATAAATACATGTACTGATAATTTCAGAGAAATTTTCAGAGACAATGAGATCAAGAAATACTTTAGAGACACGATCATAAAAGGATATGCACAATAAATCTAACTAAATAAAAAAAATGCATGTACAAGGATAACGGGCAGCATTGTCATATTTGAATGGAAAATTATTTTAAATAAAATTTTGCATATAGTTAATCTGTCTATTAAACCATACCAGAATAAGTACATTTTTAACAAAATGTTCTAAGATCTGCAAAGCTGATTACTATGAAAAATAAGCATAAAAACAAGAAAACTGTAATGGAAAGGAAAGAATTAAGGAAGGATCACCCTGGTTATAAAGTGCTGGTCCTCAGTATAAGAATTACAGGTGGGGAAGGTCATATGTGGGACATGCTAGAAACCTAGGACAATGAAATTGTCCAGGAATCTATGAGGGCGACTCTAGCTAAGACTCCGAGCAAAGGAGAATGTGGAGCCTGAATTGGCCATCTCCTGTAACCAGGTAAGACTTCCAATACAGGGACTGATACATCAATTAAGTCACAAAATTTTAGACCCACAGTTTGTACTGCCTACAATGTATGCAGGGGGTAAAGATGGAGCACAGTTTGAGGGAAGGGGCAACCAGTGACTGGTCCAGCTTGAGACTCATGCCATGAGAGGGAGCCCACCTCCGGCACTATAAATGATATTCTGCTATCTTGCAGACAGGAGCCTAACATAACTGTCATCAGAGAGGCTTCATCCAGCAACTGATTGAAACTGATGCAGAGAAACACAGACACAAATTCAGTGGAGCTTGGAATCCTGTGGAAGAGGGGGAGGAAGGATTGAAGGAGCCAGAGAGGCTAAGACATCATAGGAAAGCCTACTGAATCAACTAAACTGGGCCAATAGAGGCTCATAAGGAGTATACATGGGATGGCCCTAGGCTCTTTGCACGTATGTAACAGTTGTGCAGCTGGGTCTGCCTGTGGGACTCCTAAAGCCAGAGCAGGGGTTACTTTGTCTGCCTTTGGATCACTTTCCCCAAACTGGGTTGCCTTGTCTAGCCAAGGTCTGCCTGGTCTTACTGAAAGGTAATATGCCAAACTGGTAGATATTCATGGGAGGCCTCCCTTTTTCTGAGAAGGGCAAGATGGGGTAGATGGGGGAAAGGTGAGGTCAGAGGGAGAGACTGGGATAAGAGGAGGGAGGAGAAGCTTCATTTGGGATTTAAATAATAAATGACTTAATAATAAATAACCTAATAAATTATTAATAAAAACTAGTAAATACATAATAAATAACTTAATTAATATAAAGGTATGAATGAAAAGAAATATTAAGACATCATCTGTAGCTTTTACAAGGATTGATCTCTAGAGAGAAAGAGCAGCAGTAGGGCAGGTTATATTCCTGGTTTTGTCAAGAATTGCAGATATACAGATATGTTTATTTTGCGATGTTTAGCCATAAAACATATACATACTTAAAATCTACTTTGTCATATTAAATTAGAAAATTCGAGCAGCATTTGATTCAAATGAACACAATTTTTAAATAACTGTTCCATAGGTCATGATAATTTATACTTCAAAATTGAACTACTGTCACCAAAGACCATATGATGTAATCAATTTAATCCATCTTGAATCCTAATATAGAAATTTAAGATAACCATATTCCTGAATTTGTAACATATTAAATATACTCCCTGTTTTAATCATTCCTCTATTTATTCTCTTTTCATGTTATCTAACATTCTATTATTAGTAATCACTCTATTGAGACACATAAATTACATTTGTCAATCTTTTTCATGAATGAGTTGCTACATATTCTTATAATTTTAATTTAATGTAAAAGGTATCATGTCACACATTTTATCAAGTTTCAGCTTTACACAGCTGTTGTACCAAATAATTATATTTGGTACAATCAGAACCTAGAACAATGCATACAACATCTATAAAAATGATAATACTACAATGGACTTTAAATTTTTTTTAAAATGTATAGTTTTATAGAATAAACCTAGATCAGAGTAGAGAGATTATTTATTTTATTAGCCATAATTTTTTTAAAGAAAACTGGTTTTGTATTGCTCTACCTTACTTTCTTTGGAAGATATATAAAACAGAACGCATATTCAGCTATCATCCTTCCTTGTAAAGCTTTCATTTTGATGCCCTGGACGTTTTTGGTTTATTAGCACTGTGTTTAGAGTAGTTCTTGTGTTTACATTGAGCACAGCACAAAATTATTTCAAAATCCATGAAAAGCTGTTAACTATTAATCATGGAGACACAATTTTTTCAAGTGAAGATTTTATCTACATGGCTTTGTGTTAAAAGTAGCTTTCCAAAGGACAAATGTTTCATCTACTGAAAAAGAACATTAAAACTATGTTCTGTCACTGGACAACTACCATAGTCTATTCCAAAGTAATACTGTGTTTTTATGTGGCTGCTCATATTCTTACCTAATGAGATGGACTTGACTATCATATATAAGATATAAACTGGTAAAAAACAAACAAATAACCAAACAAGAATTTGAAAGACATAAATACTTTGAGGATTTGCAACAGCACCATCTCTTATGAACATATGTAGGATGGTAAATTATTCCATTCCACAGATGCAAGGAGAGGAAGAAGAGCTACCATCTGTCACTGACACAGCTGACTTTTTTTTCCAGGATGTCTTAGGAGAAAGCCTTGTCAAAGATCCTCAAGCAGAACCTCCTCAAGAGAAAAATGCAATTTTATATGGCTATTCCTTTACAGAGATTTTTATTTTAAAATTACATGATGAAATTGGAATTATGAAAATCATGTGATGAGATATAAAAATTTCAAAGTGCAAAGCAAAAAGTTGCTTCCAGATACAGAACTCTTAATAAGTAGAAGCTGGTCCCTTAATTTTGCTCATTTTTTAATAGTTTTGAAGAAGCTACTATAAAGAAAACTGATAAATGTACACATCTTTGGAGGTAGATTGTTTTTTCAATAACAAATACCTTAGCCTCATGCACATTCCCAGCTCAGTAATAAGACCAAAATTAGCAAATTCAATGTTGTCTATATGTGCAGGGGTGTGGACATCTGTAGAGCATGTGAACCTACCAATAGCTGTGCCCTCAAAGATGATTTATCCCCCCTCCTCCAGAAGTCATCAACTGTCAATAACTCCACAGTTGGGGTAGTGCTTAATGGACTATAAAAATGCAGTGAGTGTAATGGGGGGTCATGAATTTATTGGTAGACATACTGGGGGAAATAGGGGTTGAATATGATCATACTTTGTACATAATATATGGCACACTCAAAGAATTAAAGATTATAAAATATAAAGGTAGAAAATAGATATGATAATTGAGGGATAGGCTACTTAAGAGCAAGGAGAGAAGAAAAAAAGGTGTGTGAAGTGTGGTAGGGATGCGTGTGTGTGTGTGTGTGTGTGTGTGTGTGTGTGAGTTTTACAAGAACAGTTCTACAGAGATAGATTACAAAGAGGATAAGCTAAACACAGGTGAAGACAAAACTAGACAGAAAATAAGAATGAGCTAGAAGGTTAGAACATATTGCCAAAGTTAGTATGCGGCCAGGCAGAAGAATTCAGGCAGAAGCCGAGAGAAACCAGATTGAATTAGTCATCTTGGAAGATTAGATTGTATGGAGGCTTGAAGCATCCAGGCCTAGGCCTAGATAGTTAGAACGGACAGGGAAATGATTGCTCTGGGTTCAGCTTGAGTCATGGATTTGCACAGCTTAGATGAAGCTTTCATTTCATCTCTTCATCTAAGAAAATAAAAGTGACATTTTCAGGGCAATGGTTAATATCATTTATATGTCGTTACAGGAAAAAAATTAGAAATATATCATATATTATCTCATCTCTAACCCAGTCTGTCACATCTTTCTCTGATTCATCAGTTTGTCTGCTCAGTTAGATGTCACTTTCAAACATTGCTGCTTCCTTCTACAAACTAACCTTACCTTCATTGTTAGGGATTAAAGGTGTGTACTAAGGGTGTGTCTGTATTCCATCCAGGTCACAAACATATAGGATACATCAATTTACCACCCAGGTCTGTTGGGTTACATCAGATGCATGTCTCTGCTGACATTAAGGAGTCCTCAGGCCTATGGTCCCATAGACCTGCTGAGACTCCAGGATCTGCTGCCATGTCCTTTCTGGCAGTTAGAAACTCTTTGCCTTCTTAGAATGCTGCTTCTTCTATTGTTTTCAAAGCCAGTGAAATTACAGTTCTCTGACCATTTCTGCCCTGTCTCCCTGAGTAATCCCTCCCACTGTGCCTTCCTTTTCTACTTTTAAAGACCTTTATCACTTTCAGTAGAAAAACTAGGTAGTTGAGGATAATCTCTCTACGTTAAGGCCAGATTACTAGAAACTTAATTTCTCTCTGTTCTGTAGATGAAGGCTTAACATATTCATAAGCGATAAAGGATTACTTCTGGACTGTTACTGTACAGCATAATCATTGTACCCAAAGAACATGTATTTTGAGTAATATGATCAAAGACTCAAGCAACATGATGTTAGAACACAAAGAATAAGCAAACACATACAGATACACTACACATACACAGACGCACACACAGACACACACAAAATGTTTGTTAAAATGAAAAGAAATTAGCAGTTATCTGTGGTTGTTTGAAATCATAAGATAAAAGAGAGTAGAATGGCACTAAGTCTGCTGGTGTGGATTCATGTTTACCAGTGTCTTTAGGTATAATGACATTGACTCCAGTCTGATATATATATTCTGTAATGACATGTACATGATATTAACTATTGCTCTGAATCATCCTTAAACGCATCATATCTCCTATATCCATATAGACACAATTTTCCACTTTTTATTATAATCTTTTGTTCTTTGAGAACTCCATATATTTATGCACAAAGTATGATCACCTTCATCTTCTATTTCCACTCCAACTACCATGCCTACTTTCATGCTCTTCTCCCTCATGATAAGCACATACTTTATTAGTTTATAATGGGATCATATTTGCTTCCTGCACAAATTACCTAATGATTGAAAAGTTGTTGTAGCTCCAACAGCATCTACTCTGCTCTACTTTCAAAGTTTGAACAAGTAACCACCACTCCACTCTACTTTCAAGGCTTTCTCATTCTATACTCCACTGTTTGGAGTGTGTTCCTCTCTATTAAGGCAGTCAGATCCAAAGCCAGGCAGTTAAAAACATTCTAAGGTTTGTTTTTTTTAATCATACATGGAAAATGTCATATCTACTCACATTTGGTTTTCACAGCAGATCACATAATCAAACCAAAGTAGAAAATCCAGTGACTCCTGCAGTTTGTAGGTATGTAATGTGATCATTCACAGCCATCAGGAGCTACTAATAAGCACTAAGATGCTGCCTTTCTTTATCTATCCTTTTCTAAGTAAACTATCCATCCTAGAAAATTGGAGGGTCAGAGCCTGGTGACTCCTGGTTCCCATGATTCCTTAAAGAGCTTGCCAGATAACAAAGGGAAAATGTAGAGTAATCAATGGCTGCACAGTGTCCCCTGAAGTTCATTTGGTAACACATGAATCCCCAGTCCAGAGGTGTTTGGAAATGAACTCTTTGTGTGGTATTTAGAATTAGATATGTTTGAGTGCATAAGATCATCATGACAGAAAAGCTCTTTTGAGAAAAGACATCAGTGAACTTGCTCCTTCTCAGTCTGTGACATCACAAGACATGCATAGAGACAGGCAGGCCATCTGCAATGAAGTATAGGAGCCTTCACCTGAGAGCAGCTGGTTAGTACCTGACACAACACTCCACCTTCTTCTGCTAGGCATGCAGAAGCAGACTAAAAGATGATGGGTTTGTAGCCCAATTTCAAGTGTAACACAGACCTACCGACAGCCAGTGCTCTATGCTTTTCTTTTCCTTTTACATTATGTGCACTAATATGTAGGCACTTGGAAAACACCAGGGCAGAGCATTTTGTTGCAGAAGAAATGAAATAAATGGAAAGAATTGCTTCTGTAGTTGCTTTAAGCAACATTGTACTTGGACCGAATATTGCTTGCCTTTGAAAGTAGTGTCATTTCCCTAATATTTCTCTCTTTCTCTCATCTCCCATCTCAGGACCTCATGTAGCAGCTGTCTACTTCAAATTCCATGATAATGTCCTGTCACACACTGTTCCCTGACCAACAACTCTTTCTCTTAAATGTTTTATTCCTCTTTTGTCCACTCAGAGTAACTTCTGTTTGTGGTGTTTATGTATACTTATTGATGAATTATAAATGATTCTTAACTTAAGCTTCTCCTAGCTTCTCTCTTATCCACCACCATCCATGACCGGGATCAACTAAAGGGCTAGGTCTATAAATGCAACTGGAAAGAATGATACCTGACCAGCAGAAACAAGTCCAGCTAAAGCATGCCCCCGTCTTCGTTGGGGTTTCTATTGTTGCAATGAAATAACGTAATGGAAGGGCAAGTTGGGAAAGAAAGGATTTTTGGGGGGTTATACTTCCCCATTGTAGTTCAGCGTTGAAGAAAGCCAGGACAGGAACTCAAAAAGACAAAAACCTGGAGGCAGGAGCTCATGCAGAGGCCATAGAGGGGTGCTGCTTGCTTGCTCTCCATGGCTTCCTCAGCCTGCTTTCTTGTAGAACTGAGAATGACTCACCCAGGGATGACCCTAACCGCAATGGGCTGAGCTCTCTCCCAGCAATCATTAATAAGAAAATGCTTCACAACTATATCTTATATAGGCTTTTTTCTCAATTGAGGTTTCCTTCTTTCAGATAAGTCCAGCTCTTGTCAAGTTGACTTAAAACTAGCCAGCATACTTACTATGTGTGCATCCCTTGTGAGGTAGTGGGCAAGCTACAGGAGATTTGAATCAGAGGAAGATTAAGTTGTTGTCCCTGTGCAGCCCACATTCTTAGAGGGAAGATACTGCTTAAACTGGATGGAAGTGCTAAGCGCTAAGTCCCTGGGTTATCTAGATTGAGGCTCTTGGTCACCATGCAGTGTCAAGTATAGGTTACATCTGATGGAGTAAGCTATAAGCCTTAAGTCAAAACAGTTATTGATTGGTTACTTTCTAAAGCTTTGTGCCAAAATTGTCCTTGTAGTAGAATTCGGCATCCTTTGGATTATACCCAAGAGTGATGTAGCTGGATTTTAGAGTAGATCAATTCCCAACTTTCTGAGGAACTGCCGCACTGATTTCCATAGTGACTGTACAAATTTGCACACCCACTAGCAATGTATGTTCCTCTTACTATATATCCTCAACAGCATGAGCTGTCACTTGTTCTGTTGATCCTGGTGATTCTGACAAACAAAAGATGAAATCTCAATTTTGATTTGAATTTTCCTGATGGCTAAAGATGCTGAACATTTTTAAGTGTTTCTCAGCCATTTGAGTTTCCTCTATTGAGAATTCTCTGTTTGGCTCTATATTCCATTTTTAATTGGGTTATTTGATTTCTTGATGGCTAGTTTCTTTATATGTTTTGGATATTAGCCCTCTATTGAATGTGTAGTTCATAAAGCTCTTTCATATTATGTTCTTCTTGATTTATAGTTATCTGTGCCTATACAATAAAAACAGCCATAAAAGTGGTGTTCTATATACCTTTATATACTTTAAAGTCATGATAGCCAACTAACAAAATCAATGAGACGCTGTAAAATTCTGCATATGTATAATCATATACAAATATGATTAAGTGAAATGTGTTGGATATCAGGTTCTGACTATGCACTGTAAATTTCTTGGAAGGACAGGTTTGGACCACACAAGACAAACTTACACATTTTAAACTTCCCAGTGGGGGACTTAGAAATTAAGACCACATTCCAATGAAGCTCTTTTCTTCTTCACCCAAAAAATTTCCCCCAGAGACTCCTAGACTGAGCTACACTGCCGCCTAGACAGTTGAACCCACCATTGCACTAACCCGTGAAACAGATGCCAGAAAATCCAGTGTTCATAACATTGTCACTGTAATGTTGCTAAGAAAAGGACTGGCGTCCACAGACATTTGGAGATGTAACCTTCCAACAGATGCAGCTGGTCAAGGCAGAGATAAGATTTACAGCAATGTCCCACAGTTCTACAGCATTTATGCCCTTACCCACTACATCATCCCTCCCCTTTGCCTTTTTCACTCTAAAAATTTCTCCCTTATAAATTCTAGGGCAATGATATTTTTAATGGACAGTTTGACCAGTTGCTTAATGGATATTTCTTTATACAAGAATGTGAAGGGTCCTGAAATCAGTTCCAGCTGCATTTTTATCTTCTCTGATGAGCAGTGTGTGACAAAGTCTGCCAATGCCAACCTTCCTGACTTAATCAGGATGAGGCTGCTCCGGGAAAGCCAGCAATTCTTCAATGACTTTCTCCATGAGCACAGGAGGGAAGGGCTTTCAAGGAACAGAAGAAAAGATCGAGTTCCCCTGTTTTCATTCTGTCTTGCCACTGTTCCCTTCTAGTTTCTGGAGTGAGATGCTCTCTGTTTCTTTTGTCCTGGCAATAGTATAAGAGGAATAGAAAATCCAAACTGAGTAGTGCTGGAGTGAGAAAGACTGGATGCCAAAAATGGCCCCTCAGTCAGCCCTTAGAATGCAAAGGGAAGCCTGGCTTGGCTTGACCACACCAGACACAGGACAAAGACCTGCATAGACACAGATGCCCAAGCTATTGTATCCAGTCTATTTCCTGTCATTTAAACCCAGTGTCATTTGTTATTCAATGCAGACTGTAGTTTGGAGATTCAATTTGTAGGGTCTATCCACACATGGTAAATTGGTGTGTATTATCTCAGTTCATTTGCTTGAGGACAGGTGTTCACATCTAAGAACCAACAGCCCCATCGACAGTAATTGGTGCCTTGGCTGGCAGTCTGAGCCTAGAAGGCAAGAACTAAAAGTGCATGAAGAATGAACTAATAATAATTTCCACACAAAACGTAGCGTATTTTACTTGAGGCTCTCAAAGCACATTTTAGGCATTCATTCTTTGTCACTCCAGCACTGCCCGGGTGTGGGCTTGCCTCGCCTCTCATTCTGCTGCCAGAAAAAAAAGCAGCAGAAAACATCTGACTCCAGATAATAGAGGGGACAACAGCAGGACTGAGGACAGAAATTGGGGAGGCCTGGTCCTTCCTTCTGTTCTGTGAAAGCTTTCCTCTCCTGAGCTCATTGGGCTCATTTATTATTCAACATCTTAGTGAGGATATTGAAGAATGTAGGCTAGTGAATTCAATTTTGCCAAGGTTAATTAATTCTACTCTTCCTGCAAGTCTGTGGAGTGGACAAAGCCATACAACAAAGTCACAAATAACAGACACAAACACACAGTTTCCAAAAGCTTCAAATGTTTCTAAAATGTAAATAAAATCATTATCACACATTGAACATACTTGCAGTAACACATAGATTGGGTAAGCGTTCCAAAGTGAGGAGAGAACAGTCCATCTGAGTCACATCTAAAGATCTATATGAAGAGAGGAGATTCCAGAACTGGAGTATTATCTTAACTACATTGCTAATGCCATTTCAGAATACTCTGCCTGTTAAACTCACTTTAAAAATATGAAATTAGAAAGCCCTGTGCTAGTGGGTTCTATTAATAATGAGCAGAGAGAAAAATGGAACATGTGCCCTGCAGCTCAGGTGAAACGACATAATTAAAAATACTGCACTGGAAAGTGATTTCTACTTCCCAGATGGCAGCTGGCTTCCACATCCTTGCAAATGGCCAGATAAAAAGCAACCAACACTTTCAATTAAACTCTTTTCTATTTGTAACAAATGTAGTTATTTAGCACTAATGGAGACATTTCAATGGATATACTGAGTAAATAGAGAAAAAAGAATTGTTTGCCAACTTTTCTTTTCATGGTTAAGTGTACAAACATGAAATAAATCCAAAGAAATGAAAACTGTCTCAGGTTTGGTGGCTCACATCTATGCATCCCTGTATTTGCAAGACTGAGGAAGGGAAGGATTTCTGAGAGCTCAAGGCTAACCTAGCCTATGGGATGAAAACTTGTCTTCAAAAACTAAAAAAGATTTAAAAAGTCATAAAGAAAAAATGTAGTGGCTAACTGCAGGACACAGTTTGTGGTTAATGTGAGGCATGCAATGCTAATCCAATAAGATCCAATAATGCCAATTCAATAAGAATGAAAGGACACACACCTGGCTGAGGATGAAGACTCTGGGACTGAGTGGGTAGCATTCAACCATTTGTGAAGAATGAAGTATCTTTTCTAGTCCATCCAATTGACCTAGTTAAAGCACCAAGCCTAGGCAGACAGGAGGAATATAAAATTATCTAAATTTCTTTATAAAGGGCAAGGGCTGTCGGGTTCTGTTCAGCATAAATACTGAGATAAAATGAATCATCTCTACCAAGACCATATTTTAATGTAGTTCTCATTTAAATATAAAACAAAAGTGGACAGAAAAGTAGAGGAGCAAATGCACATTTGGGGGAGCACAATGACAAATGGAGATGAAGGAGAGCCAAAATAATAGGTCCATGCAAATGATCAGAGGATTTAGGAAGTGTGGTTATATACTAGAGCCATGATTTTCCTACCCCCTTACAGGTTACTGGATTTTATACTGTAGAAAGGTCTAGCCATCTTAATTAATGAGCTTCCTGTTAAGCTGGCTCCTCAGATAATCCAGATGGAGGCTCTGCTTGCAACATAGGCCCCATCTCTTGTTCTGAGACCGGATGGTAAAGAAGGACTAAATGCAAGTTACTAGGAACTCGGAGTGCCCGGGTTGTCACTGGCACACATAAAATACCTAAGAACATCAACCAAAATGATACAAGGTTTATTCAGCTCACACTTTTTAAGTTTCTCTCCACAGTCACTTGATTCCATTGCTTCTGGGCCTGTGGTGGGCCAGAATATCATGGTAAGGATGATGCAAGTGCCTCTCACCTCAGGGATGGAGTAAGGAGGGAATAAGGGAAGTGGGAGGGAGAGAGGAGAGAGAGAGAGAGAGAGGGAGAAGGAGAAGGAGAGAAGAAGAGAGACCACTAAAGCACTCCCTTGCTTTCTGTGGAACACCTCTACTGACCCATCTCCAGCTAGGGGGAAACATTCCCACTACTTTGCAGTAGGCCAACATCTCCACCAGCTGGTTCCAGCATTTAACAATGAAGTCGTAGCACTCTGGCCTCAAACTTTGCTTTAAAGATTAAATGTGTTCTTCATTCTGAACACATAGTACCCCCACATTACACCATGTCTCCAATAGGTACTCGCTGTGACTGTTCACATCTCACTCACTCCCTTACCAGTTTCATGCATTTGCTTTTTGCTTCACTCTACTCCCTTGCTAGAATCTGCCTGTCTCTGGACCTCTACCTGGCACGATGTTTTGGCTATATTCATCTTGCCAACACCAGCATCTGCCATCAGGGAAGCCAGTTCCCTAATACACTCGCACACAGAAGAAGCAATTGAGAGTTTAGAGCAGAAACAGGAAGAAATCTGGTTATGCTTATTATCGTAATATTATTGATAATCTTTCACATGATCTTTCCCTTCATCCCACGCTTGGGAACCCATAAGGAAGATAACCATTGAACTATCTTCCCAAGTCCATGTGGCTTTCCTTCAGTCCTTCTCCATCAACACATTCATCTCTGTATTCTCATTAATTCAGTTGCTGCGGGTTTATACACATATGTTCACTGGAAGGTATTTAAATGATTGTGACCTCAGATTGGAGTGAATAAAACTCCTCATTATTTAAAGAGTTTAGCATATTCAATGAGATAAATGCTAAGTAGATCATGTGCAGACCATGCATGTCTCTATTCACTCTAAATCAATGTATATAAAATGGATTTTGATGACTTCTGTTTCTGATAAAAGCAGAAGACAGTCATGAAAAGACACAGCTGTCATGTCTAGAGTCCAGGCACATACCTGCTGAATGCATAACCTAGTGTATTAGTTAGTTTGTCGTACCTATGATAAAATTCCAGGGCCAATAGCAGCAAAGAGCTTATGTAAACCATTCCCAATGGATAGAATCCATCATGACAGAGAAGACACATGGATTGCCAGCAAGAGCAGGAAGCTGGCTTCTAACAATTTCATGCACATACGGGAAGCAGGGTTAGAGCAGGAAGTAGACTTAGGCTACAAACCCTCCAAGCCAACCTCTAGTGAGGCACTTCCTCCAGCGAGGGTCCTTCTAATGGTTTCATAACCACTGAAAATAGAGCTGTCAACAAAGACCAAGTGTTCCTACACATGAGCCTTGACCACCAGGTCTAGATTAGGTGCCATTTCTTCCTTCTCAAGGGTTCCACCCCCACCTCATATGAACAGAGCTCAGAGCTGGAGGATGACACAGCAAGGAAATGAATTGGAAAGTGAAAGGCCTAGTAACACCACATATCTGTGTATTGTGATACAAGCATGTTTAAAGAGCACATATGTAGACCAAAAAAATGGAAAGCGCAAAGTGGGAACAGTTGTTGCCTCTGTGTTCTGTGTTTATATTTTGTTTCCACATTTCTGATTAATGTGAATAAGGTTTTTATTAATGAAGACAGCCACAGTCATGATAAATGTAATTCAAAAACATCAAATTTGTTCCAATGGAAATGATGATTTCATTGCAAACCATGCTCCCTAAGGACATTTTTTAAAAAATATTTCACACACACACACACACACACACACACACAATTTATTTATATGTGAAATGGTTGACACTTTATATATTGTATTTTCTTTCCTTATTTAATGGCAGTAATTTACCAGTATCTAACCATTTTATTAGATAATAATTACTTTCTTGAATTTATACAGTCAAAGTTATTCAAACTATTTATAGTAATTGATAAGGTCATTTAAAACTTTTTGACTGTGACCAGCAGAGCTTTTAATACTTGTCAGGTTATTGTCTCAGACAATATTTCTCTGAATATAGATGCTATTTAAAAATTCTAAGCATAAAGGTCTTATGTATTTTTTGACATTTCAATTCTTTATAAGAATTTCTGCTCCTCTACAGCATGAACTAAAATCAGACATTATGAAGCGTAATCTTTCTTCACTTGATGAATAAAAATATTTCATTGTTTTAATTATTTTTTAAATTAGCCTAATTTTGTGTCTTGCTTTATTTGGCTTTTATTTTATTGTCAATTCCACTTTATAATTTACTCAACTTTTCTTCAAAGATTCTTACTGGCTAAGGTACCATAAAAGGATGATAACTCTATTTTTGTAATATATGTAAAGACATTTTTCCAACTTATTCATTGCCTCTCAATGTAATTATTTAAAATTTTTTCCAATTGTAGATTATATCTTTTTATATTATATTGTCAAATACATCAGCATTTTATTTCATGGTTTTTGAATTTAGGGAAAGTATTTTCTACCTTAAGAATGTTAAAATACTGTAGTATTTTTATATAGTTGGATTTTAAGTCTACGTAAATTGGACATGTGTGTGTAATGAGATGCAGAAATTTGAATTAATTTCCTTATCAAATGAGGATCCAAATTTTCTATCATTAATTGAATAAACTGTTTCCTAGCACTTTCGAATGTTGCTGTAATGCACAGCCGCATGTTCCAGCATCTGTTCATCCTAAATCTATCATTACTTTACTTTATATTCATATGCATATTAACTATGAATTCTAAAACATAGTCAAGTGTTCCATAAACAGTCAAACCACAAAACAACGTGACTAATGCAAGAAACCTGAAATTATGGGGTTTCTCAATGGTATTATATGTCTCAAGTCCTCCTGCCTTTCCCTCTGTAACTTCCCCCAGGTCATTTGTAATTTCTTATTCAGCAGTTATCTCCTCTGAAACATGATGTCCTTAAAGACAGAGCATCTAAGTTTCTTATCAATTCTTGAATCCCAATGCAGACTTCTTAACATTTAGCAGGTACTTTAGATTACTTACATATTGGATGAATTAGATGGCCTTGCTCTTGCAGAAGTAACAGCTGGATATATTTTTAATGTCTGAAAATATAAAGCGAAGAGTCAAGATGGCTATTATAGACAAGACAAAAAAAAGTGCTAAAGCATTTCAGAAGACTACTCAGATTCTTATTTGATGATCTGATCTGAAATTGAACTGGTAGATAATAAATCATAGAAATATTTGACTAGAGGCTAAAATAAAGACTGTAATTGTTTGATTAACTGAAGAACATAGTACTGCCTTGCTCCTAACATGAATCCTGATCCTGATCACACCAGAGAAAATGGGAAGGAATCAGGCTGTCCTAAGATATCACTTGGGCTGTGATAAAAAGAATATGACATATATTGGATCACTTTAGCAAAATCTGGATTACAGAGAAGCTTACAAGCTAAACTGATACCACTTTACTGGGTATTTATGTTCCTAGGGGGAAAGCAACATTAATAGAATTGGGAGCATAGGAGCCTGGAGAGGCAGCTCAGTGGTTAAGAGTACTTGCTGCTCTTGCAGGGGATCTAAGTTCATTTCCCAACCCTAGTATCTGGAATCTCACAGTCACCTGTAATACTAACACCAAGGGATCCAAAAGCATTCCCTGATCCTCATAGGCAGTGCACTAACATGTACATACCCATACACAGACATACACATGTGTACATAGTTTTATAATGCTTTAAAAATGGAAAAATTGTTCAGAACTAACTCAAGAGCACAGCTGAGATTTGCTTTCCCTCCTGATTTTGAAAAAGCAATCTACCTGCTGCAGCCAAAGAAGAGTTTCCAAGACAGGCATGTTTAAATGTTGCAGGATATATATATGCAAAGATGGGTATCAGATCAGATACAGCCTTGTAATCTGATAAAAATGTTTTTAAAGATCAGTCTGGGTGCTGCAGGTGTGAGAGACTGGAAAAGGCAAAAGTTAGGATGGAAAAGTTAAAGAGGCGTGGCGATGGAGGGTAAGGAAGCCCGGTCCACCGTGCTAACGATGTTAGAGATGAGGCTTGTCCTGGGTGTGCTTGGATCATTAACCATGTAGACGACACAAATGATAAAGTTATATCATGGGTTTGTTGTGAGGACAAAATGCATAGGCTAAGATTTCATCTTTGCTCCATGTATTATCAAAGCTGAACGCATGTTACACAGTCCGTTAAAATGATCAAAATAAATTGATTTTTTCTATATTTTCACTCTTACCTCCCTGCATATTGCTCCCAGCCATGAGCAGTCCATCCCATACTTATTTCTTCTGGGCCTGTAGTTTATTGTACACCTACTGGGAACTAGCCTAGTAGGGAATAATGCTGATTATTAGGTTTCCCAACCAAGTTATAATAATATTAGTTCAAGATTTTTAAGAACTTGATGTGCACCTCTAATTAAATTGAACTGTCACCATATGGTACCCAGATAATGTCAAATTGATTTTATTTTGTGTTTTTCTCTGAATTTAAACGTTTAAGTTTTCTTTTCTTGGAAAAATGGCATAGTGAACTTTTTACACCACTCCTTAATTGTCTGTGTTTATTTTTGTTGTAATATGAAACCTATTTCTAAATGGTATTCCACACACAGCTTTGATAAAAATATAAATATAAATTATATTGTCTTGGTAAAGAATACTTAACAAACCCAAGGTAGAAAAGAGATCTATTAAAATGAATTTGGAAAGGAGGATGTAAGAAAAATATATGGGCAATAGCATACAAAGGTCATGGGTATTTGAAAGGTCAACAATAACTCCATTTTCTACCTCTGTCAGCCTAGGTGAAATGTGGTGCCACTGGTTATAGAAAATCCAGGAAAGGAATTATTTTAGAGTTTAGAAAACTAATTAAGCTGCTAGTGTATGCTCTCTCCAGTTTCTTTTTGGAGGCACTCAGAGTTGTAAGTTTTCCTCTTAGCACTAAGTTTGAGTATGTTGTGCCTTCATTTTCATTAAATTCTAGAAAGTCTTTAATTTCATTCTTTATTCTTCCCTGACCAAGTTATCATTGAGTTGTTCAGTTTCCATGTGTATGTGGGCTTTCTGTTCTCTTTGTTGTTATTGAAGACCAGTCTATGGTAATCTGATAGGGTGCATAGGATTATTTCAATTGTATTGTTTAAGGCTTGGTTTGTGACTGATTACACCGTCAGTTTTGGAGAAGGTACCATGAGGTGCTGAGAAGAAGGTATATTCTTTTGTTTTAGGGTGAAATGTTCTATAGATATGTGTTAAATCCATTTGCTTTATAGCTTCTGTTAGTTCTACTGTGTCTCTAGTTAGTTTCTATTTCAATGATTGCGCACTGGTGAGAGTGGGGTGTTGAAGGCTCCCACTTATTATTGTATGAGAGCAGAGACTGAAGGAAAAGCCATCCAGAGCCTGCCCCACCTGGGGATCCATTCTATATGCAGCCAACAAACCCAGACACTGTTGCCGATGCCAAGAAGTGCTTGCTGATATAGTTGTCTCCTGAGAGACTCTGCCAAAGCCTGACCAATACAGATGAGGATGCTTACAGCCAACATCACACTGAGCATGGGGACCCCAATGGAGGAGTTAGGAGAAGGACTGATGGAGCTGAAGAGGTTTGCAACCCCATAGGAAGAACAACAATATCAACCATCCAGACACCTCAGAGTCCCAAAGACTAAACTACCAGCCAAAGAGTACATATGGAAGGACCCATGGCTCCACATGCATATGTAGCAGAGGATTGCCTTATCTAGCATCAATGAGAGGGGAGGCCCTTGGTCCTATGAAGGCTTGATGCCCTAGCATAGGGGAATGCTAGGGTGGTGAGGGGGGAGTGGGTGGGTGAGTGGGGGAGCACCCTCCTAGAAGCAGGAGAGAGAGAGATGGGATAGGGAGGTTGCAGAGGGCAAACAAGGAAGGGGGATAACATTTGAAATGTAAATAAATAAAATAACCAATAAAGTAAAATTTAAAAAAAAACTAGTTAATGCATTATCTTTTGAGGCAACAGTCAAATTTCTAAAGAGATGTATTCAGGGACATTTTCAAGTTATTAGATAGGAGTGGCATAGTTGAAGGTGCAAAATAAGGCAGCTAAGATAAGGTAGCCCGTTAGAGAAAAAAGGTTCTGCAAAGCTGGTTGCTAGCAAGAAGATACATTAAATATCAGGCAAAATCAAGGATTGGGTGAGGTGATGTTCAGTGTTCTGAAGGCAGACTCTCATATGAAGAGGGAAGAGGTAGAAATCATGTTTCTAACAATTGCTGATCAGAGCAGGCATTCAATTTTAGAGAGTTTTAAATGATTATTTAGACAATGCTCAAAGGGACCTCAGGGAATATGTACACAATACGAGGTCAGTTAATCAACAAGATGACAGGAATGAAGACACAACAGCACACACATACACCCATGCATACATACCTACACAGATGAACATGAACATATACAACATGTGTGAAATATCAAGAAAATTGAAAGCCAGGAGTAATACTAATGTGTATTACTCGAAAACCCCAAAGAGGTGCCAAGGACCAACCTCTGTTTGGAAAAGGGTTCTGAGGGAGGGGAAGTCTGGGAATGGCAAAAAACCAAATGACTGGAAGTCAGATCGTGGGTCCAAGTTGGTGGCCTATGTTCTGCTGGCACAGCTTCCATACTGCTTTCTCTCTGTTCTGCTTTCTCTGGAGATCTCCAGACAGCTGTCCCTTAATTTTCTGTTTGAGACAGTTCTCCAAGGAATTCTCTCTTTCTATTCTAAAAAATTCTCTGGATATCTCACATCTCACATCTATCAGTTCAAAAGCCCAGTCTTCTACTTACACACCAATCCATCCATTTACTCCAGGTTCTGTTTTGATTATCCTGCGAATTAGCATCCTGTGACCCCAGTCCCTTGATTCTTCGGAGACAACAAGCACATTTTTTTTTTTTAACATTGCAAAAGAATTCAGAGATCTCCCTGCTTCGGTTAAACACAGAGGATAAACTAGCTGGGTAGGACCACACCCTGAAATTACCATTTCTACTACACTTGAGCCTAATCTTGTTCTGTCTAAGGCCAACCCTGAATTCAGGAATCTGTCTGCCTTTGGAAGTTTAAACAAAAGTCTTAGCTGGGTGGGATCTCCTTCATTCACCACTCCCTAAAGGTCTGTATCTCCTTCCTTAGTATCTTTCTGACAAGGTGGCTCACAGCACAGCTGCTTTTGTTCTTTTGGACTCATCAAGCCCCTCATATAATTCATTTTGCATTTTTATACTTTGCATGTTTCTATATATGTAATAGATATATACATATATATGTGTGTATATATACAATTATATGTTTTTGCACTCATGCTTTTAGAGTTCTTTCCCACAGCCTTTAGGGCTGTACTGAAAGTCCCATTTTACCATTTTGCTGAGACATTAGCCATATCCCCAACTCCTAGTCTTGTTCTTGTGCTGTTTTTGATTATCATGGAGTCACCAACATTAACAGGGAGGGCATCCATTGAAAGATGAATGTAAAAATATTTATATTATTATATAAACAAACTTTACATCCACAGCAGCCACTGATACTCATAGAGGCCCACATCTGCTGACCCTGTCCCAGAGGCCAGAACCATGCCATTTCACCCCTACCAAGGCCATGCCTGGTCTGGCAAAAGGTTAGCCAATATTATATATATATATATATATATATTTGAGATAAAGATGAAAAAGTGAACATGGAAAATAAAAGGAAAAAGATTGACATTTCATGAAAAAGTATGAATAATAACCATCATTTCCTGGACGTTCAACATGTAGCACACATTCTGTGAACCACAACACTGAAACTATTTCTTTTAATCTCTCTATATATTATTTTATAACCAAAGAAGCTGAAAGCTTCAGGCATGACATACTTTAAGATCTTCTAGCTTTAGCTAAAGATGGTTCAGAAGTTTAGGTCATGTACTGCTTTTACATGGACTCAAATACAATTCCCAACATGCATTTCAGGATGCAAAGAACCATTCATAACTCCAGCTCTAAGAATCTTACATCCTCTTCTTGAATCTGTAGGCACCTGCATTGTCAAATGTACAAATCCTATGTAGGCCGCATACATGCATTTAATAAATAAATAAATAAATAAATAAATAAATAAATAAAAATAATAAATTAAAAATAAACAAAATTTTATTTATTTATCTATTTATTTATAATGTTTAAAAGTCAAGGTTGATTCTAGGTGCATCTTATTATAATGCTTAGGTCATTAAAAGTGTCACCCACAATGGTATGAAGAAATAACATGAGAGAGGCTGCAACAAGGCTTATATATGCCAACTTACTTGTTAAATTACACAGTTAATTTTGAGAAGAGCATGCAGTTACTATCTGTGGCCTTTGCCTAAAATTTCCAAATACATCCAAATCACTATCACAACTTTTATCTACACAAGAAGAGGAATAAAACACAGCCCATGGGGTTCCTCAGACACTGAGAAGATGTGGCTTTTCCAGAATGCATCCCCATCAATTCTCTTCTGCTTTTACCAAATAAGGAATATGGGTGCGGCACCTGAAAGAAGGACCAGACACAGAGGACAGAGTTCCATGGCTGCTGTCCTGCTAAATAACAGACTTCCATTTTCACATGAGTATTGGAGCTCTGCTGGAGTTCCCATGCTGGTGTCTACTAACTGTAATGAGAACATCATCTCTGTCCAATTCATAATATGCAGAGTGCTCTATTTGGGTTGTAGTTATGGACCAAAGCCAAGGTCTTACACTCCCTCAGGGAACTGCAACCCAGCCCTGTGGCTATTGTTTCTTTGTTTTCCTGGGCTGAAAATTAAATGCAGAATTATGCACATTCTGAGAAAGTCCTCTTCCACTGAGGTCTATCCACAGCTCCAAATTTCCTCTTTTATGTGGATCAAGGATGGTTTTCATTCCCACAGTATGCTCATTGAAGCATGCAGTGGACAGTGGGAAAAGTGAGAAAGTGGCTATGATCTTGCCTAGGGAATGAGCCTGCCACACTGTAAGGAAACCCTATAAGAGCATTTCCCAGGTCACAGCTTTGAAGTCATGCATCTACTTATCAAAAAAAGGCTAATGAGCTGGGCAGTGGTGGTGCATGCCTTTAATCCCAGCACTTGGGAGGCAGAGGAAGGTGGTTTTCTGAGTTCGAGGCCAGCCTGGTCTACAGAGTGAGTTCCAGGACAACCAGGGCTATACAGAGAAACCCTGTCTCGAAAAACAAACAAACAAACAAAAACAAAACAAAAAAAAGGCTAACAAGAATTAATTGGTGGCAATTGGAAAAGTGAGTAAATTATTGGGAAAATTACAAAACAATGCACTGAAGTTCATGGTGATGCAGAAAAAAATACTGCTGAGAGGAAATCAGAGTTTAAACTTATGAAGGTACAATGACCATAGAGAAGATATTTAAACTCAAAGGAGGGTAAGACTCAGTACAATGAAATACTGCCATTGACTAGTCCCTAGCCCATCATTTAACTTTTTACTTTTATTTTATGTATATGAATGTTTGCCTACATGCATGTATGAACAGCACATGACCTATGCCTGAGGAGGACAGAAGAGAGCAGCTGATCTCCTGGAACTGGAGTGACCTAACATTGTGAGAAACTATGTGGGTGCTTGGAATTGAACCCAGGTCTTCTGCAAGAGCCAGAGACCAAAGTAGAATCATTAAGACAAAGAATCTTATCAAATAGACAAGAATACAAGATGAAAAAGGGTACAACTATGCTATAGTAAAACATTTTAAAAACCTTGAGAACCTTAACCTTCTTGAGATGTTTTCAGAAATTCTGAGGCTCGAAAGGATAGGAGGAAAAGGAGAATGTTCATATCTTTAAAGACTCATGCTCTGGTAGCTGGTCATATAAAGCTATTCACATAAAGAAAGCTAAGTCAACTCAGTGAGTGTTAAAAAGAAAACAAGCCACATGAAAACAAGTTCTAGAGAACAGTGAAGGAATTAGAAGAAAGGAACCAGGAGAACTATGGAAGACTTGGGGGAGGAAGGGGAGAACAGTGAGGGAGTTAGAGGGGAGGAAGGGGAACAGTCAGAGAGTCAGAGGGGACAAACCAGAACAGTGGAGGAGTTGGGGGAGAAGGAGAGAGAAGAGTGGAGGAGTTAAAGGAGAGGAACCATGAGAACAGTGGGGGAGTTGGGGAGGAAGGAGAGAACAGTGGGGGGATAGAGGGAAGGGAGAGGAGAACAGTGGGGGGATAGAGGGGAGGAAGGGGAGAACAGTGGGGGGATAGAGGGGAGGAAGGGGAGAACAGTGGGGAGATAGAGGGGAGGAAGGGGAGAACAGTGGGGGACTTGGAGGGAGGAGGGGGGAGACTTTCACTAAGAGATGCTTTATGGAATTCTCAACAATAAAAATGCAGGAAAAGTCTGAGCAGCCAAACACACCTGTTAAGATGTAGGTGAAGGTTTATGAAGAGACATTTAATTCAAAAGATATGACGGTGGACATTAAGCACAGGAGAAGTTATTTTTCTTGTGTGACACAACTTTAAAGCCATGGAGCATTACTTTGTATGTCAGAAGAGCTAATGGGTACAATACCAACAACAAAACAGAGATTTAGCACATATGGGTCAGTGCTTACATGTTAAGCATACAGTGTACTGAATTGTGCATACATGTAGATTCAGGTGCCACACACAAATCTAAGCATGATCTAACACCTACTTACTCTTGTTTCTTTCGCCTCTATCATATCCCCAAGATCAACTCTTCTGATTTTATTAATCACTCTTTCTTCCCAAGTTTTGATGTTTCAGGTGCATTATCAGACATGGTAATAACATTTCAGTGAAACTAAGTTACCCTGCTTGGTCAGCCATTTTTATTCTCCATTGTTGTGAAGTATCCTCAGTGAACATATCAAAACTTACTCACCCATGATACTTGAGCTGAAGATCTACTAGCAAGAAGATAAGCAATTTGCACCATTTTCTTCCTCTTCCCTGGTCACCATGCCAACCGGGCAGCAGCATCACAAGTGATGCCCTCATATGAAAAAAGGAAAATAGGAGATGCCTAACAATCTGTGATTCAGAGTAATGCAGAAATCGTGCAATTCAAGTGTTACAAACACTTTCTGTTATCTAGGTCTTCTTCTTGGGGTGCTTTTGGCTCTGAAGGAGAGCTCCCCAGCTCATAATTTTAAAACTATTTATTTTTACTTTATGTGTATGACTGCTCATGTATGTATGTATGTATGTATGTTTGAATGTATGTGTGTGTGTATGTAGTACACCATGTACCTGGTGACTGAGGAAGCCAGAAAAAGGAGTCTTATTCCCCAGAAATGAAGCTGCAAAAGATTGTGAGTCACCAAGTGTGTGATTGGAACTGGCAAAGATGCAGGTCCTCTGCAAGAGTAGGAAGTACTCTTAACTGATGAGCCACATCTCCATGAGACGTGTGTGTGTGTGTGTGTGTGTGTGTGTGTCCACAGTGTGCATGAGATGTTGGTTCTCTCCTTACACTTTTGAATGGGTTCTGGGGGTTACACTCTGGGCATTAGGCTTGGGAAGCAAACGATTTTACTCACTGACCCATCTCACTGGTTCCAAAGCAAAGCTTTTTCACTTATCCAGTTTCTTTCCATTGCACAGCCACCATAACAGCGATGCAGCTTTTCAAGATGAGTCTTTCTCTAGATATAGTAAGTCGAGCAACCCACTGGACAGTCAACTCTAGTTACTTTGGCCTGAACACTTGATTCTACTAAAAAGATTAACTGGTTGTTATCACAGTCAATTTTAAGATTTTTGAAACTGGTATGAGTCTTTAAAATTCAGTTTTTTATTTATTTATTGTGTATGTTTGCACCGGAGTGTGTATGTGCACATGTTTGTGCATGCATGCGTGTGTGAGTGTGTGTGTGTGTGTGTGCATGTACACATGAACCATGAAAAATAGATGTTGTCATGTAGGCAGCAAATGACCTTGCCATCCCCAAGTACCATACAAATCATTCAACATTTAAATATCCCTGAGATCTTTGGCTTGCTCATGTTCCCATATCCAACACATCAATTTCCTGGAGTCTGGAAAACAAGGGAGGTACCCACGCAGTATCCCTTCCCTCACTATTGCTGAAGCCTTCAGCCCTTCCTGCATGCTGCCTCCCTTTAAGTAAGCCAGGGGAATGTATTTCTTTTGCATAATGAGTTGATGTTTTGACTTTATTATGGCTGCATCTCACTTCTGGGTATCAGCTACTGTATTATACAGCATTAGTGATGCTATAACAAATTACTAAAGCCAGTACCAAGCAGTGGAATCCCAGCCTAACAAAAAGCCTGTTAGGATTTTGAGTGAGGGCCTGATGGTGAGTAGTAAGGGAACTAACTGTTCATGGGCTGAAAGTTCCCATTTTCTAATAACCTTTAGTTTCTGTGTATCCCATTAATAAATGGAACAGAGAGAATTACAGAGTAGTCTGGTATTCACAGTAATTGATAATTACCAAGGCACATTGTACATCCAATTGTCAAAAGGTCTCTGAGAAAATTTAACTGGATAAAATTAACCTTTTAATTGTTGGGTCAAAATATACGCTGGGAGTCCTGAACTTCTTCTGAGAGGGACAGGTTAAAGAAAGCTGGGCAGTATGACATGCTAACCAGAGCACAGGGTGTACTTAGAATTTTGACAGTTTACCCTGCATCCCACACATAAATCTGTAGAATTATAGTCTCAGGTGAGGGGAGTTAACAAAGTCCTGTGTGCCTCTGAGAAAGAACTTACCACCGCTAAGCAGTTTAGAAATGGCGACTCAGGGAGTCTCTAGACAATGGAATTTTCCATCATCAGTATTTTTTTTTTTTGAAACCTAAAATATTTGCACATTCAGTAGCAGTCAAGGTTGCCCCATTCTTCTTATTCCCTCAGGCATTTGGTCTACTGGCCTCTGCTAGGTTAGGATTTAGCAAACTTTGCCAAAATAGGGCAATTTAATCCGTTAAAAAAAAAAAAAGGATGGCAGACAAGAATTTATTTTCAGAAGGAAAAAAAGCTGGAAGGTTGTGGATTTCTAGTTTTAGGTTATTTTGATTTGCTTTCCCTTTTAAACAGGCACACCTCGTAGGCTAATGTTCTCACTCATTTGCATATAAAACCCTTTGCAGTGCTTCTGATGCTGTTAACTGCGAGGTGTTTGCTGGCAGCTGGTGAAGTTTTGAATCACAGGATGGAGTAGGTCTATACATCACCTGATTGCAGTCCACTGCAGCTCAGCCATCAGTCCTCTACCCCACTATGGACAAGTTGCCTCTGAATGATTCTGAGCAGACTCCAGACAGCTGCTGAGTAGCCTGAAGTATCGCACCATTTGAATATTGATGCACTTGTAGCAACTGCAATGAATGGAATCGAGCTCCCTTCTCTCTAAGTGCTTGCCAGAAGGTACAGGAAGCCATTTGCACACCTGCCGCTCCACTGGAGTTTCTATACTGCTTCACTGCGGGGTCACAATGCCCTTGGGAGAAAGGGGTACCTGCCATGCAGCTACCCACTCTTCGCTTTCATTTCTACAGAGCAGTATTTCTTCCATTTCTTCCTGATTATTTCTCTTGTGTTGATGTGGTTTTCCTCTTTGCCCTGTTTATGTCTTAACTTGAACATCAGTAATTAGTTTTAGAATTGAACTAGTTCCTTCTGTTGGTGGAGGACAGGTCTGACACCGAAACTTCGGAGTAAATCACCCTCTTTCAGATGACGCTTTTTCCTTTAAGACAGGATTTCATATAGCCCAGGCTTGCCTCCAACTTATATGTAGCCAACAATGACTTGATTCCCCAACCTTTACCTCCCAAGTGCTGGGACTACAGGCAAGTGCCACCTGGCTCTACCAAAAACCATTCAAGCCCTTCTTTTTTATAAAGCCCAGCACTAAGTCAGAGCTGCCTAGACCCTATCTTTTCCGGGAGCACTTCCTGACTGTGCTGATTTTCTGTAATTTCCATGTACTTTCAAACTCAGACTGGTTTCTAAATCCTTGACGTGTCTGTGTATGTGGGCAACATGGAATTGTTTCTTCAGTCAAGGAAGTGCCCACAGAAGCTAGAGGAGAAATTACATATTTGGAGGGAACATTCCAAACTTAATTTCCTTTACTTAGAAATACAGTGACTATAGGAAAGTCTCTTTAAATTATGTGTGGATGTCCTCCCCCTTATTCTAGCTGCATTCATTGCATTGTCCTCTCCAGCAGGCCTGGGCTGAGCAATGGGAGACTGACAGGTTGTCTTTGCAGTGTCCCATAACTTCAGGCTCACCTGGAGATAAACGTGCAAACAACTAATATTTTGTTTTATTTTTATTAAGGGTTCTATTTATTCAGCTATAAGAATATAACGAACAATTTTTGTTTTAATATGCTTTAGAAACCTCTTTAAGATATTTCAGGAATTAGAAATTTAAAAGTTCTACCAAAAGAACATTGTCTTCAAATATGGGCATTATATACATATCTATTGAGGATTTCTTGGCATTTAAATAATATAGGGGGTTAAAATTTGAAAAAAAACAAAGAACAAAGACATTTCACAACACTGCGAACATTAAATCATTTTACAGTGTTAGTGAGAGGTAAGAAATGTTACCTTTAACTGAAAATGTTTAATTTATTTTAGCTGATTTTTTTATGAGCAATGTCTGACTGTGGTTATAGATGTAAAGCTAGGCAAGCAATAATTTAATAATTGAGTAATATAAAACTGTAATTGATACTTATAAAATATGACGTGTATGTACATGGGAAGTGTCTATGATGGAGATAAGGCAAAACAGATTTCAAGTCTCTGACTTAAAACAAACCTATCAGGAAAAATATGGAGTATGATAAATCTTAGTACCTAGTGGCATAATTATTTTCTTTGTGAAACAGATTTATATTTAACAGTGTCTATGGCAGGGATTCTCAGTCTTCTATATGTTATGACCCTTTAATACAGTTCTTCATGGTGTGATGATCCCCAACCATAAAATTATTTCCACTGCTACCTCATGACTGTAATTTTGTTACCGTTATGAATTGTGATGTAAACATGTGATTTCCAATGATCTCAGGTGACCCTGTGAAAGGGATGCTCAACTCTCCAAAGAGGCAACACCCCACAGGCTGAGAACCCCCAGTCTAAGGAGCTCTTCTTTTGATGCTGTAAATGTTTTGGAGTTTAAATTTTTTGAACAAATAACCACCTGTCTTCTTTACCATGGACAGTCTGAATGGTAAAATATAGCACGATATGCCTTCAATCCCACCAGTAATGAACATATCTCTTCCTATATTGCCTTAAAGCATTCTCCTAGAATATCTCTTTGAGGCTCATTTTGTGATGTTTTTCTTCAGTTTTATACTTTAAATCTAAACTTGAGTCTCTACAATTGACTTACATTCTTGTACAAATTTTTCAGCATTAATTTTATCAGCCATTTGCAACACAGTCTGGTATTCATCACTTGAAGGGTACCAGAGAAGGGGCCTTAATTGGATGAGATTGATTTCCCCACACACACCATTACACATGCTATAGAAATGTGTGTACAGCTCAAGAGGGAATGGGAGAATAGGCCTTTCTTTCGCTGGCATACCATTTAAGTAATATTATTATCTTATTAATCAGTACCAAAAGTGACATGGAACTTAGTGCTTTGATTTTTCTGAATTCTAATTGAAACTGAAAATCAAGTAGTAGCTCTTTTTACATTGCTAGTCACTGATTTAGAATGAATGCAAATTTGTCTAGAATAAAACGAAATCTTCCTGAACAATCAACTCAGCACAATTCTTTATGGATATTTGGCACTTTCTATGAAACTCCAGTGATCAAACTGAAGCAAGGTTAAGCTGATTATTCAAATTAGTGATCAATTAAGATTCTCAGGTTATCTATATGTTTATCAAGAATATCATCCATTAAATTATAAAACACTTGGGTATGTATTTGCATATACACATGTTTCCTTTTAAATAGCTGAGAATTTTCTGTTGACATCTGGGAATGGATAAGGGAAAGTAAGGCAATATCATTTAATTTTCCCTTCAAAAATGACTCACAATTTACATAGCTATCCGTACCCAGCATTTGGGTGAATGGTAGAGAGGCATGGGTCAGAAAGGTAGAGGAAATGACTGCACTCAGATTGAAATAAACTCAAATGAACAGAGTACAATGCACATCTAATGCTAGAGAGTCTGAGCACAGTAATGACAAGAAATATGAGTATGAAAGCCTAAGTATCCACCATGTCAAAGAGAGAACACACAAAGAAATTATATCAGACAGCATCTATTACCATGGTCAATCCACAAAGGCAAGATCAAAGCAAAACTTTGATTTGTGATATTTTGGAAATGGAGTCTAAAAAACAGGAGAAATAGTGAAAAGTTCTGTTCAGGTGCTGAAGAATGGCCTCAGGGTTCTCTGTTTCAGTGGAAAGAGCTGTTTATCTACTAGCTCCTAAACTTTGACTCAAGAGTATCTATCATGTTTGCAGTCTTCCTCAAGTATTTGAATCCTGAATGGGTTTGGTTAACTTCTCAGCAGAAAGTTAAGGATATTCAACCCAAAGAATTTAACATGCAAGTATCACCAGAGTAGCTGGGGTCAAAAGATGGACAGAAAGGGTCTGATTCAGAGCACATGAGAGTCTAGAATGACATGCCCGTCATACTGCAGGGACCCATCAGCTTCTCACACTGGACCTATCAAAGGGCCATCACAATGGTGGTTGTCTGCAGTATGTACAACTGACTTGTTTTGTAATACTAGTCTTAGCTATTGCAACTTAGCATACTTCAGTGGTTTGTCTTCCTACTCCAGAACCTATTTAGAATTTTCTTTGAGTTTGGATTGCTTGTTTGATGTGTAAAAACTTTTAGTTGCTTTAACCCTCTGGGGGTCATGGTTGTTAAACAATGATTATTTGCTTGTATCACCATGTATTGATACAGGATGACACACTCTGTGGTCTTCCCCAGTCTCAGAAGAATTCCTAGTAGCAAATGTCTGGTAGCAGTACCAGCTCTCAATAGTAATCAGATTCAACCATTCTACCCAATATGGTATTTCCTGTTTTGACCTTTATGCTTTAATTCCACCTATATATTCATCCATGAAGGGTGATGGCATGGTGACATCCCCTTGTCAGCTCCATCAACATATATAGCCAATTCATTTCTGAACCACTTTTGGGCTCTTTATTTCATTATGTGACAGGGGATATACCTTCCCTCCTATGAGGTTATACTGTGAGTTGCAAGCCAGGAACAGGGGAATGTAAAAGAAGTGACCAGTGTGAGGATCTAAACCACACCTTCATGACACTCAATGATGTTGTACTAAATCCAACCCCAAGTTTGTCATTTCCATCACAGTGACAGGTTGCTATTGCTCCTGACCATCCTTCTTACTTGCTTGTTAAGACAAAACTCACTTTTTGAAAGGACTCATTTGCTATATAGTATCTTGCAATCCCAGGATCAAGCACCCCTGTTAGGAACAAACAGCATTCTAGCAACATTTGGTTTGTATCATTTTGTTCATGTTTCTCTGCCTTCCTGGCTGGCCTCAAACTTTCAGTCTTCCTACTTCAGCTTCCTGCATATGTAGATCATCTTTGCCATCACCTTTGTAGGAGGAATGGCAGCAGCCTCTACATAAATATCAAGATGCTGCGCAGCCTCCACAAAGGCATCTTCTGCAGGAGGACCTAATTGAGGACTGCTTAAGAGACCAAGGATTGTTGGCACAGACAGTGCCAGCCAATCATGAACTGCTGTTTAGAAGAGATGCTTTCTTGGGACCAGTGGAATGCTGGTGGAGGATTTTAAAGGAACTTGCAGCAGTGTTCAAATGAGCTTGTTGCCTTGTTTGTCACCTGCTTCTAGAGTCTGTGTCATTGACTCCACACTACCTCATCTCCAATCCCCAAAGGCAGGTAGGGTCAGATGAAGAGTAATCCAGGGCACAGGCAGCACACTTTATAGGGATGTAGGAATCAGGCACTGCTGTGATAAACCAGGCCTGGTCTGACATAGGATGTGCCGTCTCACCTCGGTGTTGAAATTCTCAACCCCCAAAACTAGAGAAATGAATGTTTCCAGTTCATGGTATATTACTTATGCTTCTATTGCTGTATAAAACACCATGATCAGCAAAACTGATAGAAGGGATGGTTTATTTGGGCTTATTCTTCTAGAGGAATAAGTGTTCATCATTGTCACAGAAAGAAGCAGGCAAAGTAGTGAACATGGTAGTTGGAGCAGCAGGCTTATAGATTACATCTTGACACATAACAAGGAAACAGAGAGTGAACTAGGACTAAGGTTATATACCTTAGGCTCTCAAAGTCTCCCCATCAGTAACTTACTTACTTCAGCAAGGCCATACCTCTTAAAGCTCCCCAAACAGGTCAGCAACTAGAAACCAAGCGTTTAAGACCATGAGCCTATGGGGAGGAGGAACATTATGATTCAAATCACTACTTGTAGCAACATGAGTGGACTAAGATGGGCTTTAACTCCACAGTTCCTCCTGTATTAAAATTTCCATTTTGGTGGGGCTGGGAAATTGGAGAGTAGTAAATCAGTGACAGGACCTCCAGCAACATTTCCTATCATGATGATTGTCACTTCCCAGGTCAGAGACGCCTTCTAATCATTCTCATGTTATAATTCTCCCAACATTTCATCAATTTGATATTCTGAAGTATTTCACATTAAAATATTGATGAAGATAGCTTAATTCAAGAAGCCTAAAGTGTTGTGTAATATCTACTCAGAGAAAACAGAGCAGAAAGTAGACAAGTTTCCTGATAGAGGTTCAGGAGCATGCGATATCAACAAAAAGTTGGGAGTCAAATGGCCTGAGACATTTTATCATGGTCTCCTGGCAATGCCAGGCATAGACATATTAATTATACATTTAAGAAATGTGTGACCACAGAGTATGCCCATGATTCAGTGAACCCATTATCAGAGATACCTGGGCCAGGTCTTTGTATATCCACTGATCTTTTATATTTGAGCCACCAAGTTGTTTGAACCCTTTGACTTCTGAATGGTAGGTCAGAGTAGCATCTAATAATACTCAAAATACTGAGAGTTTCTCCTTCTAGGTAAATGGCTGATAGTACTTTTGGTGGAAAATGAGGAAAATGATTCTTATATTATTTTTCAATAGTGCTGCCAAGTTCTTCCTTAAGAGGACCCTTTTTAGACCTGAGTAATTGTTTAAGAACTGAAACTGACTAAGGCATATAAAACAGTGGTGCTCTGTGCTGAACTCTGACCTGAAGCAGCATCAGTTACCAAGACTCACATGGTTGATGGGTCAGGCTGAGTGCAAGGGAAGTTGAAGCAGTGGCTTTTGTAACAACAGAGACACTTCACAGCACAAGGACAGTGGTGACTCTCAAGACTATGGTTCTGCCTGGCTTATATAAGTGCTTTTAGAGGCTTTGAAAATAGGAAACAAAAAACTTAGGTTAAAAAACTAAACAAAGAAAGACATAAAAAGGGACAAGTGACAGCTTTTGATCCCAGGGAAGGTTGTTTATTTAGACCCAAGCCTTCTAGCTGACCCTACAGGAGCCCATCGTGTGTTAATTAATTAAACCTCATAAATAAAAAAATCATTGCAAATATAATTGACCTGTTTCTGTAACACTTGTCAGCATGTGGCACCTGTCTGTTTGGGCTGCTGTAGAAAAATGACTGCCATAACTGGTCTGTCTGCTCAAGTATCATGGGGAGAGGTTGGAACTGCATCTTGGAAGTTAACTTAAGCACATTGTTTGGTACATGAATAAAATAAAAATGGGTTACTTTCTGACAATTCACAGTTGAATGTCTCAGAATAAGAGTTAATTGAAGAAATTAGATGAGTCTCTTCTTGTACGACCATATCTCATCTTGGATTGAGTTTTCTTCAGCTTGACCACCATTTCTTGGTATGATATATATATACCCACAGTGTGATTAGTTCAATCTCATAATAAGTGGGCTATCTCTCAATATTGGATGGTGGGAATGCATGAAATTTGTTGGTT
Organism: Rhynchomys soricoides; assembly: GCA_019843965.1. Classification (NCBI taxonomy): domain Eukaryota; kingdom Metazoa; phylum Chordata; class Mammalia; order Rodentia; family Muridae; genus Rhynchomys; species Rhynchomys soricoides. The sequence continues at coordinate 1,438,773 of JADRCH010000258.1, forward strand.
GTGAAGAAAAAGGTTCAGGCTCAGAAGATATGAGTACTTTCTGTTCATGTTTGGAATTTTCACTAAGTGAATTACAGAATCAGATTTGTTGTCAACTAAGGAAAACTAATCAACTTCTAGAAGATCCATTATCACACGGCTCAGCCACTGCCCAGGAGCATAAGTGCTAGTTAACTTTTGTTAAGTCTGCCTCCACATCAGAAACTTAAGGAATGCCTAAAATGTATAATTTGTTCACACATGAAGCTTCTTCCAACTCTAACATTCAGGAATACCATGATTCTATATCCAAGAGGTCATGTTATATAACAGAGAGGAAGAGATGACTTCTATGCTTGACCTATGTGTCACAGACTCCCACTGTGTCTCTGCAGAGGAAAGACAGCAGTTACCTTTGATGGGTTCTCACCAGTAAAAGATGAGTTACTGTCCCACTGGACTCTTCTTGCTCCTAGACTATTCTGAGCTCCTCCAGCCATTTCCTTTGAATGTCACATCCCTTCCCATCTAAGTAACCCATGGTCATAAATCAAAACCCTGATGAAGAATAATACACCAAGACAGAAGTGAATAGTTTCCAAATCTGCTGATAGTAATTTTAAATGACTCTTTCTGACCTTGCTTTTGTGACAGTGTTCTCCCTGTGCAGAATTAGGGACCTGGGTGGGAGAGGGGAGCGGGTGGGGATGGAAAAGTGGGGGCAGGTATGGGAAGAGACAGGAGAGAAGTCCAGAGGATCAGGAGAATGAATAGAAATATGTAGCAGTGGGGGTGAACGGGGGCACTAGAAAGTCCCAGATGCCAGGGTTGGGAGAGGCTCCCAGGACCCAATGGGGATGACATTAGCCAAGATACCCAACAGTGGGGAGATAGAACCTGAAGATTCCACCTCCAGTAAATAAACGTGTCTCCAGTTGAGGGATGGGGCCACTCACCCATCTCAAAATCTTTAATCCAGAATTTTTCCTGTCTAAAGGAAATGCTGGGACAAAGAATGGGGCAGAGACTGAAGGAAAGGCCATACAGAAAATGTCTCACCTTGGCATCCATCCCATCCACAGATAACCAGACTCCGACACTATTGCTGATGCCAAGAAGTACTTGCATACAGGAGCCTGGTATAGCAGCTGTCCTCTGAGAGGCTCTGCCAGCACCTGACTAAGACAGATGCAGATACTCACAACCAACCATTGGACTGAGCCGAGGGGTCCCCAAAAGAAGAGTTAGGGGAAGGACTGAAGGAGCTGAAGGGGATTGAGACCCCATAGGAAGAACAATATCAACTAACCAGACCCCTCAGGGCTCCCAAGGACTAAAGTACCAAACAAGGAGTAAACATGAGCTGGTCTATGGCTCCAACCACACATGTAGCAGAAGACTGCCTCATCTGTCATCAGTGGGAGAGGATGTGCTTGGCCCTGTGGAGGTTTGTTGCCCCAGAGAAGGGGAATGCTAGAGGCATGAGGCTGGGATGGGCATGTGGGTTGGAGAGCACCCTCTTATAGGCAAAGGTGAAGGGGTTGGGGTAGGGGGGTTGAAGAGGAGAGGCTGGGAAGGGGGACAACATTTGAAATGTAAATAAGTAAAATAATTAATAAAAAAATAGAGAAAAATAGAAAAGCAAAAAAAAAAACTTCTGTAAAGTTTTAATTTGCTCTTTTCATCATTTCTTATGCAGACAGAGTCCTCTGGTCCTTAAACACCCGCATTTAGTGTTTTTGCTTTTATAATCAGCTGTTAATGAAATATTAAAGATTCTATTCTCTATTTAAGACATACTCAAATGAACAGATGAAAATAAACTCCATTTAAAAAGTATTTTATAATCTAGGCCTGGAATTTCATTGTTGTTACATGAACACCTGTAAAATGTTTTGTTTTAGATAAAAAATACTAAACCCAGCTTCAAAAATAAGTTTCAAAACTGTGCCTGAGGACTGAGAAGATGGTTCATTTGGTAAAGTGCCTGCCATGAGCATGAAGACTCGAGTTCAGATCATCAGAATACACACAAAAAGTCAGGCACAGTGGAGCATGCCTGTAACTTCAGCACTGCCCATGGGGTGGAGACAGGTAGACCAGTCAGCCAGTCTAGCCAAACTGATCAACCACAGGTTCACTAAAAGAAAGTCTCAAAACCTGAAGGTGAAAAGGGGTCAAAGGATGATACCCAGTGTTGACCTTAAGCTCACTCCACACATATACAGACATATGAGTGTGTACACCCATAAGCGCAAGTACATACAACACACACACACACTCACACACATACACACACACAAATAGACACACATACACCACAAAGACACATACATATACAGGCACACATACATAAACACACAGATAAACACACATACACAGACAGATACACATTCGTACCCATAGACACACAGACACGAACAAACAACACACACATACACACAGACAAACATAAAACACTCATACATACAATACACACAATATAACACACACATCTACATACACATACACACACATCATCATCATCATCACTACCACAAACACCTCATATACACAGCTCCCCACAAAATCTGTGTTTGAACAAAAGCCCAGTTGCATAGAAATACTAGAGAGGCAGGCAGCAGAGCCCTTCATCTGTCTGTGTATAATGAACACAAATACTTAATTATACCTGCCCTAGAGACTGAACCTCCTGGGAAGAGTCAGGTTTCCAGGTTCCTTATCAAAATGAAAGAACTGTAAAATATATTTATCATTTCATCAGCTCTGTTTGAAGCTGGGGATAAATGCTATTTGTTACTGTGAGTTTCCCTCCCTTCGTTTTGTTTGCAGTATTCCTAAGGACAATTAAAACCGGGGCTGTAATAAGGCGTCTGTTGGAAACAACTGCAGACAAAGGAAATGCTTTCTCTGGCAAGTAGGGGGCTGAGAAGATGGTGAGGACAGCTTACAGAAACCATCCAACTCAGCAGAGAAGAGACCCTTTCCACTCCCACACTGCCCTGTACCCACTGTGTGGCCCTGGAGCTAAAATGACTGGCTTTATAAACTGGCCTTCGAATCAGATGATAACTAACTTATTGTTAATATTCTAATTATTCCGTCTAGGTTTTGGCTATACGTACTCATAAATTTTTCAGTAACATTTCATTCTAAAATAAGATCCAGTAGTTATAGCCTGTAGCATCAACAAGAATTCACCCTGCTGGATTTCCTCCTTGGTACACATGCAGGGTCACATACATATATATTCACAAGCAGGTAGGCATGGAACACACAGACAGATGCATGCCCAAGAACACAGAGAACATGCATGTTTAAGGATATACATTCACATTTGCATACATGCATGCAATATGCATATACATGCTTACACATCTGTACACAGAATGTACTCTCAGTGTACGCATACAGACAAACACACACATGTATGCACATACATACACAAATACAGGATACATAGACACACAGGCCAATGCAAAAACACAGTGTGAAGACATGTACAAGCAGCCATACCCGACTGTATTTACATGTACGTGGCTAGACATTTGCACACTGTCACTGAAGGAATAAAAAAAAACACAGAAGCACACTGCACATATGTTCATCAACACACACCTGTGCAGAGACAAGAGCACACAAAATATAGCTGCACTGGTAAAGTAATGAAATATGCATGGAGGAGTATAAGGAGATACAACACATAGATACACATGTGCACCAATAAGCATACACATGTCCAGAAACATACCTACAGGGATGCTGACAAGTATATATGTACTCACAAATACACACTCATACACCATCATGAACTTACAGGACACAGTGACATCTTTGTGCACACATGAGCACATTCATGCATTCTTCTTACACACACACACACACACCCATAGAGACTCAGTCACGTACATCCTGCATACTCATGTATGTGCACACACACATTGAGAAGAGTTGTCTGATTTCCGGTAGCTGTTTCAGGTCATTAGGTTTCTGAGCTCAGGCTCCTTTTCACTAATGAAAATAATCATGTTCTGTCTGCCTCTCCTCAGTGCCTCTGGGAAAGCTCAGTCCTCCACTGTTCCTTCCTCAGCGCCTTAGGGAAAGCTCACTGCTTCCTCCACTGCTTTTTCCCACCTCAGCTCCCAAAGCCAAATCTCTCCAATTCAAATAAAAAAGGATCTCTGATCCTGAATTGGGCAGCACTGAGATTTTCCTGACTTAGGAACCTTGATTTTCACATCATCCCCAGAGCACAAGGCAGGGCAGAGCCCTTGGAACCTTCCTTCACAGTGCAGAGCCCTTGGGGCCTTTCTTCACAGGTCACTGTCCATGCTAACCTTCTCATTTCCTCCTCTCACCCAGGAAAGTAAATGGAATAGATGCTAAAAAGTTAAGTCTATTCTCTCCCGGGCCCGGGACATGAATTGTGTGTGATCCATCTTTGTGTCCACAATGCCTAGCAAAGCGCTCACTGTGTAACAGAATGGAGCACGGTTGACAGTTCCTGAGAGCCCAGAATCAGATCCTTTTGTTCAGTATCCAGAGGTTTACGCAGTTCCACACAGGAGCATGTACTCGAACAACAGATAGCATGAACAGTCACGTAATGTGGTATCACTTTATCTTCTTGGGAAAAAGTTTCATTTAAGTTCTCCTATGTTTCAAAAAGATTACTTTCAATGTGTATTACTTTATAGACAGAAAACACGTGTATAAAGACCTAAAGAGTGTCATGTTCTCATAAAGTACCCGGACTTAAAAGATGGCTTAAACTCCCTGCCTACCACTAGCTAGAGACCAGACTTCTAGTAAGTTTTTTTCTTTAAGATTTGTTTTATTTTTAGTTATGTGTAGGTGTGTGGGGAGGGTGGGGCTATGTGGATCTGAGTGTAGATGCCCATGGAGGGCAGAGATTTCTGATTCCTCTGTAGTTGGAGTTATAGATAGTTATGAGCAAGATGACCCAAGTGTTGGGAACTTCTCTCAGTTCATGTGTCAGCAGAGTCTTGACCTCTTAATGCTCAGCTATCTCTCTGTCTGCTGAGAGGTGTTATATCTTTATCCAGACATTTTCATTCTCGGGTGTAAATAGAGATAATAACTATTACAGAAGGCTTTGGAGTTCAGGTAATAAACTGCACAGTTATTGTTCATGCTAATGCTGGAAGCATTAGCAATACAGTAGGACGACTCAAGATGTGTGGTAATGCTGGACAGTAGTTTATGGTCATGTTTCGTGCCATCAGTGACTGTTGTCAGACTCACAGAATAAAGAGCAAATGAAGTGACAAAGCAAATGCAGACTAGTTAAATGAGGTGCAAGGTAACCAGCTCCCTAGCCTGTGAGCCACCAGTGAGAATCACTTCATTCTATCCTTGTGAACCAGGAGACCAAAGCTTACAAAACATAACAAATAGAATTCAGATCCACGCACATGACTGAACGTATCAAGTGAGGATCACCATCCTCAATTCCAGGTCCAGGGTTTCTAGCACAGTATTTGCCTCATCTCAGAACCCGCCATGATTTATATAGTGTTTCCACAAGCTTGTGTATTAAATTCTTGACTTGTCTGGCAGTATTAGTTGGGAGGAATTTGAAAATTATAGATTGCAGAAACTAGAGGAAGGAGGTTCCACGGAAAGTGTATATCAAGATCACACATAGTTCTTAATCCTCTCTTTGCTTCCTCTCTGGTTTCCATGAATGGAATAGCTCAGTGCCAACATCTTCTTCCCTCAACAATATGAAACTGCACATATCATAAGCTAATATTGTATGGCCATTTCTCCTGAGTTGAAACATTCCCTACTGAAGAGAGAAGGGACAGTCATAAGACTCAGAAACTAAAGTCACAAGTCACAGGAAACTTCTAGGACTTAACAAGGCTGCTCCCCATTGTTATATATAGTAACAGCTGCTGGGGAGATGAGACTCTGTCCTCTAAGCTGACAGTAAGTTGTGCAAAGAACCCTAGGGATGCAGGTCTTGAGAGTCATTGCCAATGCTGGAGTGGACCAACCAGCACTGCAATGAATGAGTCATGTATGCTTCTGTAAACAAGTCTAAAATTCTCATTAGTACTAATCTAGAGGTAAATGGAATCATTTTTCTGCTCTGTTGTCAGTGTCATGTCTGGGTTGTTTACAGGAAAAGTCACACAACTACCAAACGAATGTTTCTGTTTTAACTTGTTCTCTTGGGTATTTTGTTCACTGCACAAAAGCAATTAGTTCAGAATAAAATTATCTGTCTATCTATCTATCATCTATCTATGTACCATATATTTCTATAAGATATGTGGTGTGTGTGTGTGTGTGTGTGTGTGTGTGTGTGTGTGTGTGTTCCAGCAAGGCATAGTAATTCTTGGAAGTCAAACAATAACTTTTAGGGGGAATCTCTCCTCCTACTGTGGGTACGAGGAATAAAACTCAAGTAATCATATTTATGCTATTAACACTTTTATCCACAGGGCCATCTTGTCAGCCCCAGTATATAATAATTATTCATGCTGAAAAGATCTCAATAGTCTATGGTAATTTATGCTTAACAAAATAAGCCCAAACTATAGAATGATGATATCGAATTACACCTATTACTTCTTATAGTTCAGACTGGCCATATCATTTCATCTCTGAAAATTGCCCACATGGGAAGCCAAGAAGATAATATGTAACTTACTGGCTGGCAAATTAATTAGAGAATATATCAAAATGTCTGTGGTGCATAGAAGCAGTGACTGAATGATACCCTTTTATGTATTTACCCATTTTTATTCAATAGCTAGTTCTTGATAATCCTTTCAGATATAGATTCTAATACAGTAAGGGGATAATTATCCTGTTCATAATGCATTCTCTATGTGTCAGAACTGAAGATGAGAGACTAGATTAGGAAACCAGAAGGTTCATGGTCTCCCTCTGACAGCCACTACAACATCAGGGTAACACCTGACTCTTCTAAGAAGTCAATCCCACCATTCCTGGAAGCCAGGATATGGAGGATGTAAACTAACTGGAAAGTTTAAAACACAAGGAATGTTTTTGATAATAAAAACAAAGTAACTGGGAAGTAAAGTAAACATTCAAAGAACTTGGAGTCTTCTGTTCTCGTAATAAAGGGTTATTTTATCTCCTCTAGAAGGGTCTCCCTCACAACCAGAAAATAATGATGTCATATTAATTAGCCAAGTCCTGACCTGTATATCAAAAAGGCCTGTATTATTATATTCTGTCATACAATGTGAAATATGGGAATGGAGAGACTGCTCAGCAGTAAAGAATACTTGCTGACTTACAAAGGACCTGCATTCATCTTCCAGTACAACAAGGCAGCCTACAACTTAAGTTCCAGTGCATGGGATATCCTTCTCTGGCCTCTGTAAATACCACATGCATATAGTACACAGGCACTTAGGGAGACAAAGCTGTGAAGCACATAAAATGGATAGATCACTTTTAAGATGAGTTGTGGATAAACATCCAAGCTTTCTCACTGTTGCTTAAGGGGTTGGGGGTGGACATTATAATCTTATTAACAAAACATAGTTACTTATATAAAAATGCTATTTCCAAGTAACTAATTAATTTCTATTCTTCCTTTCCTTGTCTCACTTGATCCTGGTGAACGCTGAGGGCTTGGTCAGTGAAAGCTGTCTGGCAATCATGAGTCCTAGAGACCGGAAGCCTCTCTTTGGGGAACCCTGTGGTGTTTCTGAATTTCTTCTGCCTTCCTCAGAACTTTGACACTCTAATTGTACCTTCTCCTCCAGTTCAGACTGACTCATGCAAGCAAGGCAATGGAACACTGTAGTCTATCAAGTATTGTGACATATCGTTATGATCCCTGCACAGGGAATGCAGAGGCAGGGGGATTACAAATTTAAAGGTAGCCAGGGATACGTAAGGAGTCTGACAAAGCTAATCAGAGCTGCACAATATGTATGTCTCTGTTTGAAATAAACAAAACTAGGCAGGTTGAACATCTCAGTAGGTAAATGCACTTGCTGCCAAGCCTGATGACTGGAGTTCAATCCTTGGGACTCTCATGATGGAAAAAGTTATCTATTCTGACATCCACACTTGTACCATAAGCATACAAATACATGCATGCATGCATAGATAGATAGATAGATAGATAGATAGATAGATAGATAGATAGATAGGTAGAAAGATAGATATTTAACACACACACAAAGAAAAGTCTTCCTAGCTTTACTCTGTACTGACATCAAACTGAGGCTGTGAGAAAGCAGCCATTTTGAGATTGCATGTTTGTTTACAGTAGGCACACACTTTCTCCCTAGTTAGTCATTAGAACATTAACTTGGATTTTGTGGTGAAGGGTTTCTGTAAATATGGTTAAGGATGCTCATCAGTTGATTTTAAGAAACAGATTATCAGGTGGGTCTGACAAAATCGACTATAGGAGCCATTTAAGAGGCAGGTCTTTACTCAGGCTACTTACAGAAGTCAGACAAATTACTTAGGCTGGTCCTGGGAAATGCAGAAGCATTCAGTGGATGACCTCTAAGATGACACACAGTAAGGGGCTGTGTGTGGCCAATAAGGGACAGACTGACCTTAGGTTGACAACCAGCAGAAACATGTGGAGCTCAGTCTTGTGATCCCCAAGGAAGAAATCTTCTCAACACCCATTGAGCCAGGAAGCATGTTGACTTCAATGTTGGCATATTCAACACTAAATCTTCAGTACCATGTACATCCTCCTGAATCTACTATGCTTACCCTCTTGATCAATTACCTCTTTGGTCAATGGACTGTCACAGGAGTAATTGCTAAGTCATGAAATTCACAAATCCTCCTATACCATAGCAGGAATCTGAAACACTGCAGTTAGAGAAAGCCACAGAGAAATTAACAGGCTTACATTTTAGTTTTTTAAAAAATGCAACTTGAATAACTTAGCTGAATGTTCTGCTTTACATGAGGCAACTGATATACTAATCCTATGAACAGTGTGAAGCATCATGGTGGCCGCTGACAAGCAAACACCTCTTGAGAACACTCTGTTAGAAATAGCCAGTCCTCTAAAGGAGCTGAAGGGGTTTGCATAAAAAGAACAACAATATCAACCAACCAGAGCCCCCAGAGCTCCCATGGACTAAACCACCAACTAAAGAGTACACATGGAGGTACCAATGACTCCAGCTGCATATGTAGTAGAAGATGGCCTTGTTGGACATCAATGGGAGGAGAGGCCATTAGTCCTGTGAAGGCTCAATGCCCCAGTATAGCAGAAAGCCAGGGCAGGGAGGCAGGAGTGGGTAGGTAGGTGGGGGAGCACCCTCATAGAAGCAGGGCAAGGGAGGATGGGATAGGATTTCCAGGGGGGAAACCAGAAAAGGGGATAACATTATAACATTTGAAATGTAAATAAATAAAATATCAAAAAAAAAAAAAAGCCAATCCTTTCTCCATGTGTCCATAGTCAGACCCCTCCTCTATTGTTAGATAAGTTCTCCTGGGGACAAAAGAAAAAAAAAGAAAAACAAATCTAGATTGTTCTCCATTCTAGGACAGTAGGACAGTTTAGTTTGCTTTGTGAGAACTGAAGTTTAAGCATCCTCATCCCATGAGTCCGTCTATTTCTCTCGTGTGACATTCACACGTGCTATTTTACCTTGGTGGGAAGCAGGGAGAAAGGAGGGCCACAAATCCTCTGGGCAAGCTTCCTGGATGTGCAACAGGAGTAGTAGTAAGAAGGCATCAGGAGTGTCCTTAAACCAGCTTCCTACTGTTCAGAATGAGGCAAGCTTTGCCAGCCCTTCACTTTTGCATCCTGGTGGCTGCAGATGCATCAAACAGACAAACAAACAAGCAAACAAGCAAATCAAATAAAGATCCACCCCAGGCTTCAAAAGCAGGAGGCAAATGACATACATAGGAGAACATAGGGGGAACATTATTTTCTCTAGGTCCAGAGTCAGCTGAGAAGTGGATCTATTGATGTTGTTGTTGTTGTTGTTGTTGTTGTCCTTATAGTTTGAACAACCATTTTTTAAAAATCAACAGATAAATAAAATAAAGAAGAAAGAAAGGGGAAAAAATGCAAGCAATTTCACCAAAGACACAACCAGAGCGCCACCATGTGGAGGAGCCTTTATGGATTCACAGATGCTCAAGAGGTTTGAACACTAATATCCAATAGCAAATTAAGACAATCTGTAATGATGAAAAGGGTCAGACAAATAAGTGGCTGTGAACACATGTGTCTTCAGAATCATACCCTTTATGTTGTTCAGCATCAAGATATTTATACAAGGTTTGACAATGACTCTTAATTCCAGGTTTTACACTGCAAATATATATAATATATATTATGCACGTATATCTGGATGCATGCATACATGCAGGAATATCTGTATGTATGTACATATATATGTTTAAAGTAGAGTTATTTTATTTAATAGCCTTTGTCATTTTCTAACCTACAACCACATAGCTAGAAACAGCCTCAGTATTCAGAGCATTATTCTGTCTGGTTTATGAAAATTCCCATTTATTCAAACCCCTCCTGACATCACTAAACTGTAAGCATTGTCCATTGTGGTATGGTGGACCAAACTGGTTCAATTGTAGCTTTAGCTTTTTTGTTTGTCACTCAATTCAATTATCATAATCATTTCTGATGATCTTATGTCCTTGTATTGCTCTGCTGTAGATTTTAGTTCTGAAGACGAATGCTTGAATTTCTTTGCTCAGCTTTCTGGACCCATTTTCCCCAAAGACCTTGACTACCTGTGATGGAAATGTAGTTCTCTAAAAGGAAATGCAGGCTGAAGGGAGAAATAGGGGATGAGATGAACGGTGGTGTGAAGCATGCTGTCCTTTCATGTTAGCCCACCCAAGCCTTTCCTGCAGAGCAAAAACATGGCATATTTGTGGTCATTTCAAGTGCCTCCTTGCTGATGCATGTTGGGCCTCCTGCCACACTGTCTGATGTCCTCTGGTCCATGGGCAGTTGGTTTCACCAGTGAGCATTTTGCCAACATCACTGAAGTCACCTAACTTTGATTGAAAGTTTCCCAGAGAAAACACATCTCAGAGCCACCAAAACATCAAGGCACTTTTGTATTTATTTACTTATTTTATTTTATGTTTCAGAATGTCTGGATACATGCATGTATGTATACCAAGTGTGAGCCTGATGCTACCAGAAGACAGAAAAGGGCACCAGATCCACTGAAACTGAAGTTACAGACACTTATGAACCACCATGTTGGTATTGGAAACAAAACCTAGGACTTCTGCAAGAGTAACACGTGCTGTTAACTACTGAGCTCTCTCTGCAGCCTGTTGTATGCTGTCTTTAATGTTATATGTTGATTTGAGTCTCAATTCCTAATAATCCAATATTAGGCACATACCAAAATGGGAACATGAATCTTCTGTCTGCATTAATGAAATGAACAAGAATCGAAGCATTAGCAATGTCACAGTGTTGCCTTTGTTCGGGGTGCTAATGCCATCGTGTCCTCTTCAGGAAAGAATATGATTGTTGATAGAAGAAACCCTTGTAGGGTCTGAAGATATCTTACTAATTGTTTTCTTTGATATTATGTGTTTAAATAATCTTTGCCACAATTTATCCCTTTCTCTGAGGCCTTGTGGCTGCTTCTTTTTATATTAGCAATCTATTTATCAGTAGGGTGGGACTTCTATGATCAGCACACTAAATTAAAGAAGGAAAAGCTGTTGTCACTCTGATCTCTTACTATCACTGCAATGAAAGCACCAGCAGTTGGTAACAACCCTTCACTGCATCTTTATACATACCCCACACAAGATTATCTAGGATGAAACCCATACCTGACACCATTACTGAGCTACGAACCTCTGGCTGGATAGGTAATAGTTCCTAAGGGAGAGCTTACCGTTATACTGTTAAGTGGGCATAGTATTAAACTGACTCTTAATGAATTACTGTTATACCCATAAGTCAATGCATCTAACATCTCAACTGAGAAGCTTCAATTTGCATAATGACTCACAAGTAACCAAGGTGCAAAGAATAAGAGATGCCCAGTGCTTAGCCCTTTAGGTAAAATATGTATACCACAAGTGATCATGGCAGAAAAGGAGGCAGAATGTAAGAGCCAGAGGCAGTGAATAACTACAGGTACCAGGTAGCTGCTCATTGTGAACTCATAGTGGTTTCAACAGCATATACAAAACCTCTGCAAGCCTAGGCTAGACCAAATCCCAAGAAGGAGAGAGGAGTTGGGAGTTGGGGACACAATCCCACCCCTAAGCACTGGAGCTATGGACAATTGGTAGCTACACAAACACACACACACACACACACACACACACACACACAGATGGAGCAGGGTTCTCTAAGAGTGTAGCTCGTGGTAAGTTAATTGCTCTCCAGTGGAAGATCACACATCTCAGAAGGGATGGACATCGCAATTGATCTTGAAGGTTTCAAACAAACAAACACACATCAACCATGAAAATCCATTTAAGAGATCACATGCTTCTTGGAATTCTACCATTATTTTAAACTTTTTTAAAACTATTCTTGTATGGAAATTTCTCCCTACTGTATGCCAAATGAATTTTTAAAACTCATGTCACCAGTCTTGAGGAGGAGGAAAGCAGTTCTTTTACACATTTTCCCCATTAACTTAGTAACACATGCTATGAATAAGGTAGATAACAAATGAAATACTTTAAAGCAAATAAATATTCTTATAAAGAATAAGGCTATGTAGATTTGAAATAGAACTCAACATAACTTGAGTTCTTTTCATGTATGACATAGATTTAGAACAATAAAAATGTGGTGTTTCAAAAATAGTATGTTTGTGCAAGACCAAAAGAAAACAAGTGGAACCCTGCATGCATGCAGCAAATGTTTACATACTGTATCCAGCCAAACATTCCCATAGTACTATAAAACTGATATGAACTCCTTCTTTGATCTTCAAACCAAGCGGAGACCCAAGAGCACTGGTCTTTATCATAGCTGCAGCATTATGTCTAATCTCCTTCTAATTGTAAGTGCTGCAGAAAACAAGGTTGTGCAGATGTAGGAGCCTGAAGAAGGTAAATACTCCAATAAGGCAAGGCTTAGGCTAGCAGTAGACTTGAAGATGGAGATGAAGCATGACTCAGAATATACTTCAGGGACAAGTGTTCAGGTGGGAAAGAAATGGTAGGGACTTAGGAGATGGTAAAGATCTTGCTTCACCAGCATGAGGCCCCATAGAAAAATATACTTAGTAGTAGGTGGTTTGTTCTAGTACTGGTGAAGTAGAGACAAAAGAACCTCTGGGATTTGCTTGCCAGCTAGTCTAGCCTAGTTAATAAGTTCTTGGATTGGAGCATTCAATCTCTCTCTCTCTCTCTCTCTCTCTCTCTCTCTCTCTCTTTCTCTCTCTTTCTCCATCCCTCCATCCCACTCCAGCAATTTTCAATTGTCAGTAGTTGTAGAGTTTGGGGGTGAGATAATGTGCCCAACTCTTCTCTTCTTGCTGGGATTTGGTCTAGCCTGGGCTTGCACCAGTTTTGGATATAGTGTTGAAACCACTATGAATTCATTATGAGCAGCTACCTGGTTGTGTCCAGCAGATAATGGTACCTGTAGTTATCGACTGCCTCTGGCTCAAAATTAAAATGAAGATGGCATGCAAGAAACAAGAGAATGGCTGTCCTCTGACCTCCACATAGTGGGTGCCATGTGAACATGCAAGCATTCACTCAGGTGCTCCTGTACACAGTAGCACAGATATAAAAGAAGTAAGTCGGGAGGTCAGAGAACACAGAAGGTAGAGGTACTCTTGCCTTCCATTCTTCCCTTCAAACATGGATTCTAATCATGATCTTTGGCTAAGTATTCTACAAAATGTGGCCAGGTTCCCTTTGTTCACAGAGGAGGGTCCTGCTTGGCAAATAATGTCCTTAGCTGCTGCAGATAATAAACTTTTCTCTGCTGCCTTCTCTTTTTACCATGCTCGTTTTAGCACTGCAGTCACCAAGATGTCCACCCACCATGTTTGCCTACACCACTTCTATCATTTTATATTGAAGAAAGTATTTAAGCACATGCATTGACATTAAGGCTGCTTCCTCAGACTCAGTCTTTACTGGCACCAAATTTCACCACAGGGAAACATCTTCCCTGACATTTTCTCTTCTGTGGCTCTCCTTGTTCTAGGGTCCAGAAGAACACTCTATGACAGAGAGATAGGAAGTTGTCAGGAGACACTCCTGGAATGATATTGATATTTATAACCACAAACACATGAGGTACATGATTCCTTTAGTGGTGAGGTGAGCCTCACAACGACACATGTTGGAGACACAAAATATCGTTTTTTCTCCCTTTGTAATATTCACCTGCAGATGAAAAACAAGGTATACTGTGATTCACAAGCAAAGATCTCTGCATACTGGTAACGTTTTTGTAGACGCATGAAGCTTTATCACACTAAATGGCAGTAATGTCTGTTTTGCTGGCAGCTGGAAGCACAAGCTCTTCCTGACAGTCAACCGTCTATAACATTCTTAAAGACCAAAAGAGGAAAACAATCACAATACTCAACAGAGTGGTGGGAAGACTAGGTGTGTGGTATAAAGAAGGGATTTAAGAGCACTTGTGCTTTGAGCACTGTGGGCCACCTCAGATCTTGCATGCTAAGCAAGACTTGAAGAAAGGCTCCCGTTATAAATTGGAAGCCTTTCTGCCACCATCTTCCCATCCCTCTCTGAGAAAGAATTCAGTTCTGGTCCCATTCTGAACCAATTAACCTCTAAAACAAAATAGTCAGGAAGAAGGGGACTTGTGAAGAAATTTGGTGATAGGTCTCCAAGATAGAGCTAAAGTCATTTGGTACTACCCATGCCTATAGAATAAAGGGGAACCAGTGTGTGGGATCTACCCCCAGATGATGCAATTCATAACCTGGTCCAACATTCAGATTTTAAGCATAGAATTACTCCCAGGTGACTTGGAAGATTACTCAGCTTTAAGAACCATAGGTTAATTCTGTTCTGCCCACATTTAATGAGAAAGGAAAAAAAAATAAAGAAAAATGAAATTCCCTGGTTTGTCAATATAAGGCATAGATAAGTCCATAATGCCATTAAGTCTGCTTAAAAATGGACTATATTTTCTATAGTCTACTTAAATATGTTTGGCAATGTGATGGTCTTACCTCTTATAATATGTCTTCTCAGGGACAAATACTATCAATTGGTTAAAGTCCTCATTGTTTGTAGCACCTTATGGTGGAATCCTTTGAACATTCTCCACAAACCTTGCCTCATTTAATTACTGGAGTTGGCATGCAGAGGTTTTGGCAATTTTGAGAATCTAGTGGGAAATTTGCCCAGTGTCTCTTACATTCTGAATTCTCATTGAGCTTGTCAATGCCATAATTACCTTGTTAAGAGCTGAATCACTGGACTTATGTTTAATGTGCTTTCTGATGTGAACAATAGACTTCTTTCTGTGGTCCCTTTATTTCTGACTTACTACATTTTCTGTTTGTATAATTCACTTTATGAGTATTTTAAGAATTATTGCTGTTACATTGATTAAATAGTGTGTTCACATAATTGTTTGATTTTAAATTCAAAGCACTTTAAATACATCCATTTAGTTAAAATCTTAAAAAGCCTTTCTAGAAGATTTATCCGAGAGAAAAACTGTGTGTAGACAAGAGAGTTTTGCCTAAATTCTAATCGTATTTCTTATCTCTAGTCATGAATACAACTTAAAGGTTGCACTGATACAGTTGGAGAGATAGATCAGCAGTTTAGGATTGCTTGCTGTACTTGTAGAGGATCCATGATCAGTTCCTAGCACCCACCTGGTGGTTTACAGCCACCAGTAATTACAGGTCCAGGGAATCTGAACTCCTCTTCCAGTGTTCTTAGGCACCAATGTATATACATTCATGGCAGTATATGGTACACATGCATGTTTGCCAGCAATCACTCATACACATAAAACAAAATTATCTAGATTTTTCAAAGCTATACTCTTCCAATACTTTTATTTTTTTCATAATTTATTTTCATTTCAAATGTTTCCCCCATTCCAGATCTCCCCTTTGGAACCTCCCAATTCCCTCCCCTCCACCTGCCACCATGAGGGTATTCCCACCCCCACCCATCCACCCACTCTCATCTTCCCTCCTTGGCATTCTCCTATAATGGGGCATCTAACTCCCTCAGGCCCAAGGGTCTCTCCTCCCCCGATGTCTAACAAGACCCTCCTCTGCCGCATATGTGGCCAGCACCATGGGTCCCTCCATGTGTATTCTTTGGTTGGTGATCCAGTCTTTGGGAGTATCGAGGGGTCAGGCCAGTTGCCACTGTTGCTCCATCCCTGAGGCTGCAAACTCCATCAGCTCCTTCAGTCCCTTCTCCAAGGCCTCCATCTGGGACCTCACACTCAGCCCTACGGTTGTTGTGAAGTGACTCTTGGGTATTTTGAACTTTTGGTCTAATAACCACTTACCAGTGAGTACATAGCATGTTCATTCTTTTGTGACTGCATTACCTCTCAAAGGATGATATTTTCAAGTTCCATCCATTTGCCTGAAAATTTCATGAAGTCATTGTTTTTAATAACTGAGTAGTACTCCATTGTGTAAATGTACCACATTTTCTGTATCCATTCCTCTGTTGAGGGACATCTGGATTGTTTCCAGTTTCTGGCTATTATAAATATGGCTGCTATGAACATAGTGGAACATGTGTCTTTCTTACATGTTGGAGCATCTTCTGGGTATATGCCGAGGAGTAGTACAGCTGGGTCCTCAGGTAGTATTGTGTTCATTATTCTGAGGATCCGCCAAACTAATTTCCAGAGAAGTTGTATCAGCTTGCATTCCCAGCACCAATGAAGGAATGTTCCTCTTTCTCCACATCCTTGCCAACATCTGCTGTCACCTGAGTTTTTGATCTTAGCCATTCTGACTGGTGTGAGGTGGAAGCTCAAGGTTGCTTTGATTTGCATTTCCCTGATAACTAAGGATATTGAACATTTCTTTAGGTGTTTCTCTGCCATTCGAGTTTCCTCAGTTGAGAATTCTCTGTCTAGCTCTCTTCCCCATTTGTTGATAGGGTTCTTTAGATCTCTGGAGTCTAGCTTCTTGAGTTCTTTGTATACCTTGGATATTAGCCCTCTATCGGACATAGGATTGGTAAAGATCTTTTCCCAATCTGTAGGTTGCTGCTTTGTCCTATTTACAGTGTCCTTTGCCTTACAGAAGCTTTGGAATATTATGAGGTCCCATTTGTTGATTCTTGATCTTAGAGCACAAACCATTGGTGTTCTGTTCAGAAACATTTCCCCTGTGCCCATGTGTTCGAGACTTTTCTCCACTTTCTCTTCTATTAGATTCAGTGTATCTAGTTTTATATGGAGGCCCTTGATCCACTTGGACTTGAGCTTTGTACAGGGAGACAGGAATGGATCAATTTGCATTCTTCTACATGTTGACCACCGGTAGAACCAGCACCGTTTGTTGAAGATGCTGTCCTTTTTCCACTGGATGGTTTTAGCTCCTTTGAAAAAGATCAAGTGACCATAAGTGTGTGGGTTCATTTCTGGGTCTTCAATTCTATTCCATTGATGTATGTGCCTGTCACTGTACCAGTACCATGCAGTTTTCATCACTACTGCTCTGTAGTACAGCTTGAGGTCAGGGAGGCTGATTCCCCCAGAAGTCCATTTATTGTTGAGAACAGTTTTTGCTATCCTGGGTTTTTTGTTATTCCATATGAATTTGAGAATTGCTCTTTCTAGGTCTATGAAGAATTGAATTGGGATTTTGATGGGGATTGCATTGAATCTGTAGATTGCTTTCAACAAGATGGCCATTTTTACTATATTAATCCTGCCAATCCACGAGCGGAGAGTGGGAGTTCTTTCCATCTTCTGAGGACTTCTTCGATTACTTTTTTCAGAGACTTGAAGATCTTGTCATACAGATCTTTCACTTGTTTGGTTAGAGTCACAACAAGATAATTTATATTGTTTGTGACAATTGTGAAGGGTGTCTTTTCTCTAATTTCTTTCTCAGCCTGTTTATCCTTCAAGTATATAAAAGCTACAGATTTGCTTGAGTTAATTTTGTACCCGGCCACTTTGCTGAAAATGTTTATCAGCTGTGGCAGATCTCTGGGGAAGTTTTTCAGGTCACTTAATTATACCATCATATCATCTGTAAATAGTGATAGTTTGATTTCTTCCTTTCCAATTTGTGTCCCTTTGACCACCTTTTGTTGTCTAATTGCTCTAGCTAGAACTTCAAGTACTATATTGAATAGATAGGGAGAGAGAGAGGACTGCCTTGCCTAGTCCCTGATTTTAGTGGGATTGATTCGAGTTTCTCTCCATTTAGTTTGACTTTGGCCACTGTTTTACTGTATAGTGTTTTTACTATGTTTAGGTATGCTCCTTGAATTCCTGATCTTTCCAAGACTTTTATCATGAAGGGATGTTGAACTTTGTCAAATGCTTTTTCAGCATCTAATGAAATGACCATGTGGTTTTTTTCTTTGAGTTTGTTTATGTAGTGGATTACATTGATGGATTTCCAGGTATTGAACAATCCCTGCATCCCTGGGATGAACCCTACTTGATCATGGCGAATAATCATTTTGATATGTTCTTGGATTCGGTTTGGGAGACTTTTATTGAGTATTTTTGCATCGAGATTGTTAACGGAAATTGGTCTGAAGTTTTCTTTTATTGTTGGGTCTTTGTGGGGTTTTGGTATCAGTGTAGCTGTGGCCTCATAGAATGAATTGGGTAGTGTTCCTTCTGTTTCTATTTTGTGAAATAGATGGAAGAGTATTGGTATTAGGTCTTCTTTGAAGGTCTGATAGAATTCTGCACTGAACCCATCTGGTCCTGGGCTTTTTTTGTTTGGGAGACTTTTAATAACTGCTTCTATTTCTTTAGGGGTTATGGGATCATTTGAGTGGTTTATCTGATCCTGATTTAACTTTGGTAATTGGTATCTGTCTAGAAACTTGTCCATTTCCTCCAGATTTTCCAATTTTGTTGCATATAGGCTTTTGTAGTAGGATCTGATGATTTTTTTAATTTCCTCAGAATCTGTTGTTATATCTCTCTTTTCATTTCTAATTTTCTTAATTTGCATACTGTCTCTGTGCCCTCTGGTTAGTCTGTCTAAGGGTTTATCTATCTTGTTGATTTTCTCAAAGAACCAGCTCCTGGATTTGTTGATTCTTTGTATAGTTCTTTTAGTTTCTACTTGGTTGATTTCAGCCTTTAATTTGACTATTTCCTGCCTTCTACTCCTCTTGGGTGTATTAGCTGCCATTTGTTCTAGAACTTTCAGGTGTGCTGTTAAGCTGCTAGTATATGCTTTCTCCAGTTTCTTTCTGGAGGCATTCAGAGCTATGAGTTTTCCTCTTAACACTGCTTTCATTGTGTTCCATAGGTTTGGGTATGTTGTACTTTCATTTTTATTAAATTCTAGGAAGTCTTTAATTTTTTTCTTTATTTTATCCTTGACCAAGTTATCATTGAGTAGAGCATTGTTCATCTTCCATGTGTATGTGGGCTTTCTGTTGCTGTTGTTGCCATTTAAGACCAGCCTTAATCTGTAGTGATCTGATAGGAGGCATGAGATTATTTCAATCTTCTTAAATCTGTTGAGGTTTGTTTTGTGACCAATTATATGATCAATTTTCAAGAAGGTACCATGAGGTGCTGAGAAGAAGGTATATTCTGTTGATGTAGGAAGAAATGTTCTATAGATATCTGTTAAATCCATTTGGTTCATAACTTCTGTTAGTTTCACTGTGTCTCTGTTTAGTTTATGTTTCCAAGATCTGTCCACTGTTGATAGTGGAGTGTTGAAGTCTCCCACTATTATTGTGTGAGGTGCAATGTGTGCTTTGAGCTTTAGTAAGGTTTTTTTTTTTGAATGTGGGATCCCTTGCATTCGAGGCATAGATGTTCAGAATTGAGAGTTCTTCTTGGTAGATTTTTCCTTTGATGAGTATGAAGTGTCCTTCCTTATGTTTTTGATGACTTTTGGTTGAAAGTTGATTTTATCCAATATTAGAATGGCTACTCCAGCTTGCCTCTTGAGGGCATTTGCCTGGAAGATTGTTTTCCAACCCTTTACTCTGAGGTAGTATTTGTCTTTAACACGGAGGTGCATTTCCTGGATGCAGCAAAATGCTGGGTCCTGTTTATGGATCCAGTCTGTCAATCTATGTCTTTTTATTGGGGAATTGAGACCATTGATGTTAAGAGATATTAAAGAATAGTGATTGTTGCTTTCCTGTTGTTTATATGTTTGTGTGGCTATCGTCTTTTGAGTTTGTTGAAAGATTACTTTTTTGCTTTTTCTCTGGTGTTGTAGGGCTGGGTTTGTGGAAACATAGTGTGCAAATTTGTATTTGTCATAGAATATTTTGGTTTCACCATCTATGATAATTTAGAGTTTTGCTGGGTATAGCAGCCTGGGCTGGCATTTGTGTTCTCCTAGAGTCGGTATGAGATCTGGCCAGGATCTTCTAGCTTTCAATGTCTGGCCAGGATCTTCTAGCTTTCAGAGTCTCTGATGAGAAGTCTGGTGTTAATTCTGATAGGCCTGCCTTTATATGTTACTTGCCCTTTTTCCCTTACTGCTTTTAATACTCTTTCCTTATTTTGTGTATTTGGTGTTTTGACTATAATGTGACAGGAGGAATTTGTTTTCTGGTCCAGTCTATTTGGCATTCTGTAGGCTTCTTGTATATTTATGTTCATCTCTTTCTTTAGGTTAGGGAAGTTTTCTTCTATAATTTTGTTGAAGATATTTAATGGTCCTTTGAGTTAGGAATCTTCAAGCTCTTCTATACCTATTATCCTCAGGTTCTGTCTCATTGTATCCTGGATATCTTGGATGTTTTGGGTTAGGAGCTTTTTGGATTTTGTGTTTTCTTTGACTGTTGTGTCCATGTTTTCTATGGTATCTTCTGCACCTGAGATTCTCTCTTCCATCTCTTGTATTCAGTTGGTGATGCTTGCAGCTATGACTCATGATTTCTTTCCTAGGTTCTCTAACTCCAGGCTTGTCTCCCTTTGTGATTTCTTTATTGTTTCTATTTCTGTTCTTAATTCCTGAATGGTTTTGTACATTTGTTTGTGTTTTCCTGTAATTCTGACCATTTGATTGTGTTTTTCTGTAATTCTGACCATTTGATTGTGTTATCCTGTAATTCTTTAAGGGATTTTTGTGTATCCTCTTTAAGGTCTTCCAGTTTTTTCCCTTGTTCCCTTGTATTTCTTTAAGGGAGTTATTTATTTCCTTCTTAAAATCTTCTATCATTCTCCTGAGATGTGATTTTAAGTCTGAGTCTTCCTTTTCTGGTGTGTTGGAGTATCCAGGGCTTGCTGTGGTGGGAGAGCTGGGTTTTGATGATGCCAAGTAGTCTTGGTTTCTGTTCTTTGTATTCTTGCCCTTGCCTTTCACCATCTGGTTATCTCTGGTGTTAACTGGTCTTACTCTCGCTGACTGTGGCTTATCTTTCCTGCAAGCCTAGGTGTCAATACTCCTTGGAGACCAGTTCTCTCTGAGAAGAATTTGTGTTTGGAGAGTTGTGGCGCAGGGTTAGCTCTGGGGTGCAGACAGAAACAAGAAGGATCTAATCCCCAGCTGTTCCTTGTTTCCCATGTCCTGATGGCTCTGCTATGGTCCCTCTTAGTCCAGTGAATTTGAAAAGAAGTGATAGTCTTGCCTGTGCTTAAAGGTGGGTCAGCACTCTCCTGGCACTATTTGAGTATGGAGCCCTGTGTCACAGGATCTGCTCTCCAGCCACTGAAAGAAACCAGATCCATGTTCCTCAGTCCCTGTGACCTGGGTATTCCAGGTGGTTCCCTCTGAGCAGTCAGTCTTGCCCCAACTCCTGGGAGGCTAGCTTTCCCCCAGTGCTATTTGACTATAGAGTCCTGGTGACTCAGGCAGAGGACTCCCACCACAGATAGAAACAGAAAGGCTCTTACCTCCTGGCTGTTCCTCAGTCCCTGTGTCTGGAGCCCTCCTCTTGCTGGCTTTTCCAGACTTGTGGGTGGCTAGCTTTCTCCCAGCACCATTTGGCTATGGAGCCCTGGTGGCCCAGGCAGAGGTCTCTCTCCACAGATGGAAACTGGAAGGCCCTCTTCCGATTCTTAATTCTAATTAGAAATGTATGAATGTCCATTTTTCACAAGCACATACATTTATATGACAAAACAGTAAAAGAGAATAATCTAAAAATCTTGAAAAGTTCATCTTCCTATAAATTTTTATATAGATTTATAAAAATGTTTTTCTCACTTTGTTGGAAAATCATCAAATGAGCCTTTCATACTTATAAAGATAAATCTAATGTTACCTTGTTTTATTATGGAAGACCTTATAGGTATTATAATCTAAATAAATTTGGTTTGTTCTAAGCAATAGATAAATAAATAAATGAAGACCTGGAAATCTACATACATTAGCCACAACACAGACTTTGACCCTGTGTTTTAGTCTTGTGTGTGTACTTTTAGTGATTTCTACATAGTCATGAATGCTTTGTGATTTTAAGGTAAGTTTCTTTGTTAGCATGTATAAATTGAACAAAACCAGGTTTCAGTATGACATTTTCACATTACAATTTATACATTTATAGTTTATGTTGTATATATTTATATTTAACTTAAATTAGCTATATCCTCCTAAGACCTGTGTTGTCTGTCCTCTGGCTGACTTCCTGTGTGCTCCACAGCCATCGTTCCACTTTCAGTCTTCTTGTTGTTTTGTTTTTTTAAAGAGTCTACATGACAAACACCAATTGATATTTGTGTTCTAAGTCTGGCTGGTTTTGTTTAACATGGTGATTTCTGGTTCCACCCATTTTCCTATGAAGAACATGACTTTGTGTTTTGTAATGGCCAGATGACTCTGCTTTGTGTATATGTACCAAATTTCCATTATCTACCCATTCAGCTACAGACACCTAGGGCAATCATGTCATTTAGCTATTGTGATTGAACAGAACTGCAAAAAACATGTGTTTCCCTGTATCTCTATTGTTTACTACCTGAATTCCTTTTGATATAAACTCAGGACTAGTATCACAAGATCATAGGGTAGCTATATTATAATTTATATTAATGTAATTTTTATTATGTATGTTGCTTTTTAGGTTTGAATGTAATTACATCACTCCTTTCATTTCCTCCTCATTTCCTCCTTTATATGATCTATGTATACCTCCTGCCCTCTCTCAAATTCATCACCTCTTTTTTCATTCATTATTGTTACAAGCATGTCGTTTTCAGTTGTAAATACATTTTGAGGATTGCTTTTATTTATGTAGTGTGTGCGCACTTGTGCGTGTCCACATGTGTGTGCATGTGTGTGTGTGTTTGTGTGTGTGTGTGTGTGTGTATGGTCAGGGGTTGGAGTACAAAGGCTAGAGGAGGCACTGATCATCTGGAACTGAAGTTGTAGGTGGTTGTGAGCTACCTGAGATGGATGCTAAGAACTGAATTCTTAACCACTGAGCTCTTTCTCTAGTCCTCGTTTTGGTTTTCTTTTTAACTTTTCTATATTGGTTTTTCTCAGTGACTATACTAATTTAAAGTCCCATCAATAGAGGTTGAAAATTCCCTTTTCTTGTATCACTGCTAACATCTTGTTTTCTTGGTAACAGCCATTGTGACCAGTGTGAGATAGACTGTCAAAGTCATTTTGATACTCATTTTTTCTAAGAGCTAAGATATTTTTGTATTGCTTTGTAAGTGCCAGTCACATCAAAATTACAATTGCTATCTTTTTCAGAGGTAGAAAAAGCAATCCCTAAGCTCATATGGAAGAGCAAAAGTCCCCCCAAACAACCAAAATAACCTTAAAGAGAAAAAAAAAAAACATGATGAAGAAATGCTAGGGTACCCTGTGCCTGAACTAAAGTTATACCACAGATCCATCGTACAAAGACACTCTAGTACTTTCACCAGGAGTACTGACCAGGGAGATAGTATAGAGAGCTCAGAAATAAGACCATATCCACCTGATTATTTCAAAAGATGGAAAATATATACCTTGGTAAAAGACTATTTCTTGAGTTGAGAGGCCCAGACAGGAGGCTAACCTGAACAGTATAGGGAAACCTTGTTTCAAACAGCAACAACAATAAAAAAGGATTTGAGCCTGCTCCTAGAGGATTTACAGGCCCGGCTGCTGTGTCTCATGTGCGTCAGTAGGTGGCAGAGAGGAGAGAGGCTAAGTCTGTGCTTAGAGTTCTAACCTGTGAACTTCTGGATGATTATTAGCCTAAAATTCCCTGAAAAGGAAAAATGGGCCTGAGACCACCACAGGTCCAACACCACTCAGGCCCACAAGGACTCCCAGGGCAGAGAGCAAGCTGGAGACTAGAAAAACCCCATCTGGCACCATGGGCCTCAGGTAGGAGTGAGCCCTAGACAGATGACTCTCAACTTTCACAAGGGGCCACTCTGGTGAGCCCAGGCAGAGTGAACCTGAGACAATTACCAGACTGGAGCCACCCAGGACTGGGAAAAGGGGGGCAGACCATACCCAAGATGACCTCTGTCCGAGCAGAGAATAACACTCCTAAGACCACTCCTGAGATAACCCCAGACACTCAGAGTCCCTGGGTATCAGTAAGAGGAGCGAGTAAGTAATGGAGAAATGGAAGAGAAAGAGAAACAGAAGGATGTGTGTTCAATGAAGAGAGGTAGAACTGGAGTCTCAGTCCGTGTTGCCACTGGGGGCCATTTCTGAGTTGGTGGTCCTGCGGCAGCAGGGAACTGTTATACCAAAGACCAGGCTAATGGTCTCTGACCTGGGCTGCCACCTGGGGACATGTGGATGTCTGAGGGCTGTGCAGAAGTAGCCAAATCCCTCACCTAGGCATTGTGGGAGAGCTGGCTCTGGAAGCATGAGAACCGGTGATCTGACCCTACTCCTACCTATCTGCAGTACTTGGGAGAGTGAGCCCCACACATTGTGGGCATTGCTCCAAGGAAAAGAACAAGAGAGCTGGCCTTGTCATTCATCTCCCATGCAGTGGTGTGGAGAGACACCCTTTTCCTCTCTTGCTCCTCACCATCTATGGCAAGTAGAAAACCTGGCTCTGGGATAATGAAGGCAGGAGACATGTCCCTGCCTCTCACTAGCTGCAGCACGTGGGAGAGCAGGCCCTGCACCTTGCCAAACTGATCCTTGTGGTGTGGGCATGGGTGAGCCAGCCCCTAGGGATTGAGAGTGGGTGAGATGGCCACTTGTCTGTCCTGTGGTGGAATGGGCAACGGTGAGATGTCCCCAGCAGCAGACAGGCCAAACAGGGTTATGAGAACAGGAGAGCTGACTCTGTGCCTCATCTAGGTAGCTCAGTAGACCTGACACTGATGGTGGGAGGGGCCTGGGTGAGACATCCCCAAGGGTTTGAGAACAGGAGAGGTGGCCCGGCCTCTTGTCTGCTGGGCAGTGGCATGGAGGGGAGAGGGGTGCCCTCATTCCCTCCCTTGTCCTTGCCACTTATGGCAAGCAGGAGAGCTAGCCCCAAGGTCATGAGAGTGAAAGATCTGGCCCCCACTGTCTGCAACACTCAGGAGAACAGGCCTTACACCTCACCAGACCAGCAGGATAGAGCTGGCCCTGGTGAGCTGGCTCATGAGAGCATGAGAGCATGAAAGCTGAGCAGCTCAGATATCATTCAGGCCCAGATCCAGGGATTTGAATTGGCCCACCTGAACACCTATCTCATCATTGAATGGCTGAGTACATGGAGAGGCTGGCCCTACAGATCCAAAACAGGATCTTCATGACACAGGCAAACAGCAGGATATCTGAGAGACGTCCCAGTGAGGTTTCAGTGTTGTTAGAGTAGCAGAAGCCAGAGGCCCAGCAGTACAACTTGTCATTGCAATGAACATTTGCAAGCAGAGACGTGTACACAAAAGGATGTTCTGTGGACACACTGACACACTTCTGCTTCTACAATGAGACTTTTGCTTGTTTTTGTTGGAGAAGAGGTAGTAAGGATAGAGGACTGGTATGGGGTGTGGGGGGGATTAGGATGGATGACGTGAAATTCACAAATTCACAAATAAAAAGTTTCAAAAAACAGTGATGCTGAGGAAAACTGGATATCCAAAATGAACCTGGACTGCTACCCTTCAGCCTGCACGAAAGTCAACTCAAACTAAATCAAAGAACTTAATACAGGTTCTACAGCTTAGGACTAACAGGTCTTAGGACTAACAGAGTCCCATCTCTGACACTGTGGCATGAAAATGTCATTTACAAAATTTGCACTTGGTAATCTCCCAATTAAGTAACAAAAATCACATACACAAAAATCTCGTAACATTTTAAGTAACTTTATAATTTCTGGGGTGGTGCCACAAGGTATACAAGTCTATGAGAAAGAAATTGGGCAAACACTTTAAGATATTAGCATATTCAATAACTTTCTAAGTAGGTCTTTGATGTTTAGGAAATAATAAAAAGAAACAAAACCTTGGGATTACAAGAAGCTGAAACCTCTGCCAAGAAAAAAACAACAAAAAAACAGTTGCTTAGCTTACAGGATGGGAGGTAAATGGTTTTCAGACATTCACTTTACAGGTCATTACAGGGAATTAACACCTAGAATATATAAAGAATACATAATATTCAACAACAAAAGAATATACCATCCATAAATAACTGAGAAGATGAATTGTACTTTATCATTTTATTCCATTTGCTTCACAAAAATCGTAAGTATGGATGAGCACAGGAAGTCTATACGGACATGAAGACATATCCCTAACTTCATACTAGAGGCTCGAAGGAGTGTGCCTGAGGGTGGATAGGGCATAAATGACACATTGGTTGGTTCCACCATTCCCACAGGACCTCGAGGAGGATCCTGAGATGAGGTTAGACCAGGCAACATAAGCAGGATTGTCCGAGGCCCCCAGCACATACATAGCAGAGGACTGCCTGGTCTGGCCTCAGTGGGAAAAGATGAACCTAATCCTCCAGAGACTTGAGGCCCTGGGGAGCAAGGATGTGGAGGGGGGAGCACCTTATTGGAGGCAAGAGGGAGGAGGAGTGAGATGGAAGGATTTATTCTGATAAGGGTTTTGTTTTTCCTTTTGTTTCCTTTTTCTTTGTTTTGTTTTTGTTTTGTGGTTTTGTTTTTTGTTTGTTTGTTTGTTTGGGTTTTTTTTTTTTGCTGAGTCTCAAGGAAGGCGTAGCTCTATAACTAGAGGGTTAGTTCATATAGTTTATTCTAAAGAGGATAGATTGATCTGATGACCTGTCCAAGCTTGCCTTTTCTTTATTATCATTATTTATTATTTTATTTATTTACATTCCAGCCATTCCCCCTCCTGGTTCCCCATTCCACAGTTCCCCAGTCCCACTTCCCCCTCTCCCTTGCTTCTGAGAAGGTGCTTCTTTCTCCCATCCATATTCCCCCTCCTCGAGGCCTCAAATCTCTCTCGAGGATTAGGTACATCTTCTCCCACTGAGGCCAGACCAGGCAGTCCTCCGTTATGTATGTGCTGGAGGCTTCTGTCCAGCCCTCATATGCTGCCTGCTCAGTCTCTGGGAGCTCCCAGGGGTCTGGGTTAGTTGAAACTGCTGGTCTTCCTATGTGGTCACCAACCCCTTCAGTTCCTTCAATCCTTCCCCTAATTCCTCCATAGGGGTCCCAACTTCAGTCCAATGGTTGGGCATTAAGAATCTGCATTTGTCTCAGTCAGCTGATGATAGGGCCTCTCAGAGGGCAGTCATGCCAGACTCCTGTCTGTAAGCACATTAACATCAATAATAGTGTCAGGCACTAGTATGCTCCCCACCCCCTGAGATGGATCTCAGTTGGGCTGGTCATTGGACAGCCTTTCCTTCAGTCTCTTCTCCATTTTTGTCCCTGTAATTCTTTTAGGTAGGGAAAATTCTGGGTCATAAATTTTGACTGTGGGTTAGTAACCTTATCCCTACACTTAGACCCCTGTCTATCTACTGGACTTAGACTCTTTGAGCTCTCTTTCTCCATTGTTGGGCACTTTGGCCAAGACTATCCCCACTGAGTCCTGGGAGTCTCTCAAATCCCAGGTCTCTGGAACTTTGTAGAGGGTCACCCACCTCCCAACCCCGGAGGCTGCACATTTCCATTCATTCTCCTGGTCCTCTGGGCTTCTTTACTGCTCCCCCCCCCCATACCTGATCTTATTCTCCCTTTCCCCTTCCCCTCCTCCTTCTACCAAGGTCTTTCCCTCCCTCTGCCTCTCATGATAACTGTTCCTCCTTCTAAGTGGGAATGAAATATCCTCACTTAGGAGTTCCCTCTTGTTAAACTTCTTAAGGTCTGTGGGATGTATCCTCGGTATTCTTTACTTTTTGGCTACCATCCACTTATCAACGGATACATACCATGCATGTCTCTTTAGGTCTGGGTTACCTCACTCAGCATTATGTTTTCTAGTTCCATAGATTTGCCAGCAAAATTCATAATGTCTTTATTTTAAATAGCTGAATAGTATTTCATTGAGTAACTGAACCACATTTTCTGTATACATTCTTCAGTTGAGGACATCTAGGTTGTTTCCAGCTTCCAGCTTTTACAAATAAGCTGTTCTTGTGGTATGATGGGCCATCTTCTGGGTATAGGTCCAAGAGTGTTATAGCTAGGTCTTCAGGTTGAATTATTTCCAAGTTTCTGAAGAACTGCCAGATTGATTCCAGAGTGGTCGTACCAGTTTGTAATCACACCAGCAATGGAGGAGTGCTCCTCTTTCTCCATACCCTCACCAGCATGGGGTGTCACTTGAGCTTTTGATCTTAGTCATTGTGATTGGTGTAAGGTGAAATCTCAGGGTCTTTTTGATTTGCATTTCCCTGATTACTAAGATCGTTGAACATTTATATAAGTGCTTCTTGGCCATTCAAGATTCCACGGAAGAGAATTCTCTAGCTCTGAACCCCATTTTTAATTGAGTTATTTGGTTTTTAGAAAGTTAACTTCTTGAGTTCTTTATATATTTTGGATATTAGCCCTCTATCTGAGGTATGGTTAGTGACGAATTTTTCCCAATCTTTAGGTTGCTGATTTATCCTATTAACATTGCCCTTTTCCTTACAGAAACTTTTCAGTTTCATGAGGTCCCATTTATTAACTGTTGAACTAAGAGCTTGAGCTGTAGCTGTTCTGTTCAGGAAATCTCCCCCTGTGCCAGTGCGTTGGAGGTTCTTTCCCACTTTCTCATCTATTCGATTCAGTGTATCTGGTTCTATGTTAAGATCGTGATCCACATGGACTTAAGTTTTGTGCAAGGTGATACATATGGATCTATTTTCATTCCTCTATGTGCAGGCTGCCAGTTAGACAAGCACCATTTATTGAGGATATTATCCCTTTTTCCACTGTAAGTTTTTGTCTTCTTTGTCAAAGAACAAGTGTCCATAGGTATGTGCGTTTATTTCTGGGTCTTCAATTCTTTTCCGCTGATTGATCTGTCTGTCTCTGTACCAATATCATGCAAGTTTTTATCACTATGGCTTTTTAGTACAGCTTAAGGTCAGAGATGGTGATTCCCCCAGAAGATCTTTTTTTGTTGAGAATTATTTAGGTTATCCTTGGTTTTATTTTGTTTTTCTATATGAAGTTGAGAATTGCCTTTTCTATGTCTGTGAAGAACTGTTTTGGAATTTTGATGGGGATCACAATGAATCTGTAGATTGCTTTTGTTAAGATAGCTATTTTCACTAAGTTATTCCTACCAATCCATGAGCATGGAAGATCTCTCCATCTTCTGAGGTCTTAATTGATATCTTTCTTTAGGGATTTGAAATTCTTGCTTCATACAGATCTTTCACTTGCTTAGAATCAGTTACACCAAGACTTTATATTATATATAATACATTATATATTATATGCAATATATATATAATATTTTATATTATTTTATATATTTTATATGATTTGTGACTATTTTTAGGGTATTGTTTCTCTAATTCATTTCTCAGCCCATTTGTCCTTTGTTTAAATAATCAGACTACTGATTTATTTGAGTTAATTTTATATCCTGCCACTTTTTTGAAGTTGTTTGTCAGGTGTAATTGATGGAATTTTGGGGGTTGCTTATGTATACTATCATATCATCTGGAAATAGTGATACTTTGACTTCTTCCTTTTCAATTTGCATCCCTGTGATCTCCTTTTGTTATCTGATTGCTCTAGGAAAAACTTCAAGTACTGGATATTGAATAGACAGGGAGAGAGAGCAGTCTTGTCTAGTCCTTGATTTTAGTGAGACTGTGTCTAGTTTCTCTCCATTTAGTTTGATGTTGGCTGTTGGTTTGCTATATGTTGCTTTTATTATGTTTATGTATGTGCCATGAATTGCTGATCTCTGCAAGACTTTTAACAAGAAGAGGTGCTGTATTTTTTGAAGGCTTTTTCAGCTTCTAATGAGATGATTATGTGACTTTTTCCTTCAGTTTGTTTCTATAGGGGATCATGTTGATAGATTTTTATACACAGAACCATCTCTGTATCCATGGGATAAAGCCTACTTGATCCTGGTGAATATGGTTTTAATGCATCCTTGGATTCAGTTTGTGAAAATTTTATTGAGTATTTTTTGCATAGATATTCATAAGTGAAATTGGCCTGAAGTTCTTTTCCCTTATTGGGTCTTTGTATGTGTGTGGTTTTGGTATCAGAGTAACTGTGGCTTCATAGAATGAATTAGGTAGTGATCCTTCTGTTTCTATTTTGTGGAATAGTTTGAGAAGTATTGGTATTAGCTCTTCTTTGAAGGTCTGGCAGAATTCTGCACTAAAACCATCTGGTCCTGGGCTTTTTTTTTTTTTTTCTGGTTGTTTTTTTTTTTTTTTTCTGGTTTTTAATGACTACTTCTGTTTCTTTAGGGGTTATGAGACTGTTTACCTGATCTTGATTTAACTTTGGTATATGATATCTGCCTAGAAAATCATCCATTTCATCTTGATTTTCTAGTTTTGTTTAGTGGGATTTGAAGATTTTTTTTAATTTCCTCAGTTTCTGTTTTTATGTTTCCTTTTTCATTTCTGATTTTGTTAATTTGGATACTGTCTCTGTGCACATTGGTTAGTTTAGCTAAGGGTAAATCTATCTTGTTGATTTTGTTGATTCTTTGTATCATTGTCCTTTGTTTCTAATTCTTTGATTTCAGCCCTAAGTTTGACTATTTCCTGCCTTCTCCTCTTGGATGTGCTTGCTTCTTTCTGTTCTAGAGCTTTTGGGTGTTCTGTGAAGTTACTAATATAGGAGCTCTCCAATTTCTTTATGAAAGCACTCAGTGATATAAATAGTCCTCTTAACACTGCATTCATCGTGTCCCAAAAAACTGGTTATATTGTGTCTTCATTTTCACTGAGTTCTATAAGGTCTTTAATTTCTTTCTTTATTTCTTCCCTGACCACGTTATCATTGAGTAGAGAGTTGTTTAGTTCATATGAATATGTGGGCTTTCTGTTGTTTTTGTAGTCCAGCCTTAGACTATAATTATCTGATAGAATGCATGGGATTATTTCAATCTTTCTTTATTCTGTTGAGGTTTGTTTTGTTTCCAGTTATATAGTCAGTTTTGAGGAAGGCTCCATGAGGTGCTGAGAAGAAAGTATATTATTTTGTTTGGGGGTGAAATTTCTGTAGACATCTATTAATTCTATTTGGTTCATAAGTTCTGTTGGTTGCACTATGTTCATGTTTAATTTTTGTTTCAATGATCAGTCCATTGGTGAGAATGGGATGTTAATGCCTCCCACTATTAATATGTGGGGTTCAATGTGTGTTTTGAGCTTTATTAACATTTCTTTTATGAAGGTTGGTACCTTTACATTTGTTCAGAACTTAGACTTTTTCTTTGATTTTTCCTTTGATGAGTATAAGTGTCCTTCCTCATTCCTTTTGATAACTTTTGGTTGAAAGTCTATTTTATAGAATTTTAGAATGGATACTCAATTTTGTTTCTCAGAACCATTTGCTTGGAAACCTTTTTCCAGCCCTTTACAATGAGGTAGTGTCTGTCTTTGTCACTGAGGCATGTTTCTTGTACGCAGCAAAATACTGTATCCTCCTTATGTATCCAGTCTGTTAACCTGTGTGTTTTTATTGGGGAATTGAGTCCACTGATGCTGAGAGATATTAAAGACCCATGATTGTTAGTTCATGTTATTTTTGTTGTTGGAGGTAGTATTATGTTTTATGTGATTCTTTCATTTTGGGAGGTTGTTGTGAGATGTTTAATTTCTTGTGGGATTTGGGGGGATATAATTACCCTCCCTGTGTTGGAGTTTTCCTTCCAGTATCCTTTGTAGGGCTGGATTATTAGAAAGACATTGTTTAATTTTTTTTTTCGTAAAATGTTTTGGTTTCTCCATCTATGGTGATTGAGAGTTTTGCTGGGTATAGGAACCTGGGCTGGCATTTGTGTTCTCTTAGAATCTGGGAGACATCTGTCCAAGATCTTCTGGCTTTTAGAGTCTCTGTTGAGAAGTCTGGTGCTATTCTGATAGGTCTGCCTTTACATGTTACTTGGCCCTTTTTCCCTTACCACTTTTAGTATTCTTTCTTTCTTCTGTCCATTTAGTGTTTTCATTATTATATGGCAGGAATATTTTCTTTTCTTCTCCAATATGTTTGGCTTCTTGTACATTTATGGGCACCTTTTCTTTAGGTTAGGGAAATTTTCTTCTATGATTTTGTTGAAGATATTTTCTGGTCCTTTGAGCTGGGAATCTTCACTCTCTTCTATTCCTATATTCTTAGGTTTCATGTCTTCATGGTGTCCTGAATTTCCTGGATGTTTTTCTTTAGGGTCTTTTTATACTTTGTATTTTCTTTGACAGTGGCATCAATATCTTCTATGGTATCTTCTACACCTGAGATTCTCTCTTCTATCTCTTGTATTCTGTTGGTGATGCTTTCTTCTGTAGCTCCTAATCTCTTTCCCCAGGTTGCTCATCTCCAGGGTTGCCTCCATTTGTGTTTTTTTTTTAATTGTTTCTATTTCCATTTTTAGGTCTTGAACCATTTTGTTCAATTCCTTCACCTGCCTTATTGTATTTTCCTGTATTTCTTTAAGGGATTTGTTTGTTTCCCCTTTAAGGGCTTCTACCTATTTGCCTGGTTTTCCTGTATTTCTTTTAAGGGAGTTATTAATATCCTCCTTAAAGGCCTCCATCATCTTCATGAAATGGGATTCTAGGTCAGAATCTTGGTTTTCAGGTGTGTTATGGTATCTAGGGCTTGCTGTGTTAGGAGAACTGGTACCACATTGTATTGGCTTCATTCTTGACATACACTGTTCCCCTAGTCATCCACATTGTCCTCCTCATTATCCACACTGTCCTGCTAGTCATGTACATTGTCCCCCTAGTCATCTTGTGAAGTAATGCTCAACGTCTACTGTATTCTGTGGACTGGGTCTTATGTCAAGGATGAGACACTGTTGGTTTTATGAGGTATTTAGATTTGAGGGAGAGATTGCTGATTATTTTTAGCTTTGGCTGTTTTTATTCTTTTTGAAGCAAGGTCTCCTATGAGTCTCAGGCTGTTCTTAGATTCAGGGTTCTCCTGCTTTAGCTTCCTAAATGCTGAAATTAACAGAGAGAGCCAATGTGCCTGCCAAGGTGAAGTTTTAAAATTTCAAAGAGAGCAATCTAGTATCCCTCTAAGTAAGCATTGTGACCAGCCACCCTCCTTCCCTCCTAATCCTGTCTTGACACCATCTTAAGCACTCCATACCATTTTCTTCAAGTTTCATCAGCTGTGGAATCTGTAGTTGCTTTTACATTGTGATGATCTAAATATCTGATAGAAACAATTTTAGGGTGGAAACAGTTGTTTTGACTTATAGATTAAGATCACAGCCCTTTCCAGTAGGGAAGACATGGCAAAGTGGCAACTATTCACATGACAGCATTCAGGGAGAAGCAAGCAGCAGAATCTGGAGTCTAGGCTAGCAATATTCAAAGGCTCACCTCTAGTGCTTCATTTCTGCCAGCCAGACCTATGTCCTTCAAGCTACACAGCCTTCAAACTACTACCAAAAACTTGCAACCAGGCATTCAAAACAGGGAGTATGGAGGACACTGATTTAACCAAGAAGAGATTGTTTCTCATAAATTTTAATTATCAGATTGATGGATGTCACTTCTCCTGGCTAGCTGTGATTCAGACTTCCTACTGTACACTAATCTTTCTCAGAAGATTGAGTTACCTTATCCTACACCATCTTCTTTTTGTGGATTGATTATCTACCCATATTTTATTCATTTTCCATGCAATTGTCTGCATTATTGTGGGGATTTCTACAAATGCATAAAGCATGTATGTCGAGCTGGCTACATAATTCTTTGACTTGATTAGTTATAATTATCCCCTCTATTCCTTTCTTTATCATAACCACAACTCGGACTTTACCCATGTTCCACTTCAGAAAGCATTTGCACTAATAACTAACACAGTGAGTGACTTCTTGTCCCCTTCTTGATGTCCTCTCATGTCTTGCCTCCTAGAGCTGCAGTTGACTGGCTGTTCAGTAGTTGCTCTAATCCAATTTCTCATGTTTTCCACCCTGCCAAGGCATTCACTTCCTTCTGTGTTCACCCTGGTCCACAAAGCACATATGTTAGGCATTATTCTCTAGCCCCTTCAAATTCTTTCTTTTTTCTCTGTATTTATTCTTCTCTCATATGATATATCTCAACTGCAGTTTCCCCTCCCTCCACTCCTCCCAGTTCCTCTCCTACCTTCTCTCTACCCAAGATCCACTCCTCCTCTGTTTCCTTTCAGAAATGATCAGGCTTCCCACTGATAGCAACATGTCATAACAAGAAACAACAACAGTAGGCACAGACTCTCATATCAAGGGTAGATGAAGTAATCCTGGAAGAAAAGGGTCCCAGGAACTGGCAAAAAAGTCAGAGTCACCCCTACTCCCACTGTCAGAAGTAACCCCAAGAAAAACAACCACAATATATATGCAGAGGATGTATCTCAGGTCCATACATGCTCGTGATTGCTGCTTCATTCTCTGTGAGTCCTTATGAGTCCAGGTTACTTTTTCAGTGGGTTGTGTTCTTATCATGTTCTTGACCCCTCTGGCTCCAACAATACCTTTTTCCCCTTCTCTGTGATCTTCCCTGGGCTCTGCCTAATGTCTGGCTATGGTCTCTGCATCTGCTCCCATCAACTGCTGAAGGAAGCCTCTTTAATGATGGCTAGGTACTAGTCTATAAGTATAGCAGAATATTATTAAGAATTATTTAATTGTTTCTTTAATTTAAGACAGTCATGTTTCGTTCTACCGTAGGTCTCTGGGATATCTCTTACAGTTTCTGAGCCACCATAGTCCCAGCACACAAGGAAAAGACCTTAAAAATAACTTTATGAAGATGATAGAGGTCCTTAAAGAAGAAGTGAATAGATCCTTAAAGAAATTGAGGAAAAACACACAAAAACTGGAGGAAATAAATAAACCCCTTAAACGAAGCCCAAAGGTGGAAATAGAAGAAATGAAACTGAGGACATTTTTGGAAATGGAAAATCTAGATAAATGAACAGGAAATAGAGGCAAATTTCACCAACAAATACAAGAGATGGAAGAAAGAATCTCAGGAATTGAAGATATGATAGAAAAAAATAGATACATCAGTCAAAGAAAATATTAAATCTAAAAAGCTTCTAACACAATCTTCCAGGAAATCTGGGACACTGTGAAAATACCAAACCTAAGAATAGTAGGAATAGAAGAAGGAGAAAGATTCCTAGCTCAAAGGCCCAGAAATGTTTTCAACACAATCCTAGAAGAAAAATCTCCTAACCTAAAGAAGGAAATAATTATAAAGGTACAAAAAGCATACAGAGCACCAAATAGAATGTACCACAAAAGAAAGTCCCTCACTACATAATAATCAAAACACTGAACATACAGAACAAAGTAATTATATTTTAAAATGTGAGGGAATAGGGCCAAGTAACATATAAAGGCAGATCTATCAGAATTATATCTTATTTTTCAACAAAGAGTCTTAAAGCCAGAAGGGCCCGGGAAGATGTCCTGCAGATCTAAGAGACCGCAGAGGCCAACTCAGGCTACTATACTCAGCAATACTTTCAATCACTATAGATGGAGAAACAAGATATTCTATGACAAACTCAAATTTTAACAGTATCTATCCACAAAATATAGCTTTACAGAAGGTACCAGAAGGAAAACTTCAACCCACAAAGGCTAAGTACACACAGGAAAACACAGGAAATAAATAATCTCTCACCAGCAAATCCAAATGAAGGGAAGTACTCTTTCAAATTCTTCATGCTTGTTTCACACATTTTCTCTAAACATCTGAACCACAGATCAAGATGACCATCTGAGGGTCTGCCTCCTATCATCTGTGACCTTTCCATCCATATTATCTTAGGTTCATTTGTAAATACTTACATACATTGTAATGTATCTTAGGAAATAAAAATAAGTATAATAACATAATACCATTCATAACTTAAGAATTGAGTCAGTGGAAGCTCTAACATTTTATTCATGAAAAAAAACAATAGCTTGTACTTCTGTATAGTCTATGACTACTTTACCCAAGCTAACAAAAATTGTAAATTTTCTGAAAGCAGAATTTGATTCAAGAGTTCCAGCTTGCTTTTACTATATCCATATATTTTTGCAATATTTTTAAAAACCTTTTTATTAGTGCTGTGGATCAAATGTAGAGCTTTGCATAGGTTAAACATGTGCTATATGATTGGGCTATTATCTCTAGCCAGTTTTTGCTTTGATTGTTTACATTTTTCCATCTGTCCATCTGTCTGTCTGTCTGTCTGCTTGTCTGTCTATCAAGTGGTATGCTGTGGCATACATGTGAAAGCCATGGAACAAAATGCAAGAATTGGTTGCCTCTTTCTACCATGTCTAAAAGATTAGACTTAAATTGTCAAGCTTTGCAAATGTGACTTTCTCAGATGAGCCATCTGGCAAGCCCTTATATTTTTTGTTTGCTTGTTTGTTTATTTGTTTGTTTTGTTTTAATTGGGGCTTTTCTATGTAGTTCAGTCTGGCTATAAGTGCTCAGATTTCTTTCTTTCATCTCCCAATTACAGAGATGACAAGCAATTTATAACTTCCTGGGGAAATATGGAGAGAAAAAATACTGTTCATTCCAGATAGAACACAAAAAACACATTAAAGGAAGTTGATTCTACATGTCAAATCAACTAGTTGGGATTTGTGATGGATGGCTTTAGGTCAACTTGATACAAGCTAAAGTCATCTGAGAGGAGGGAACCTCAATTAAGAAAATGCATCCATAAAATTGGGCTGTAGGCAAACTGGTAAGTCATTTTTTAATTTAATTTTTTATAGGTTATTTTATTTATTTGCATTTTGAATGTTATCCCCTTTCCCTGCTTTCCCTCCCCAACCTCCCTATCTCATTCCCTCCTCCCTGCTTCTATGAGGGTGCTCACCCACCCACCCACTCCCACATCACCACTCTGGCATTTCCCTACACTGGGGCATAGAGCCTTCACAGGACCAAGGGATTCCCCTCTCATTGATGCCAGATAGAGCTATCCTCTGATACATATGCAGTTGGAGCCATGGGTCCATCCATGTGTATTCTTTGGTTGATGGTTTAGTCCCTGGGAGCTCTGTGGAGTCCGGTTGGTTAATATTGTTGTTGCAAACCCCTTCAGCTCCTTCAGTCCTTCTCCTAACTCCTCCATTTGGATTCCTGTGCTCAGTTTGAGGGTTGGCTGCAAGCATCTGCATCTGTATCTGTAAGGCTCTGACAGAGCCTCTCAGGAGACAGCTGTATCAGGCTCCTGTCAGAAAGCACTTCTTGACATCAGCAATAGTGTCTGGGTTTGGTGTCTGCATATGGGATGGATTCCTAGGTGGGGCAGTCTCTGGATGGCCTTTCCTTCAGTCTCTGCTCTACTCTTTGCCCCCGTATTTCCTTTAGACAGGAGCAATTCTAGGTTAAAAGTTTTGAGAAGAATGGGTGGCCCCATCTCTCAACCAGGGACCATGCCTAACTTCTCCATATGGACTGTACAGGTTCTTTTTTCCCTTTGTTGGGTATTTCCGCTAATGTGTTCCCATTGAGTCCTGGGAGACACTTGCTTTCCTGGCATCCGGGACATTCTATTTGCTACCCCCATTCTCTATCCCCCATTGCTACACACTTCTGTTCAATTTCCTGACCCTCTGTACATCTCCCTCATCTCCTTCCAAATCTGATCCTGCCACCTTTTACCTCTCCCTCTCTTCTCTTCCTCCAAAGCCCCTCCCACCCTCTACCTCCGGTGATTATTTTCCCCCTTCCAAGTAAAACTGAAGCATCCATATTTTGGTCCTCTTTCTTCTTGAGCGTCATATGGTCTGTAAGTTGTAGCATGGGTAGTCCAAGCTTTTATCCTAATATCCACTTATCAGTGAGTACAAACCATGTGTGTTCTTTGTGACTGCGTTACCTCACTCAGGATATTTTCTAGTTCCATCCATTTGCCTAAGAATTTCATGAAGTCATTGTTTTTAATAGCTGAGTAGTGCTCCATTGTGTAAATGTGCCACATATTCCGTATCCATTGCTCTGTTGAGGGATATCTGGTTGTTTCCAGCTTCTGGCTATTACAAATATGGCTGCTATGAACATAGTGGAACATGGGTCTTTATTACATGTTGGAGCATCTTCTGGGTATATGCCCAGGAGTGGAATAGCTGAGTCCAATTTTCTGAGGAATCTCCAGACTGATTTCTAGAGTGGTTGTACCAGCTTGCAATTCCAACAGCAATGGAGGAGTGTTCCTCTTTTTCCACATCCTTCCCAGCATCTGCTGTCACCTGAGTTTTTCATCTTAGCCATTCTGACTGGTGTGAGGTGAAATCCCAGGGTTGTTTTGATTTGCATTTCCCTGATGATTAAGGATGTTGAATGATGCTGCTCAGCCATTTCATATTCCTTAGTTGAGAATTCTTTGTTTAACTCTGCACCCCATTTTTAAAAAGGGTTATTTGGTTCTCTAGAGTCTAATTTCTTGAGTTCTTTGTATACATTAGATATTGGCCCTCTATCAGATATAGGATCAGTAAAGATCTTTTCTCAATCTGTAGACTGCAGTTTTGTCCTATTAACTATGTCCTTTGCTTTACAGAGCTTTTCAGTTTTCTGAGATCCCATTTGTCTATAGTTGTTCTTAGAACCGGGCCACTGGTTTTCTGTTCAGAAAATTTTCTCCTGTGCTAATGTGTTTGAGGCTCTTTCCCCACTTTCTCTTTTAATAGATTCAATGTGTCTGGTTTTATGTGGAGGTCTTTGATCCACCTGGACTTGAGCTTTGTACAATGAGATAAGAATTGGTCAATTTGCATTCTTCTACATCCCGACCACCAAAAAGCCAGCACAATTTGTTAAGTATACTTTCTTTTTTCCACTGGATGATTTTAGCTTTTTTGCCAAAGATCAAGTGACCATAGGTGTGTGGGTTCATTTCTGGGTTTCAATTCTGTTCCATTGATCTACTTGGCTGTCACTGTACCAATATTATGCAGTTTTTATCACCATTCCTCTGTAATAGAATTTGAGGTCAGGGATTCCCCCAGAAGTTCTCTTATTGTTGAGAATAGTTTTCTCTATCCTTGGCTTTTTTGGGAGGAGGGGGTTTGTTCTTTTGTTCTGAATGAATTTGAGAACTGTCTTTTCTATCTCTGTGAAGAACTGAGTTGGAATTTTGACCAGGCTTGCATTGAATCTGTAGATTACTTTTGGTAAGATGGCCATTTTTACTATGTTAATCCTGCCCATTCATGGGCATGGGAGATCTTTTCATCTTCTGAGATCTTCTTCAATTTCTTTCTTCAGAGACTTGAAATTCTGGTCGTACAGATCTTTCACTTGCTTGGCTAGAGTCACAAGAAGATATTTTATATTATTTGTGACTAAAAAGTATGTAACTCTTCATGAATTTGTGTGTTACCTTTGTCCAGCAGCCATGCTAATCTTCACTATATTGTTCCAATTTTAGTATATGTGCTACAGAGCAAGGTCAATTTCTTAGTTAGTTATTGACCATGGAAAGACCAGCCCAGTTTGGTTGGTGGCATCTTGTTAGTTTTGCTTTCAATTACTCAGATGAAGGATGAGATGAGAGCCATGCCCAAGTGGTGTTATTACAAGGCTTGGGCTGAGCTGAGAACATTTGTTCTCTGTTCTACTATCCCTAGGCTTAGGCCTAGAAGCTTCTAGCCTCCAGACAATCTAATCTTCTAAGCGGACTGATTCAATCTGATTTCTTTCTCAGCTTCTGACTGAATTGCTCTGCTTAGCCTCATACTAACTTTGGTAATATGTTTTAATCTTCTGACTCCTTTTTATTCTCTGTCTCATTCTGTCTTCCCTTGTATCTTACTTGTTCTCTATGTAACTTGTCTCTGTAAAACTGCCTGGCAAAATTGTCATACAGACATAACACCTCTCTGTCTCTGTATCTCTCTGTCTCACTGTCTCTGTCTCTCTCTGCCTCTCTCTCTCTCTCTCTCTCTCTCTCTCTCTCTCTCTCTCCCTGCTCTTAAGTAACCTCCTGTTCTCATGTGAGTTGAGCATATTCTATTACTGACTCATTCTCTCAAATCTTTCTCTGATTTGTCACTTTGTCTGTGACTAAATTAGTGAACACTTACTGCCAGACTGAACTTTATAGAAAATCCCCAACATGGCTGCTTCCTTCTACAAACTAACCTTACCTCCACTGTGAGGGATTAAATGTATAAACTAAGGATGTGTTTGTATTCCAGCCTAATCATATTGTAATCCGGGGCATGCCTGCATTCTGGCAGGATTTTATAGACCTAGAAGTTCTTTGGATGCGATCCCTTGCAAAAGCAACCTTGCTGCTGGATTAAAATTTCTCTACATCACCCCTGATAAGGAGGGTCTGTAAGAAAGCAGGTTGGGTAAGCATGGGGAACAAGCTAATAAAAACACCCCTCTATGGCCTCTGCATCAGCTCATGACCTCATTTCCTTTAATAATAAACAGTGAGTTGGAAGTGTAAACCCAATGAACCCTTTCCTCCCCAAGTTGCTTGGATAATAGCCTTCATCACAGCAATAGTAACCCTGAATAAGACAGGATTATTTATGGAGAATGGTGACTCAAGGATAACTATGACATGAAAAAGCTAACCCCAGTGTGAATGGATAACAGACAACTCAGGACAGCACATACTTTAGTAGTGAGGTGGAGAGTCTTGTATTCAAGGAGATCCTCTGTAACAGAGATAATTTGGAGCCATTCTGGGCTATATAAAACTCTTTACAAAAAGAAAATTCCATCAAAAATCCAAAACTAAACAGAACATAAATGAAGTAAACAAACCAAATCCTGAGGGTGGAGGTTCAGAGCTCTTGTAACTTTCTAATCTTTCTGATCTTATTTGTTTATTTAGTTTCCCAGATCTCAAATATCCCCCTCTCTCCCCTTGTTTTCTTCCTTCCTTCCTTCCTCTCTTCATTCTTTTTTCTTCTTATCAATTCACTGAAAATAACTCTACAACCACAGAACACAGCACACACAGCCATCCCCTACCTCCACAATGTTTTGAACAATTTTTCTAAGTCAGTGAAAGACAAATAGAGGAAATTTCTTTGGAAGTTAAGTAATTGGTTGAAGAAAATGTAAAAAGTAATAAAACCACTCCTTGAACCTTGACAACAGCATCTGTGTAATAGCTGTAAAAGCTAAGTTCTCAGACCAATGCCAGCAGCACAGGGAAGTGGATGATTTCTGCCCAAACTTTGCAAGCAGCCTTCCCATAAATCCTCAAAAGTTAATCATGACAGAAACCAATCCTGTTCACTTCTTCTAAAAACGCAAAGCAATATGTTCAGCAGCCATGTTGCTGAGGATGAGATAAAGGAAAGGCACATCAAGACCAACAAAAAAGGATCCAAACAGGGGAGGGTGTACAGAATGAAAGTGACCATTAGGAGTGACTGCTCAGGATCACTTTACCTTTTAATTCTAGAAATACAGAAGAAAATTATGTAGCTAGCTTGTTTGGGAAAATTCAGAAATTGCGAATTTAAGGTAACAAAGTGTGACTCACTCGATTTTACTGAGTAACTCCCCTTACTGCAGAGGAACCATCAGTGCCCCACTAACAGCAAATTCCTCACTTTCCTGTTTAGTTAAAGTCATGAATTGTCCAATGCAGTCAGTGACAAGCTCAGATTCCAATTCAATGGAATTTTATCAAAGCCATAAAAGAATCCCCCCCCCCCCAGTTCTTAAATGGTAACCAAGATATCTAAAGTCACAGGGCAGAAAAGAAAATCTTATGGTAGACTTCTAAGGTTAAGAGTGAAAAAGCTACTGTATTTCCCTTTCATACACTCTGTGTCTGTGAGCTTTCTAGGTATGGTGGAAAGAATACTATCTTTCATAGAGTTATTATTGCTGTGATAAACAACATGGCTGAAGTAAAGTCTAGAGGAAAAGATTAATTTAGCTTATGCTTTCATATCGCTGTTCATCACTGAAGAAAGTCAGGTCAGGAAAAAGTCAGAACAAGACAGAAACCCAGAGGCAGAAACTGATGTAGAGGCTATGGAGGAGTGCTGCTTACTGGATTTCCCTTCGTCGCTTGCTAAACCTGCTTTTCTGTAGAACCCAGGACCACATCCCTAGCTGGCCCTACCTACAACTGGATGGGTCTTTCCTCATTTATCACCAATAAAGAAGATGCCTGACAGGGACTGAGTAACAGCTGGGGGAAGGAGCCTTTTGGTTTCCATATGTGGTGGGAGACCTCTGCCTGGGTCACCAGGGCTCCATAGACAAATAGTGCCAGGAGAAAGCTAGCCTCCCAGGAGTGTAGAAAAGCCTGTGAGTGGGAATAAGAGGAGCACCACTGCTCAGCCAAGGAGAGGAGCCTTCCAGTTTCCACCTGTTGCAGGAGACCTCTGCCTGGGCCACCAGGGCTCCATAGTGCTGGGAGAAAGCTAGACTCCCAGGAGTATGGACAGGCCTGTCTGCTCAGAAGAACCCACCTGGAATCCCCAGGACACAGGGACTGAAGAGTGGTCCTCTGGTTTCTTTTGGTGGCCAGGGGCAGATCCTGTGACACAGGGATCCATATTCAAATAGTGCCAGGAGAGAGATGGTATCCCAGGATTGTTGACACACCTTCAAGCACAGGCAAGACCACCACTACTGTTCAAATTCACTGGATCAAGAGGGACCCTTGCAGAGCCATCAGGACACAGAAACCAAGAGACAGCTAGGGACAAGACACTTATGGTTTCTGTCTGCACCCCAGAGCTTACCCTGTACCACAACGATCCAAACATAAATTCCTCTCAGAGAGAGCAGGCCTTCAAGGAGTATTGACACCCAGGCTTGCAGGAGGAATAAGCCACAGTCAGAGCGAGTAAGATCATCTAACACCAGAGATAACCAGATGGCGAAAGGCAAGGGCAAGAACGCAAGGAACAGAAACCAAGGCTACTTGACATCATCAGAAACCACCTCTCCCTCCACAGCAAGCCCCAGATACCCCAACACACCAGAAAAGCAAGAATCAGATTTAAAATCACATCTCATGATAATGATAGAAACGTTAAGAAGGAAATAAATAACTCCATTAAAGAAATCCAAGAGAACACAGGTAAACAACTAGAAGCCCTTAAAGAGGAAACACAAAAATCCCATAAAGAATTACAGGAAAACACAATCAAACAGACAAAGGAAATTAACAGAACCATCCAGGAACTAAAACCAGAAATAGAAACAATAAAGAAATCACAAAGGGAGACAACCCTGGAGTTAGAGAACAAAGGAAAGAAATCAGGAGTCATAGATGCAAGCATCACCAACAGAATACTAGGGATGGAAGAGAGAATCTCAGGTGCAGAAGATACCATAGAAAACATGGACACAACAGTCAAAGAAAACACAAAATCCAAAAAGCTCCTAACCCAAAACATCCAGGATATCCAGAATACAATGAGAAGAGAGAACCTGAGAATAATAGGTATAGAAGAGAGTGAAGATTCTCAACTTAAAGGACCAGTAAATATCTTCAACAAATTTATAAAAGAAAACTTCCCTAAACTAAAGAAAGAGATGAACATAAATATACAAGAAGCCTATAGAACTTCAAATAGATTGGACCAGAAAAGAAATCCCTCCCATCACATTATAGTCAAAACACCAAATACACAAAATAAGGAAATAATATTAAAAGCAGGAAAGGAAAAAGGTCAAGTAACATACAAAGGCAAACCTATCAGAATTATACCAGAC
This sequence comes from Rhynchomys soricoides, assembly GCA_019843965.1. Lineage (NCBI taxonomy): Eukaryota > Metazoa > Chordata > Mammalia > Rodentia > Muridae > Rhynchomys > Rhynchomys soricoides. The sequence continues at coordinate 1,483,112 of JADRCH010000258.1, forward strand.
TTCTCACCACAGACTATGAAAGCTAGAAGATTCTGGGCAGATCTCATACAGACCCTAGGAGAACACAAGTGCCAGCCAAGGTTGCTATACCCACCAAAACTCTGAATTACCATAGATGGTGAAATCAAAATATTCTATGAAAATAACCAGTTTACACAATATGTTTTGACAACCCCAGACCTACAAAGGATAATAGATGGAAAACTCCAACTCAAGGAGGAAACTAACCCTAAAAAAGCAAGAAAGTAATCTTTCAACAAACTCAAAAGAAGATAGCCACACAAACATAAAAACAACATTGAAAATAACAGGAGGCATCACTATTCTTTAATATCTCTTAAAATCAATGGACTCCATGGCCCAATAAAAAGACATAGACTGATGGACTGGATCTATAACAGGATCCAGCATTTTGCTGCATCCAGGAAACACACCTTCATGTTAAAGACAAACACTATGTCAGAGTAAGGGCTAGAAAACAATTTTCCAGGCAAATGGTCCCAAGAAACAGGCTGGAGTAGCCATTCAAACATCAGATAAAATCGACTTTCGACCAAAAGTCATCAAAAAAGATAAGGAAGGACACTTCATACCCATCAAAGAAAAAAATCTACCAAGAAGAACTCTCAATTCTGAACATCAATGCTCCAAATGCAAAGGCTCCCACATTCATAAAAGAAACTTTACTAAAGCTCAAAAGCACACATTGTACCTAACACAATAATAGTGGGAGACGTCAACACCCACTATCATCAATGCACAGATTTTGGAAACACAAACTAAACAGAGACTCAGTGAATCTAACAGATGTTATGAACCAAATGGAATATATATATATATATATAATTTCATCCTAAATCAAATGAATATACCTTCTTCCAATAGCCACACAACATAAAAACAACATCGAAAATAACAGGAAGCAACAATCACTATTCCTTAATTTCTCTTAATAGCAATGGTCTCAAATCCCCAAAAAAAAGACATAGACTGACAGCCTGGATCCATAAACAGGAACCAGCATTTTGCTGCACCCAGGAAATGCACCTCCATGTTAAAGACAAACATCACCTCAAAGTAAAGGGCAGGAAAACAATTTTCCAGGCAAATGGCCCCAAGAAACAGGTTGGAGTAGCCATTCCAATATCGGATAAAATCAACTTTCAACCAAAAGTCATCAAAAAAGATAAGGAAAGACACTTAATACTCATCAAAGGAAATATCTACCAAGAAGAACTCTCAACTCTGAACATCTATGTCCAGAATGCAAGGGCTCGCACATTCATAAAAGAAACTTTACTAAAGTTCAAAGCACACATTGCACCTCACACAATAATAGTGGTAGACTACAACACTCCACTATCAACAGTGGACAGATCTTGGAAACATAAACTAAACAGAGACACTGTGAAACTAACAGATGTTATGAACCAAATGGATTTAACAGATATCTATAGAACATTTCTTCCTACATCAACAGAATATACCTTCTTCTCAGCACCTCATGGTACTTTCTTGAAAATTGATCATATAACTGGTCACAAAACAAACCTCAACTTATATAAGAAGATTGAGATAATCCTATACCTCCTATCAGATCACTACAGAATAAGGCTGGTCTTCAATGGCAACAACAACAACAGAAAGTTCACATACACATGGAAGATGAACAATGCTCTACTCAATGATAACTTGGTCAAGGAAGAAATAATAGAAAGAAATTAAGGACTTCCTAGAATTTAATGAAAATGAAAGTACAACATACCCAAATTTGTGGGACACAACGAAAGTAGTATTAAGAGGAAAACTCAGCTCTGTGTGTCTCCAGAAAGTAACTGGATAGAGCATATACTAGCAGCTTAACAGCACACCTGAAATTTCTAGAACAAAAAGAAGCTAATACACCCAAGAGGAGTAGAAGGCAGGAAATAATCAAATTAAGGGCTGAAATCAACCAAAGATTGAAGTAGAAACTAAAAGAACGATACAAAGAATCAACAAAACCAGAAGCTGGTTCTTTGAGAAAACCAACAAGATAGATAAATCATTAGCCAGACTACCCAGAGGGCACAAAGACAGTATGCAAATTAACAAAATTAGAAATGAAAAGGGAGATATAACAACAGATTCTTAGGAAATTAAAAAAATCATCAGATCCTACTACAAATGCCTATATGTAACAAAACTGGAAAATTTGGAGGAAATGTACAAGTTTCTAGACAGATTCCAATTAACAATGTTAAATCAGGATCAGATAAACCATCTAAATGGTCCCATAACCCCCAAAGAAATAGAAGCATTCATTAAAAGTCTCCCAACCAAAAAAAGCCCAGGACCAGATGGGTTCAGTGCAGAATTCTATCAGACCTTCAAAGAAGATCTAATACCAATACTCTTCAGTCTATTCCACAAAATTGAAACAGAAGGACCACTACCCAATTCATTCTATGAGGTCACAGTTACACTGATACCAAAACCCCACAAAGACCCTACAATAAAAGAAGACTTCAGACCAATTTCCCTTATGAATATCAATGCAAAAATACTCAATAAAATTCTTGCAAACCGAATCCAAGAGCACATCAAAACGATCATTCACCATGATCAAGTAGGCTTCATCCCAGGGATGCAGGGATGGCTCAATACCTGGAAATTCATCAATGTAATCCACTACATAAACAAACTCAAAGAAAAAAGCCACATGGTCATTTCATCAGATGCTGAAAATACATTTGACAAAGTTCAACATCCCTTCATGATAAAAGTCTTGGAAAGATCAAGAATTCAAGGAGCATACCTAAACACAGTAAAAGCAATATACAGTAAACCAGTGACGAACATCAAACTAAATGGAGAGAAACTCGAATCAATCCCACTAAAATCAGGGAATAGGCAAGGTTGCCCTCTTTCTCCCTATCTATTCAATATAGTACTTGAAGTTCTAGCTAGAGTAATTAGACAACAAAAGGAGGCCAAAGGGATCCAAACTGGAAAGGAAGAAATCAAAATATCCCTATTTGCAGATGATATGATTGTATACTTAAGTGACCTGATAATCTCCACCAGAGAACTGTTACAGCTGATAAACACCTTCAGCAAACTGGCCAGATAAAAAATTAACTCAAGCAAATCAGTAGACCTGCTATACTCAATGGATAAACAGGCTGAGAAAGAAATTAGGGAAATGACACCCTTCTCAATAGTCACAAACAATATAAAGTATCTTGGTGTGACTCTAACCAAACAAGTAAAAGATCTGTATGACAATATCTTCAAGTCTCCGAAGAAATAAATTGAAGAAGACCATAGAAGATGGAAAGATCTTCCATGCTTTTGGATTGGCAAGATTAATATAGTAAAAATGGCCATCTTGCTGAAAGCAATCTACAGATTTAATGCAATCCCCATCAAATTTCCAACTCAATTCTTCATAGAGTTAGAAAGAGCAGTTCTCAAATTCATTTGGAATAACAAAGAACCCAGAATAGCAAAAACTATTCTCAACAATAAAAGATCTTCTGGGGGAATCAGCATCTCTGACATTAAGCTGTCCTATAGAGCAATAGTGATAAAAACTGCATGGTATTGGTACAGTGACAAGACAAGCAGATCAATGGAATAGAATTGAAACCCAGAAATGAATTCACACTCCTATGATCACTTGATCTTTTTCAAAGGTGCTAAAACCATCCAGTGGGAAAAAAGATAGCATTTTCAACAAATGATGCTGGCTCTACTAGTGGTAGATATGTAAAAGAATGCAAATTGATCCATTCTTATCTCCCTGTACAAAGCTCAAGTCCAAGTGGATCAAGGACCTCCACATAAAACCAGATACACTGAATCTAATAGAAAAGAACGTTGGGAAAAGTCTCGAACATATGGGCACAGGGGAAAAGTTCCTGAACAGAACACCAGTGGCTTATGCTCTAAGATCAAGAATTGACAAATAGGACCTTTTGTAATTATAAATCTTCTGTAAGGCAAAGGACATGTAAATAGGACAAAATGGCAACCAACAGATTGGGAAAAGATCTTTACCAATCATATGTCTGATAGAGGTCTAATACATACAAAGAACTCAAGAAGTTAGACTCCAGAGATCCAAATAACCCTATTTAAAAATTGGGTGCAGATCTAAACAGAGAATTCTCAGCTGAGGAAACTCGTAAGGCTGAGAATAACCCAAGGAAATGTTCAACATCCTTAGTCATTAGGGAAATGCAAATCAAAACAACCCTGAGATTCCACCTCACACCAGTCAGAATGCCTAAGATCAAAAACTCAGGTGAGGTGACAGCTGATTCTGGTTAGGATGTGAAAGAGGAACACTCCTCCATTGGTGGTGGGATTACAACCTGGTACAACCGTTCTGGAAATCAGCTTGAGTGATCATCAGAAAATTGGACATATTACTACTTGAGTTCCCAGCTATACCACTCCTGGGTATATCCAGAAGATTCTCCAACATGTAATAAGGACATATGCTCCATTATGTTCATAGCAGCCATATTTATAATAGCCAGAAGCTGGAAACAACCCAGATGTCCCTCAACAGAGGAATGGATACGGAAATTGTGCTTCATTTCTACAATGGAATACTACTCAGTTATTAAAAACAATGACTTCATAAAACTTGCAGGCAAATGGATGGAACTTGAAAATACCATCCTGAGTGAGGTAACTCAGTCACAAAAGAACAAACATGGTATGTACTCACTGATAACTGGATATTAGCCCAAAAGTTCGGAACACCCAAGATTCAGTTCAAAGACCATATGAAGCCTAAGAAGAAGGGAGACTAAAATATGGATGCTTCATTGTTTCTTAGAGGAGTTAACAAAATACTCACAGGAGGAAATATGGACACAAAGTGTGGAGCAGAGACTGAAGGAAACGCCATCCAGAGACTGCCCTACCCGGGGATCCATCTCATATACAGACACCAACCTGGATGCTATTGTGGATGCCTGGAAGTACTTGCAGCATGATAAGCTGTCTCCTGAGAGGCTCAGGCAAAGCCTGAGAAATACAGAGACAGATGCTCGCAGCCAACCACTGGGCTGAGCGAGGGGTTCTAGATAGAGGAGTTGGAGAAGGGACTGAAGGAGTTGAAAGGTTTGCAGCCCCATAGAGGGGGCAACAGTGTCAACTGTTCAGACCCATATGAGCTCTTGGAGACTGGACCACCAACAAAGAATATACATGGAGGGACTCAAGATGCCAGCCACCTTGTTGGACATCAGTGGGAGGGGAGGCCCTTGGGCCTTAGTTATGTTCGATGTCCCAGTGTGGGGGAATGCTATGGAGGGAAGACAGAAGTGGGTGGATGGGTGGGAGAGCACCCTCATAGAGACAGGGGAGGGGGGATTTGATAGGGGGTTTCTGAAGGGGAGACCTGGAAAGGGGAAAACATGTGAAATGTAAATAAAGTAAATAACCAATTAAAAAAAAAAGAAAAATACTAAGAGGAGGAAGTAGAGAGGGAGCAAATTATAAACCAAGTATAACTAAACACATGTATGAAAAAAAGCCATGATGGTATTGTTGCTGCTGCTCTTTACTATAATGATAAATACATGCTAATTTTTAAGTTATTAACTTGTATTATCATTTATTTTTATAGTATCCACTGATAGTGTAAAGTGCAAATATAGGGTCATTAAACTGCGTGATAAGTTGTGGAAAATGCATGATTCAAGTTGATAGTTCATATCTGTGATGTATATTTCTTCACTAAGCACTAAGATATGGCAAAAAAATTTTAAATGAATAAATAAAGCCAATTGTTTTTATCTTGACCTTTCTTGAAACGCACATATTCCATTCTACAATTGTGTGGACCTTTCTGATAAAAAAAGAAAGGGCTGGGGATAAAGGAGTTATGGCAGGTGGGTGTGCTCTCCGTTTCCCTTCTCTGCAAAGATTTATTTTTAGGAGGCGAGTTCCACCATGAATAAAAATGTGATGGGACTCATTGATTGTTTTCTAATTCTATAGCCTCCACCATTTGAAACAAGCTGTTATTCCAAAGGAATGTGTGTATTCTTGGGCTCTTAGTGGTGCTGCCAATCATGCGCCATGCTTCCTTGTGAGCTCTGTGAGTCTCACAAGGCTCCATACAATGTGGATACGCCACAATTTTGTGGTTCTGGATATTTGTAAAGCAATATGAAGTGATCCAAAAAAGATAAGTATTGTGCACACTTTTTTCATGCTCCACTGACACATCAGAATTCTCTAAGAACTTACAAGATTAAAACAAAACTATTAAGAAGTTGAAGGCCTAAACATCAGGGAAGCAAATCAAATGAGAAGACGTTTGAGGGATGAGATTCTACAACAGCAGTCTCCTGTCCCTGATTTATGGGAGCTGGAACTAACATCTGGAGATGCTTCTCACTCACTTTCCATGGAAACTAAAGTTAAATGCAAAGTGTAATTACAACTACGCCTCTAACAACTGAGAACTAAGAGTTGACCAAAACCAAATGAGGTGGTACTATAATTCCAGCATTCAGAGCACCAAGTTGGGAGGATATCAAGTTGTAGTCCAGCCTTTGCTACACAAACACACACACACACACACACAGAGAGAGAGAGAGAGAGAGAGAGACAGAGAGAGAGACAGAGAGACAGAGAGACAGAGAGACAGAGAGACAGAGACAGAGAAGCATAGTTTACTATCCACAAACAATAAATGGAAGAAAATATTTATAGAGCCTGGATGACATTTTCATCATTTATAAACCTAATTGAAATGTTAAATAATGAATAAAGTTAAAATGTGATAATATAGATTCATAAATGCATCGAAATAAGAAAAATTAGGTAAAATGAGAAGGGGAAAAATACATGGAAAAATGTAGGAATCAAGCAGTGTCTACATACAAATTTAGCCTTGGATTTCATAGCAGCCCAAATTAATCTTATGAGCAGAAATTATCTCATAGGAAGAAGACATACAAGTGGGAAGGGAATGAGAAAGATGAATGGGGTTTAACAATGGTGATAGTTTATACATGTATAGAAGTGTCAATGGATAAAAATAAATAAATCAAGGTAAACAAAAGAGATTAGAGGGCTGGTAGGATGGCGTTGTTGGTAAAGGCACTTGCTGAACAGGCCTGATGATACCACTAATAAACACACAAATAAAACTGTAAAACTGAGAAACAAACTAAATTACAAAATAGCCCTTGCTAACTAATTACTGTTCCCATGAAAATGCTACTTTGAAAAATAGGGGTAATTAAGAACAAAAGAACTGTTGTCTCCAGCAATATGGCTGGAGATGGAAGGAAGTGAATACTCCAGTGTCAATCATTCTCAAAGTATGCAGATAATCCTTTAGAATTGAAATAAGTCAACTCATAAAATTAGATCATATGGAGCATTTCGCTGTGGGAAGCATGCCCACAGAAGTAACAACTAAATGTAAATGAGTAATCAAGATGATGATGATAGCCGGGCAGTGGTGGCGCACACCTTTAATCTCAGCACTTGGAAGGCAGAGGCAGGTGGATTTCTGAGTTCAAGGCCAGCCTGGTTTACAGAGTGAGTTCCAGGACAGCCAGGGCTATACAGAGAAACTCTGTCTCAAATAAAAAAAAAAAAAAAAAGATGATATAATGCTAACAACATTGTGAGATGAAAATGCTCAGTTCCATAAAGGACAGTTATTGAATGGTTATACGTAGAATAGCATGCAAGTTAAGAAACAACTGGCTTATGTTCACACACCAACAATTCCAGTAACTGTAGCAAGGCTGGACAAAGAGGAACAGTTCTTAAGTGTGATAGCTGGAGAACTGAGAACAGCCAACCTCCAGACAATGCAGTAATCAATAATCAACAAAAGAACCAATAAACAGAACCCTGCAGCATCCTGGAGTGTATGGAGTAATGTGCTGTGGAATAGAGGCAAATAAAATGCTTACCCAGTCTTAAACAAAGACAAAAGAAATTCCATAGTGGATGGACAGGTTTTTTTAAGCAAATGTTTCTAAAATGACTAGCTACCTATATAAATAAATAAATAAATAAATAAATAAATAAATAAATTACTTTTTACATGATTTCTATATAGTTGTAAAACAAATAATTCATAATTAAAGTCATATCTGAGGACTTATGCCAGGCTAGCCAGGAAATGTTAACAGAATTTCTTTAAGTTTAGCACTAGCCTCATAATGGAACTATCTGAGAATTTTATCTCTCCAGCTTGTTTCAAATTACTCTAAAGTTAGTTTGTAGATCTTCCTATGCACAAAGCTTACAAATTGAGCAGTGCTATGCCTGGAATAAGAACAAAAGCCAAATCTCTCAGAAGCCTTTTTTTTTTTTTTTAATGAAGAGAACATTCTAAATAGCATTTTCAGTTGTTCAAATGGAAGTGGATCTAACATTGATCACTTCCACGTGGAATTTACTCAAGGAAGTGTATAAAGAGTCTAGATTTTCTACTTCCTAGAATGTAGCATCAGCTCTGTTTATTACTATTGAAATTCTAAGAAATTATGTCGTTGTAACTACATAGTACAACAAAGATCACCACACCCACTCTCAAGCCATGCATAGTCTATGATGAAAGGAAGGTCCCATGCTGTAAGTGCCATGAGGAACAAACTGAGAAAAAGCTGTCCTATCCCATATGGAAATTAGGAATGCCTTGGAAGAAGCTAGAAGATAGCTCAGTTAAACTGCATTAAATCCCTAGAACCCAATTAAAGAAAAAAGAAAGGCACAGTTTGGTAGGGTACACTTATCAACCCAGAGATGGGAGGGTAGAGTCAACATTTGAGACTCATCGGTTACTTCATCTAGACTATTTGGAGAGGTTTAAGCCAGGGAGATGGTGAGGCACTGAGAGAACGATCCTACAGATGGAAATTGGAAAATGTCTGAGAGCTGACAAGAGGTTATCCTTGACCCTTCACAAGCTCACAAACATATTACATGAATACCTGAGGAAACTGAGCAAGTCATAATAAAGCACAGCTATTGGTTCATGTTCCGATTTGACTTCCATGTTTGATCTCCTTTAACTTATAGCTCCTTATAGCTCCTTTACAGTACCAGAGCCATACTGATGAGAAAGTGATGCAGAAAGAAGCTAGTTATTTCCCACCTGATATATTATCAGATATTCCATACAAACACATGGGTTAGCACAACTCACATGCAGTAAGAAGCATCTCTTCCTTTCTCATTATTGACTTTACCTCTCTGCTGTCAAAAACCAGTATAAATCAGAGAGCTTAATATTTAATATTGAAAAGTGCTATCACTTTGTGGATCAATTCTATAGATATGTAATCACATAGACTCGAGTCCTATATGGAGGAGTCTGATTGTATATTATTTCTTGCATGTGCGAACAACAATTTAACACAGACAAATTGGTAGATGGTATGGACCCTTTCCTGATCAACACATTTCTTCAATTTTGCACAATTGATATTTGTACTGGAAAATGTTCTTTGTTCCAGTGACCTCTGAGAACATAGTGAACTTGAAATATAGCCTTATTTAGTTTCATAACTAGCAGGTTGAATATAAAATAATATATATTCATCAGTGGCAGTAAACCACTATTGTTGTTTATTTACTATGCTTTTCTATCACCATTGAAAGAGAAATCAGAACCAAGAACTCAGAAAAGTCTTTTTGCTTCAGCAAAGTCCCAGTTAAATTTTTGAGGAATTGATAATATTTGTTCATCAGACAACAAACACTAAAAGAATATCCCATCATGTATTGGGGCACATAGGGCAGTTTCTGTCTGGTTTTCATTCCTCTTAGGGCAGCTCACGATATTCAGTAAACACAGTGTCTGATGTGGGGGCAGCAGAATGTAATGCTTTATTCCCACGAGATTCCAAGCCATTGTAAAAGTTGCTGCATGTTTCACAATTAACCTAATATTAAAACCTCACAGGAGCCATGTTGCATTACATACAGTAGCAAAGATTTGTCTGAGGTTCTTATGCAGAATCCCATAGATTAAAGCTAAATCTCTAGACATAAAATGAAAGGCAAATCTGTTGCTTAAGTCATTTGTTTCCTAATTCTGTCTTTTACATCTTCCCCAACATTCCTTTCCCTTGGACCATTTGAAGTATGCTCTTTAAGGGCACTTGAGCCAGTCCTGCAGAGAACTAAGGGTTAGGAGCTGATTTCCCAAACTTTATGAAGTGACCTTCAGATGTACCTTTGTTAGTAATTAGTTTTAATCTATTTAAATGAGTTACTAATTTTGACTACAGTCCTCTTCTCTGAGTAAAAAAAAAAAAATCTTTTCAGAAAATGATTTTCAGTTCAAGGCAGAAAATCAAACAATCCTTAAGAACCTTGGAAGACACAAAACCAACGAAACATGAGAGGGATTAACCAAGACAGGGTTCTGAAGTCTGAAAAGCGGATGGGTAGGGTAACTGCTCGGAAAACTCAGGAAAGAGGAATCCTAAGTTTCTGTGGTAGGAATTGTGCAACAATAGAATCTAAACACAGAATCATAGAATGATTCATAACCAACAGCTGTGGAGATGAAATCATGGCCAAATGACAGGAGCTATCTCAGAGGCCACCATAAGAAACAGTCAGACTCTTCAGTGTATACATTTCCTGTGTCCCTGGGAGGATGCCCATGATCTACTGAAGCACTGAGATCTACTCTCTGGAGAAGAAGGAAGTGGATCCCTGGACCAGTTATGCCTTTTGCTTTTAGTTTTGGCTTGTGGTGTTCTGATTTATTTTGTTCTATTGAACACATTTCTAGAATCATCTATTTTGATGCCAGTATTTTAAGGGGAAGGGAGTCAGCTGATATGTTTTTCTTTCTGATACACTTAACTATGTTGTCTGGGCTGGAGGTCCTGAGGATTGAATGGCCTGTATATTTGTAATGTATGTCTTACTCAGTTGCCTGGAGATTCAACTTGAGTGGGTGAGCCAGCTAGGGACTGACTATGCCCACATAGCCATTGCATATAGCTATTTTGACTTTGTCACATGTTGAGGATCTGATGCATATGTAAAGTGTTAAGGATTGACCATCAAAGGGAAGAGCAGGTCCTGGTGAGCACAGGGGAAAACCGAGTAAATAAGTAAGTAAGTAAATAAACAAATAAATGTAAAAATTAAAACAAATAGGAAATGTATAAACAACAGTGAGTGAAGGAAAACTCAAATAATACCATTAACACTATGGAAGAAGGGGTTCTAAGTTACTTTTATATAACCATGACAAAACAACATGACCAAGGCAGCTTATAGAAGAATGAGTCTTGGGGTACTTACAGTTTCAGAGGATGTGTCCATGACCATCATGTTAAGGAGCATAGCAGCAGGCAAGTAGGCATAGCACAGTCGTGCTGACACCTTATATATATATGCAGATAATATATGGTAGAGCGAGCTAAGAACAACTAGGACTTCTGAAACCACCAAGCCCAGGATCAGTAGCACATCTCCTCCTACAAGGACATGGCCACTATTCCTTCTCAAGCAGTCTACCAACTGGGCACCAAGTATTCAAATCTATGAGCCAATGGTGGCTATTCTCATTCAAACAACCACAATGTGAATGGAGTGAGTCTAAGGAACAAAAGCAGAATAATATAAAATTCACTATACCCATTGAAAAAAAGAAACACATAGAAATTATATACTGTCTTAATTAGTGTGTGGGTGGGAAGAGTACTAAAATATGACAAATGAGAATAATGGAATATAAATAAACATAAAGAGAAAAATGTTAGTGAAATAGAAGTTCACTTCTATATCTCCATGATGTTCTGGAGAGAACAAAAACATATACACAATGAGTGGGTAGTACACTTTTCAAGGAAACCATTGAAATAAATTTCCCAGAACTAAAACCAGGATTTGTCCTCAAAGGGTGATGATTGTGACTTCCAGTAGATGCAGAAGAAGGCGGGGGAGGGCGCGAGGTGGGGGAGTAAAGAGGACAAACAGGCTCATTGTGCAAGAAAGAAAATATAATGTACAGGATTTCAGCAGCTACAGCAGTACATGTACCGAATAGCAATTGAAATAAAAATTATAACTAATTAGAGAGGATTATGTGGGTAGTAAGTAGAAATGAGAGATTACTGAAACATGTTTTTTTTTAAAGTAAAAAGTTAACAGATAAAGCCTACAATTAAGAAAATGATAGAAATGTAAAAGTATTGTTTATGAGTATAGAACAACTCCTGAAAAATGCTGTTATTTTTTACTTAAGTCTTGTAAGCTATTATACATAGTATATACTACGTAAAATATATTTATTTTATATAATATATATATATATTCTTCTCTCTCTCTCTCTCTCTCTCTGTGTGTGTGTGTGTGTGTGTGTGTGTGTGTGTGTGTGTGTGTGTGTTTGAGGAGAAATTGGTGAGAAATGTCTCAGCAGGTAAAGATGTCTGACAACAAGCATGATAACCAGAGTTTGATCCCTCAGTGAGAGAACTAACTCTTGAAAGCTGTTCTCCCACCTCTACATACATGTGGCAGGCACATATACACATGAACACATGTACACATGCACTCACACCATTAATATATCAATTAAAATGCTTGAAACAAAGAGTTTAGAGAGACTAAAAATGGACTAATGAACTCCTGCAGAGGTCTGTCTGTAAAGACTTTCTTAAGGTCAGTGTATCTCAAAGCACAATATGACTGGCAAATTCCTAAGATATAGAGGAAAAGTACAGACTGAAGTGGAACTTCATATTGTCCGTTGACCACAGCCCCCTGGCAGAAGCTAACCCTGTTGACATTTTGATACATTTTGAGCACCCAAGATTCAGATAAACATTTTAAAATTAAATATACATGTTTGAGTCATATGATAAAAGATTTAAAATCAATATGGAGGGAAGACAATTTATAAAAAAGGACCAGAAAACAAGGCCACTTCCCTATTAGATAGCTTTTATAAGCATGATTCAAAAATCTCAAACTGCTACTCTCAAAATACTACAAGCTTCCAACTTTAAGACATTGAAGAAAGAAATCAGGGACAATACCAAACAATACTCCAAGCTCCCGGATCAGCAGAGGTAATATTTGACAAAGGCTATATTGTCAAAACCGACCAACAGAATATTATATTCTGAATATATTCAGAAGAATATATTCAAATATTGAATAATATTCTTAACAAAACTAGAAAGAAATCAGCCTAAAACTTCATATAGAAACACAAAAGACAAACACAGCCCAAGAAATTCTAAACAGAAAGCACACTGCTGGAAAAGGAACAATACCTGACTTCAAGTTAATCTCTGCAATGGTAGTGACAAAGACTGCATACCATGCACAGAGCAGCCATGTAGACTAATGGAATTGAGCTAAATTTTTGACAAAAGCATAAAAAAAATGAGCTAGGAAAAAACAGCACTGGATATCACCTGCAGAAGAAGAGAATTCACTCTTCATTTTGAACGGTGCACTAAAATCAATAAAAAATGGATAAAACAATCTTAATTTAAAAATTGAAAGGCTAAGTCATTCCTTGGGTCCTGGAAGTCTCTTGTTTTCTTGGTATCTGGGAATTGCTGGTGGCTACCCTCAATTCCCCATCCCCCCATTGACACATACCTCTGTTCAAATTCCTGACCCTCTGTATATCATCCCAGTTTCCTCCCATACCTGATCCTGCCCCCCTTTCCCCCTTTCCCTCCTCTCTTCTTCCCAAGTCCCTCCCACCCTCTACCTCCTGTGAGTATTTTGTTTCCCCTTCTAAGAAGGACTTAAGCATCCACACTTTGGTCTTCCTTTTTCATGAGATTCTGTGGTCAGTAAGTTGTATGGTGGGTATTCCGAGCTTTTTTCCTAATATCCACTTATCGGTGAGTACAAACCATGTGTGTTATTTTGTGACTGGGTTACCTCATGCAAGATGATATTATCTAGTTCCATCCATTTGCCTCTGAACTTCATGAGGTCATTGTTTTTGATTGCTGAGTAGTACTCCATTGTGTAAATGTACCACATTTTCTGTATCCACTCCTCTGTTGAAGGACATCTGGGTACTTTGCAGCTTCTGGCTATTATAAATAAGGCTGCTATGAACATAGTGGAACATGTGTCCTTGTTATATGTTGGAGAATCTTTTGGATATATGCCCAGTAGTGGTATAGCTGGGTCCTCAGGTAGTACTATGTCCAATTTTCTGAGGAACTGCCAGACTGATTTCCAGAGTGGTTATAACAGCTTGCAATCCCATGAGCAATGGAGGAGTGTTCCTCTTTCCCCACATCCTTGCCAACATCTGCTGTCACCTGAGTTTTTTATATTAGCTATTTTGTCTGGTGTGAGGTGGAATTAGCTGAAATACCCAACAAAGGGGAGGGAGAACCTATAGAGACCATATCCAGAGTGTAGGCAAGGCCCTAGTTGGGGGATGGGTCACACATTCATCTCCAAATCTCCAAATTCTTAACCCAGAATTGCTCATGTCTGAAGGACATACAGGGACAATGTGTGGAACAGAGACTGAAGGAAAGGCCATTCAGAGACTGCCTCACCTGGGGATCCATCTCATATACAGACAACCAAACCCAGATACTATTGCTGATGCCAAGAAGTGCTTGCTGACAGGAGCCTGATACAGCTGTCTCCTGAGAGGCTCTGCCAGAGACTGATGAATACAGAGGTGGATGCTTACAGCCAACCATTGGACCCCAGTGGAGGAAATAAGGGAAAGGGCTGAAGGAGCTGAGAGGGTATGCAACCCCATAGGAAGAATAACATTATCAACCAACCAGGATCCCCAGAGCTTCCAGGGACTAAATCACCAACCAAAGAGTGCACATGGAGGGACCCACGGCTCCAGTTGCATATGTAGCAGAGGATGGCCTTATCTGGCATCAAGGGGAGGAGAGGCCCTTGGTCCTCTGACAGATCAGCGCCCCAGTGTAGGGGAATGCCAGGTCAGTGAGGTAGGAGTGGGTGGGTGGGTGGGGGGAGCAATGGGAGAGGGAAGGGGATAGGGAGTTTGCAGAGGGGAAACCAGGAAAGGGGATAACATTTGAAATGTAAATAAATAAATTACCCAATAAAAATAAATAAACAAATTGAAATGCTAAAAATGCTAAAGAAAACATTTCAAGTTATGTGAAGGAACTTTCTGAACAAAGTTCTGGTGTACAGAATAGTCTCAAGATCAACAAACAGAACTATAAAATAAATAGATTTTACCCAGAACAGACAAACAACTATCCACAGAGTTAGCAGGCATCCCAGAGAAAGTTGAGAATGTGAATCTTTCTTGTTATACCTCAGGAAAGGCATGAGTAAAGAACAGATTAAAAGAACTGCAAAAAGAAAAATATACAAAATACCCTACAACAACAAATGGCAGTTCCTTGGGAGGTCCCGCCAGCAACTGACCAATACAGATGTGGTTGTTTGGAGCCAACCATCAGACTGAGCTTAGGGAGCTAGCGGAAGGACTGGAGGAGCTAAGGAAGATTGCAATCCCATTGGAAGTACAACATAGGCTGGCCTGACCTCCCAGTTCTCCCAGAGTCTAGACCACCAACCAAGGAGTGTAGGTGGAGGGATCCATGGCTCCAGGTATATATGTAGCAGAGGATGGCCTTGCCTGACAGCAATGGGAGGGGAGGCTCTTGGTTCCAGGGAAGTTTGATGCCTCAGTGTAGGGGGATGCTGGAGCGATGGAGCAGGAGAGTATGGGAGGGTGGGGGGGCAGCATCATATAGGCAAAGGGAAAGGAGAAGGGCAGGTGTGGAATAGGGGGTTGGTGGAGGGGTAACCTGGAAGTGGAATATCATTTGAGATACGAACAAATGCAATGATTAATAAAAAGAAAGAAAGAAAGAAAGAAAGAAGTCTCAAATGAAGAAAAACAAATAATCCAATCATTTAAAAAGTTTCCACAACCTTAACCATGGGAGAAATGTAAATTAAAACAATGTTGAGATTCTGTCTTGGTCAAAATGGTTATGATCAAGCAGAGAGTGACAAAAATTGAGGGCATATATGAGAGGAAAGAGACCTCACTACTGCTCATTATTGCAGCTGAGCGTGGTACACTCATTACACATCCATTATGATGCCATTTTAAAGATATGTTTTAGAAAAGATTAAAAACAGAACAGTTACACAAACCAGCTATATACTTGCATCCATCATCATTGCTGTAGCATTCACAGGAGCAGAAATAGAAAAAAATATAGGGCAGTCTAGATGCTCAGCCAAAGAGTAAATAACAACATGACATAAGTCCAATGGAGTAAAGGACTGTAAAACAATTTTCCAGGCAAATGTTCCCAAGAAACAGGCAGGAATAGCCATTCTAATATCGGATAAAATTAACTTTCAACCAAAAGCCATCAAAAAAGATAAGGAAGGACACTTCGTACTCATCAAAGGAAAACTCTACCAAGAAGAACTCTCAATTCTGAACATCTATGCCTCGAATTGCAAGGGATCCCACATTCATAAAAAAAACAAAACAAAACAAAAAAAAACAACAAAAAAAAAAAACTTTACTAAAGCTCAAAGCACACATTGCACCTCACACAATAATAGTGGGAGACTTCAACACCCCACTATCATTAATGGGCAGATCCTGGAAACACAAATTAAACAGAGACACAGTGAAACTAAAAGATGTTATGAACCAAATGGATTTAACAGGTATTTATAGAACATTGCATCCTAAATCAAAAGAATATATCTTCTTCTCAGCACCTCATGGTACCTTCTTGAAAACTGATCATATAATTGGTCACAAAACAAACCTCAACAGATATAAGAAGATTTAAATAATCCTATGCCTCCTATCAGATCACTACAGAATAAGGCTGGTCTTCAATGGCAACAAAAACAACAGAAAGCAGATATACATATGGATGCTGAACAATGCTCTACCCAATGATAACTTGGTCAAGGAAGAAATAAAGAAAGAAATTAAAGACTTCCTAGAGTTTAATGAAAATACAAAATACTCAAACCTATGGAACACAATGAAAGCAGTGTTAATAGGAAAACTCATAGCTCTGAGTGCCTCCAAAAGGAAACTGGAGAGAGCATGTACTAACAACTTAACAGCACACCTGAAAGCTCTAGAACAAAAAGAAGCTAATACACCCAAGAGGAGTAGAAGGCAGGAAATAATCAAATTAAGGGCTGAAATCAACCAAGTAGAACCTAAAAGAACTATACAAAGAATCAACCAAACCAGGAGCCAGTTCTTTGAGAAAATCAACAACATAGATAAACCCTTAGTCTAACCAGAGGGTGCAGAGACAGTATGCAAATTAACAAAATTAGAAATGAAAGGGAGATATAACAACAGATTCTGAGAAAATTTAAAACATCATTAGATTGTACTACAAAAGCCTACATGGAACAAAATTGGAAATTATGGAGAAAATGGACAAGTTTCTAGACAGATACCAATTACCAAAGTTAAATCAGGATCAGATAAACCAAGTAAACAGACCCATAACCCCTAAAAAAAATAGAAGCAGTCATTAAAAGTCTCCCAAACAAAAAACCCAGGACCAAATGGGTTCAGTGCAGAATTCTATCAGACCTTCAAAGAAGACCTAATACCAATACTCTTCAATCTATTCCACAAAATAGAAATGGAAGAAACACCACCCAATTCATTCTATGAGGCCACAGTTACACTGATACCAAAACCCCACAAATACCCAACAGTAAAAGAAAACTTCAGACCAATTTCCCTTATGAATATAGATGTAAAAATACTCAATAAAGTTCTCCCAAACCGAATCCAAGAACACATCAAAACGATCATTCACCATGATCAAGTAGGCTTCATCCCAGGGATGCAGGGATTGTTCAATACCTGGAAATCCATCAATGTAATCCACTACATAAAAAAACTCAAAGAAAAAAAAACACATGATCATTTTGTTAGATGCTGAAAAAGCATTTGACAAAGTTCAACATCCCTTAATGTTAAAAGTCTTGGAAAGATCAAGAATTTCAAGGAGCATACCTAAACATAATAAAAGCAGTATACAGTAAACCAATGACGAACATCAAACTAAATGGAGAGAAACTCGAATCAATCCCACTAAAATCAGGGAATAGGCAAGGTTGCCCTCTCTCTCCCTATCAATTCAATATAGTACTTTAAGTCCTAGCTAGAGCAATTAGACAACAAAAGGAGGCCAAAGGGACACAAATTGGAAAGGAAGAAATCAAAATATCACTATCTGCAGATGATATGATGGTATACTTAAGTAAGCAGAAAAATTCCACCAGAGAACTGCTACAGCTGATAAACACCTTCAGCAAAGTGGCCCGATACAAAATTAACTCAAGCAAATTAGTAGCCTTCCTATACAGAAAGGATAAACAGACTGAGAAAGAAATTAGGGAAATGACACCCTTCACAATGGTCACAAACAATATAAAATATCTTGGTGTGACTCTAACCAAACAAGTAAAAGTCTGTATGACAAGAACATCATGTCTCTAAAGAAAGAAATCAAAGAAGACCTCAGAAGATGGAAAGATCTTCCATGCTCATGGATTGGCAGGATTAACATAGTTAAAATGGCCATCCTGCTGAAAGTAATCTACAGATTCAATGTAATCCCCATCAAAATCCCAACTCATTTCTCCATAGACTTAGAAAGAGCAATTCTCAAATGCATATGGAATAATGTAATACCCAGAATAGCAAAAACTATCCTCAACAATAAAAGGACTTCTAGGGGAATCAGCCTCCCGGACCTCAAGCTGTACTACAAAGCAGTAGTGATAAAAACTGCATGATATTGGTACAGTGGCAGCCAGGTAGATCAATGGAATAGAACTGAAGACCCAGAAATGAACCCACACGCTTATGGTCACTTGAACTTTGACAATGGAGCTAAAACCATCCGGTGGAAAAAAGACAGCATCTTCAACAAATGGTGCTGGTTCAACTGGTGGTCTACATGTAGAAGATTGAGAATTGATCCATACCTATCTCCCTGTACAAAACTCAAGTCCAGATGGATCATGGACCTCCACATAAAACTAGATACATTGAATCTAACAGAAGAGAAAGTGGGGAAAAGTCTTGAACACATGGGCACAGGGGGAAAGTTCCTGAACAGAACACCAATGGCTTGTGCTCTAAGATCAAGAATCAAAAAAGGGAACCTCATAAAATTACAAAGCTTCTGTAAGGCAAATGACACCATAAATAGGACAAAACAGCAACCTACAGATTGGGAAAAGATCTTTACCAATCCTACATCCAATAGAGGGCTAATACCTAAGGTATACAAACAACTCAAGAAGCTAGACTCCAGAGATACAAATAACCCTATCAAAAAATGGGGAAGAGAGCTAAACAAAGAATTCTCAACTGAGGTAGCTGGAATGGCCGAGAAACACCTAAAGAAATGCTCAACATCCTTAGTCATCAGGGAAATGCAAATCAAAACAACCCTGAGATTCCACCTCACACCAGTCAGAATGGCTAAGATCAAAACCTCAGGTGACAGCAGATGTTGGCGATTATGTGGAAAAAGAGGAACACTCCTCCATTGCTGGTGAGATTGCAAGATGGTATAACCTCTCTGGAAATTAATTTGGCAGACCTTCATTAAAATGAACATAATACTACCTGAGGACCCAGCTATTCCACTCCTGAGCATATATCCAGACGATGCTCCAACATGTAATAAAGACACATGCTCCACTATGTTCATAGCAGCCATATTTATAATAGCCAGAAACTGGAAACAACTCAGATGTCCCTCAACAGAGGAATGGATACAGAAAATGTGGTACATTTACACAATGGAATATTACTCAGCTATTAAAAACAATGACTTAATGAAATTCACAAACAAATGGATGGAACTTGAAAATATCATCCTGAGCAAGGTAACGCAGTCACAAAAGAATGAACATGGTATGTACTCACTGTTAAGTGGTTATTAGCCGAAAAGTTCGAAATACCCAAGAGTCACTTCACAGCAACCATTGGGCTGAGTGTGAGGTCCCAGATGGAGGAGTTGGAGAAGGGACTGAAGGAGCTGAGGGAGTTTGCAGCCCCAGGGAGGCAGCAACAGTGGCAACTGGCCTGACCCCTCGATACTCCTGGAGAATGGATCACCAACCAAAGAATACACATGGAGGGACCTATGGTGCTGGCCACATATGCGGCAGAGGAGGGCCTTGTTAGCCATCAGTGGGAGCAGAGGCCCTTGGGCCTGAGAGTGTTAGATCCACCAGTATAGGAGAATGCCAAGGAGGGAAGACAAGAGTGGGTGGGCTGGTGGTTGAGGGAATACCCCCATAGTGGCAGGGGAAGAGGAAGTGAATAGGGAGGTTCCAAAGGGGAGATCTGGAAAGGGGGAAACATTTCAAATATAAATAAAGTATGGAAAAAAAAGAAAAGAATGAAAGAAATTAAAATCTCAACCAAAAAAAAAAAAAGTACAATGGAATTTCCTTAACTGTAAATGCAAAGAAATTTGTGAAAGTTTCAGAAAAATTGATGGATTTTGAGAGTATTATATTGTAAAGTGTCTCAAACTCAGAAGACAAAATCTGCATGTTCTCTTCAATACACAGATCCTAAATGTCAGTATTTTGTAAGTGTGCAAATAAAGATTAATGTGAATACAGACCAACAATTTAAGTAGGTCAGAGAAGAACAGAGAAACAGAGAAAGTGTGGAGGTGGAGGGGGAGGCAAAAGGATTTGTGTGCTGTGAAAATGAGAAGGCTACTGGGCGCCTGAAGGCACAGGAAGGAAGACAGAGAAGATAATTTTTAAAAAATAATTTTAACCAGTCTACAGATCAAGTTTCAGGATATCCAGAGCTACAGAGAGAAACCATGTCTTGAAAAAGAAGTCAATCAATCAGTCAATCAATCAATCAATCAATGCATAGATTTATAAATAAATACATAAAAATAAAAAATTTCATTTGAAAAATTCTATATTGATGCCTAATTCTTTGTTTATTAATTGTAATAATCATAATAATTTGTAAAAGGAATGCTGCTGCCCCACACTACACAGCTGGCCCAGTACCCCGATAATTTGGCCTTTCTACCAGGGCTGTCCTTCTTAATTTGACCCAAACTTACATAGGCCCTAATAGCAGAGGTTACATGCCTGGAAGTCAATATATAGTTTCTCATATTAACCCCCCAGGATTGTATACTGGTAATTCTAGGTTTTCCCCATGCCATGGCACAAATTACTTGCCAGGAAACAACTGTAAGCATACTTCTTCCAAAAAGAGATTCCTACAGCCCACCACCTTATTCTGTAAGCTCTACTCTATTTAGTGTACAGCATGTTATCCTCTGAAGTGTACTGAATAAACTATTTTTTCTACTCTAGTCTAAAGGGTGAATCCATTTTCTTTCTACCAATCCTGTCCCTCCCATTGACAGGATAGATAGTGGGCCTAAATCAATGTGCAAGTAAAGGGAAGGTAGTAGATGTTTGTAACAGAAATTGATAAGATGAATTTCTCAGATCAAGAATTCCAAGGTCATCCATGGCTGTATATCAGTTTGGAAATTAGTCTGGGCTGCATGAAATGTTGCCTCAAAGCCTAAAAACACAATAAAATTGGTAAGTAATAACTATAATATTCCCTCAATAATTCCTAAATTCAGACTCTCCAAATGATGTGACCTGCTTATTAAGAAGCCAACTATTAATCTGTTTCTACAGCCTTATATCTTGCAGTGATTCCAATGATTTTCAACTGTACCTAGGCAGCCCTATTGGTCAGTCCATAGTGAAATGTCCATTGACTATCATTTATGCCAGTGTGTATGGAAATGCAGTCTCTGGATTGATGGTCATGAAGTAATCATAGAAAAATGTCCAAATGGCATTGAGATAACTAACTTGGAAGAAGGTACTAAGAAAAAGTCATAGATCAAAATCCAGGCTATGAGAGCAGAATAGGAGAAAAGACAAAAATAATTTAGTTTAGATCTTCTTGAACTTAAGACTTTCATCAATGACAAAATCAATCTGCTTGTGCTTCATAGAGGAAGCTTCGAACTTTTGAGCTTGTTTATTTATGAATTAGATTTTCAAAGGTAACTCAGAAATGCTGCAAGCTGTCTGTTAGCTGCATCCACTTTGGAGATGAGGTTGTCATATACTTGGCACGAATATCAAGGGAGATTATATTTTTATTTTGATCCCTTATTTCTGATCATAAGTGTTGACTATTCTAAAGTAATTTGAAAATGTCATTAAGCTTAAAGAATAATAGCATTTTTATTCAAGCATTTCTGTCATTTTTGCTGTATTGCCTCACCTTTGTTCTGATATCTGTAACAGGAAAGGTATTCTAGCGGTTGTCTCACTGGCTCTTGTCCTGTCACAACCTTCCCAGAATGATTGGTTCAGTTGCCATGAACAGAAGCAGACAGTGTAGGGCATGAGAGAGATGATCACATGCATGTCAGATAGCAATAATAAAACTATTTGTCATGGGGTCTATGCCTACATATTCCTGGTGCTTGAAAAGGAAGGATGTTTTTCTCCGGAGCATTGAGGTCTCTCAATTCCTTCCTCCCCATCTGCTTGTTCTCTGCCTTTTTCTCTCTCCTGCACAGCTCCAAGTCGTTCAAACAGAAGGAAAAAACCTGCTTCTCAGGCAAGCCTGAGAATATTTTTATGCAGCACTCCAGTAACTTGCAGATTCTGTCTTTGAGATTTGTAGTCAGAGCTGTTTCTGAAGTGAGTATTCAGTGAAATTGGCTTGGAAAAGGGCCCCATGGAATAACAGAATTCTTGATCTAGGGAGGAAGTCTCCAGTGAATCATTGACTAATACAGATGAATAATCTTATCTATACACTTTTATTTTACACACTCAAAGGCACATAGAGAGCTTCATATGTCAAAATGAATTTTTGTGGATTTCTGTCCTGTAAACATTATATCTAAACCATAATATATTCTTTGAGAATGATTTTAATGCAGATGTAGAATAACCCACAGCCTGGTCTATGACCTGCTTAGCTGCTTGGCAGGCAGTAATGTCATGTGGTGAGCAAAGGAAGGTCTGAATTCAGATACTGCGTGCCAAGATTCCAGATCCTGTACATGCTTATGCAACCTTGGGAAGGTACTCCATGTTTCCATGCTTTCTCTCTAAAGATATTTCTGTGCACTGTTCAGAATGTTGATGTTTCAATAAATTTATCATACAAAATAATTAAGAGGTATGAAAGACACCCTAAGCACTAGGGATAGCCTACCACTACGATTCTGCTAATAGGACATAGAATTAAACAAAATCCACTAGCTTTAAATGTGAAACAAACACACAGTAATAAAAATGCTAATGCACAGACACCTCTATGTCAAATACAGTCTTGCCTCAACAGGTAGGATAAATTTGAGGTGAATCACTGATAATTCACAAATGCCCAAGGATCTGTTCAGAACCATCAGCATCAGGTAAGGAAATGCAGAATTCTCCACTCACTGGATTTTTTTTATACAACATCTACAGCTTTTGGAGATAGATATCAAATAAAGACCTATGAGTAACATGACAGATTAGTCATCAACTCTGTAACTCAAGGAAAGATAAAGTTAGTACATAAATGCAGATTTTCACTCCTCAGTTCCAGAGACTGCTATAAAAATGAATAATCCAGGAGTAGGCTAAAGCTATACACCCCTACCAGAAAGATTCAGGCTAGGTCATAACACTTTTTTATTTTATTTCCCATTGTACTTTTGTATTTTATTTATGCATTTGTACTCATTTTTTTGCTAGATTATTTTTTATTTAATACTTTATTTACACTTCATATGTTTTCCCTTTTCCAGGTCTTCCCTTAGGAAACCCTTTATCCCCTCCCTCTCCCCTGCCTCTATGAGGGTATTCCCCCACCCACCCACCCACTCCCATCTTCCCTCCCTGGCATTCCCCTATACTGGGACATCTAACACCCTCAGACCCAAGGGCCTCTCCTCCCACTGATGGCCAACAAGGCTCTCCTTAGCCACTTATGTGGCCAGCACCATGGGTCCCTCCATATGCATTCTTTGGTTGGTGGTCCAGTCTCTGGGAAAACCAGGGGGCCTCATCAGTTGGCTCTGTTGCTCTCTCCCCATGGGGCTGCAAACTCAATCAGCTCCTTCAGTCCTTTCTTCAACTCCTCCATCTGGACCTCACACTCTGCCCAACACTTGCTGTGAATTGAAACACGGGTGTTCCAAAATTTTGGGCTAATATCCGCTTATCAGTCAGTACATACCGTGTTTGTTCTTTTGCAACTGACTTACCTCACTCAGGATATTTTCAAGTTCTATCCTTTTGCCTGCGAATTTCATGAAGTCATTGTTTTTAATAGCTGAGTAGTATTCCATTGTGTAAACGTACCACATTTTCTGTATCCATTCTTCTGTGGAGTAACATCTGGATTATTTCCATCTTCTGGCTATTATAAATATGGCTGCTATGAACATAGTGGAGCATGTGTCCTTATTAAATGTTGGAGCATCTTCTGGGTATATGCCCAGGAGTGCTATAGCTGGGACCTCAGGTAGTGATATGTCCTTTAAAAACTGGGCATAGATGACCCAGAAATACTGATTTTATATGGAGGTCCTTGATCCACTTGGACTTGAGCTTTGTACAGGGAGCTAGGAATGGATCAATTTGCATTCTTCTGCATGTAGACCACCAGCTGAAAAAGCACCCTTTGTTGAAAATGCTGTCTTGTTTCCACTAGATGGTTTTAGCTCCTCTGTCAAAGATCAAGTGACCGTAAATGTGTGGGTTCATTTCTGGGCCTTCTATTCTGTTCCATTGATCTACCTGCCTGTCACTGGACCAATACCATACAGCTTTTATCACTACTGCTCTGTAGTACAGCTTGAGGTCAGGGATGCTGATTCCCCCAGAAGTTCTTTTATTGTTGAGAATAGTTTTTGCTATTCTGGGTATTTCATTATTCCATATGCATTTGAGAATTGCTCTTTCTAAGTCTATGAAGAATTGAGTTGGGATTTTGATGGGGATTGCATTGAATCTGTAGAATGCTTTCAGCAGGATGGCCATTTTAACTATATTAATCCTGCCAATCCATAAGCATGGGAGGTCTTCCCATCTTCTGAGGTCTTCTTCAATTACATTTTTCAGAGACTTGAAGACCTTGTCATACAGATCTTTCACTTGTTTGGTTAGAGTCACACCAAGATACTTTATATTGTTTGTGACAATTGTGAAGGGTGTCACTTCCCTAATTTCTTTCTCAGCCTGTTTATCCTTGGAGTATAGAAAAGCTACTGATTTGTTTAAGTTAATATATCTAGCCACTTTGCTGAAGTTGTTGATCAGCTGTAGCAGTTTTCTGGTGTAGTTTTTCTGGTCACTTACGTATACCATCATATCATCTGCAAATAATGATATTTTGATTTCTTCCTTTCCAATTTGTATCCCTTTAACCTCCTTTTGTTATCTGTTCTAGCTAGAACTTCAAGTAATATATTGAATAGATAGGGAGAGAGTGGACAGACTTGTCTAGTTCCTGATTTTAGTGGGAAAGCTTTAAATTTCTCCCCATTTAGTTTGATGTTGGCCACTGGTTTGCTGTATATTGCTTTTACTATGTTTAGATATGGGTCTTGAATTCCTGATCTTTCCAAGTCTTTTATCAGGAAGGGATGTTGAATTTTGCCAAATGCTTTTTCAGCATCTGATGAAATGACCATGTGGCTTTTTTTTTTTTTGAGTTGGTTTATGTAGTGGATTACATTGATGGATTTCCGGGTATTGAAGCATCCCTGCATCTCTGGGATGAAGCCTACTTGACTGTGGTGAGTGATCATTCTTGGAATCAATTTGCAAGAATTTTATTGAGTGTTTTTGCATCGATATTCATAAGGGAAATTGGTCTGAAGTTTTCTTTCTTTGTTGGGTCTTTGTGGGGTTTTGGTATCAGTGTAACTGTGGCCTCATAGAATGAATTAGGTAGTGTTCCTTCTGTTTCTATTGTGTAGAATAATTTGAAGAGAATTGGTATAAGGTCTTCTTTGAAAGTCTGAAAGAATTCTGCACCAAATCCATGTGGTCCTGGGCTTTTTTTAGTTGGAAGACTTTTAATGACTGCTTCTAGTTCTTTAGGGGTTATGGGATTGTTTCCTGACTTAACTTTGGTATTTGCTATCTGTCTAGAAACTTGCATATTTCCTCCAGATTTTCCAATTTTTTTGCTTATAGGCTTTTGTAGTAGGATCTGATGAATTTTTTAATTTCCTCAGAATCTGTTGTTATATCTCCCTTTTCATTTCTAATTTTGTTAGTTTGCCTACTGTCTCTGTGCCCTCTGGTTAGTCTGTCTAAGCGTTTATCTATCTTGTTGATTTTCTCAAAGAACCAGCTCTTGGTTTTGTTGATTCTTTGTATAGTTCTTTTTGTTTCTACTTGGTTGATTTCAGCCCTTAATTTGATAAATTTCCTGCCTTCTACTCCTCTTCTGTGTATTAGCTTCTTTTTGTTCTAGAGCTTTTAGGTGTGCTGTTAAAGTGCTAGTATATGCTCTCTCCAGTTTCTTTCTGGAGGCACTCAGAGCTCTGAGTTTTCCTCTTAACACTGCTTTCATTGTTTCCCATACGTTTGGGTATGTTGTACTTTCATTTTTATCAAATTCTAGGAAATCTTTAATTTCTTTATTTATTTCTTCCTTGACCAAGTTATCATTGAGTAGAGCATTGTTCAGCTTCCATGTGTATGTCTGCTTTCTGTTGTTTTTGTTGTCATTGAGGACCAGCCTTAATTCCTAGTGATCTGAAAGGAGGGATGGGATTATTTCAATCTTCTTATATCTGTTGAGGTTTGTTTTGTGACCAAGTATATGAGCAGTTTTGGAGAAAGTACCATGAGGTGCTGAGAAGAAGGTATATTCTTTTGATTTAGGATGAAATGTTCTATAGATATCTGTTAAATCCTTTTGGCCCATAACTTCTGTTAGTTTCACTGTGTCTCTGTTAAGTTTGCGTTTCCAAGATCTGTCCATTGCTGAGAGTGGGGTGTTGAAATCTCCTACTACTCTTGTGTGAGGTGGATTGTGTGCTTTGAGATGTAGTAAAGTTTCTTTTATGAATGTGGGTGCCCTTGCATTTGGAGCATAGATGTTCAGAATTGAGAGTTCTTCTTTGTAGATTTTTCCTTTGATGAGGATGAAGCGTCCTTCCTTATCTTTTTTGATAACTTTTGGTTGAAAGTCATTTTATCCAATATTGGAATGGCTATTCCTGCCTGTTTCTTGGGACTATTTGCCTGGAAAATTGTTTTCCAGCCCTTTACTCTGAGGTAGTGTTTATCTTCAACATGTAGGTGTGTTTCCTGTATGCAGCAAAATGCTGTGTCCTGTTTATTGATCCAGTCTGTTGATTTATGTTTTTTTATTCGGGAATTGAGTCCATTGATGTTAAGAGATATTAAGGAATAGTGTTTGTTGCTTCCTGTTATTTTCGATGCTATTTTTATGTTTGTGTGGCTATCTTCTTTTGAGTTTGTTGAAAGATTACTTTCTTGCTTTTTCTAGGGTGTAGTTTTCCTCCTTGTATTGGCGTTTTACATCTATCATGTTTTGTAGGGCTGGGTTTGTGGAAAGACATTGTGTTAATTTAGTTTTTTCATGGAATATCTTGGTTTCGCCACCTATGGCAATTGAGAGTTTTGCTGGGTATAGCAGTCTGGGCTGGCACTTATGTTCTCTTAGGGTTCATATGAAATCTGTCCAGGATCTTCTAGCTTTCATAGTCTCTGGTGAAAAGTCTGGTATAATTCTGATAGGTCTGCCTTATATGTTATTTGACCTGTTTCCTATAACTCTTTTAATATTATTTCCTTATTTTGTGTATTTGGTGTTTTGACTATAATATGAAGGGAGGGATTTCTTTTCTGATCCAATCTATTTGGAGTTCTGTAGGCTTCTTGTATGTTTATGTTCATCTCTTTCTTTAGGTTAGGGAAGCTTTCTTCTATAATTTTGTTGAAGATGTTTACTGGCCCTTTAGATTGGGAATCTTCACTCTCTTCTGTACCTATTGTCATCAGGTTTGGTTTTTTTTTAGATTTACTTTAAATTTATTTTCCATACTACCTAGGTCATGTTGGTAAATCTTCAGGGATTAGGAGTAATGAACTATTCCATGCCCGGACATTCTTCCCAGAATTTTGCAAGTCTGAGGACCTGAATTCCAATCCTTGGAGTCCACCTAATGCCAAGAGGAGTAGTATAGATGTGCAATCCCAGTGATCCTCACTGGTCTTTGGTCCACTCACACTTCCAGGCCTGACAGGATGGAAAGGCACTGCATGCTTTCTCCTTTATAGATGTGTCCCAGGGTGCAACCTCTCCAAGATGCCCAGGAGCTAATGTCTTTTCATTATGTCCTGAATTTCCTGGCCGTTTGGGTTAGGAGCTTTTTGCATTTTGTATCTTCTTTGACTGTTGTGTCAATGTCTTCTATAGTATCTTTTGTACCTTATCTCTCTTCTATCTCTTGTATTCTGTTGGTGATACTTGAATCTATAACTCCTGATCTCTTTCCTAGGGTTTCTATTTCCAGGGTTGTCTCCCTTTGTGATTTCTTTATTGTTTCTATTTCCATTTTTAGATCCTGTATGGTTTTGTTCATTTTCTATGCCTGTTTGATTGTGTTTTCCTGTATTTCCTCTTTAAGGGATTCTAGCTGTTTACCTGTGTTTACTTGTATTTCTTTAAAGGAGTTACTTATTTTCTTCTGAAAGTCTTCGATCATCATCATGAGAAGTGATTTTAAATCTAAGTCTTCCTCTTCTGCTGTGTTGGGGTATCCAGGGCTTGCTGTGGTGAGAGAACTGGGTTCTGATGATGCCAAGTTGCCTTGGTTTCTGTTCCTTATATTCTTGCTCTTGCCTCTCACCATCTGCTTATCTCTGGTGTTAGCTGGTCTTGCTCTCTGTGACTGTGGCTTGTCTCTCCTGCAAGCCTTTTCATTGGTACTCCTTATAGACCAGCTCTCTCTGAGAGGAATTGGGGTTTGGAAAGCTGTGGTACAGGATCAGCTCCGGGATGCAGAAAGAAACCAGAAGGTTCTTGCCCTCAGCTGTTCCTTGGTTCCTGTGTCCTGATGGCTTCCCTCTTGATTGAGGAATTTGAACAGAAGTGGTGGTCTTCCTGTGCTCAAAGGTGTGTTGGCACTCCTAGGAAACCAGCTCTCTCCTTGCACTGAGTATAGAGCCCTGTGTCAAGAGATTAGCTCCCTGGCCTCATAAGGAAACCAGAAGGCCACTCCTCAGTTCCTGTTTCCTGGAGGTTCTGGGTGGGTCTCTCTGAGCAAAGGTGCTGGCCTTAGCCCTGATCACAGGCTTGTACACTCACCTGGGAGGGTAGCTCCCTCCCCTCGATATTTGGGTATGGAGCAGACCACAGGTATAAACTGGAAGGCTCCTATTCTAGGCTGTTCCTTTGTCCCAATGTCCTGCAGATTCTGGGCAGTGCCGCTGAACAGTGGCACCCGTCTTTCCTCCACTCACTGGCTTGTCCACACTCCCTGGATGCTAGCCTTCTCCCTGTTCTATTTGGTTATGGAGCTCTGTGGCACAGACTGGGGTCCCTGGCCACAGAAGGAGACCTTGCATTTGTATTCTTAAATTTAGTTTAATTTTACATGTATAAGGTTTTTGTCTTTATGTATGTAGTTGTCACATGCATACAGTACCAATAAAAGCCAGATAAGGGCATAGGATCCTCTAGAACTGGAGTTATAGAGAATTGTGGACTTTTGTGTATATCTGAGAATCAAATCCAGGTCCTCTGCAAGAGAATCTCATGTCCTTAAGCATCTCTCCAACCCCTATATGTACTTTTGTGCTCTAACTATTCATTGGTGTTATCCTTTATATCACTTGGACAGTCTTTTAGACCTCACTATATATTAAAAGATACAAGTGAATAATCTCAAGACAGGGGGCTAGAGAGATGGCTCAGTGGTTAAGGGCACTGGCTGTTCTTCTAGAGGTCCTGAGTTCAATTCCCAGCAACCACATGGTAGGTCATAACCACCCGTAATGGGATCCAATGCCCTCTTCTAGTGTGTCAAAAGACGGTGACAGTGTACTCACACACATAAAATAAATAAATAAGTCTTTAAAAAAGTTTTTAAAAATCTCAAGACAGCATGAAATCCCAAATATTGATACATTTGAAGTGTAGGGTGCTGTGTGATTATACCACGCATTCATTCATGATGTTTATTCAACCACCTTCATGGATAACCAAAGTCCATAAATCTCCCCTAGGCTGCTTGACAGAACAGCCCACACTCACCATCCCCAGTGTTCATTGACCATCACATAGTGACTTGGGCTTTTCAAGGTGTAGAACTTGCTATTTTGAGGCACACTGGAGCTGAATAAAGATTTCAAAATCACGAACATGGCTTTAAGAGCACAAGGTTGTATCTTTAGATGGTTCTAGTGCTTAAGTAACATAAGCTTTGTGAACCTTCTTTGAAACACATCTTCTTTCTGTGTGATCTCCTGCTTTCTCTCTGGCTGACAAAGATGACAAATATGTTTCAATCTGAATTTATTCAGTTTCACTTGATATAGTTGTTCATATGGCATGAACCATCATTTATACTTTCTCTATTTTATAACTATGCTGTCGGGATAACTTATGGTATACAGATATAATTTTAAGTAAGATATTGCTAACAATAATAAGAAATTATGACAAAATGCTTTACTATATTGTAATATAATATAAACTATTATAACTGCATGATAATTAATTCTACAATTTGTTCAGCAAAGACTTTACCTTGATCTTTCAAATGACACTTTTATATACTAAGAAAAGTTTAAATTATATACCCCCAATATAATTCATAGAAACAATTTTCCAATTTATACAGTATTTTATGTGTTTTTACATATTTATATTACCCATTAAAATAAATAACACTGAAAAATTAAGAGAATGACATTTATTGTGTGTATATTTCTGTTTCTCCAGTTATATGGATGAAATTTTTATTTTTATGGAAATTGGTTGCATGAAACTCAAGTGAAAATATCTAAATGTGGCAGATATATTTCCCTAAGCAGAAATTAATGTCTGAAAGAAAATCTAAGTGAATGATAAGATTTCTTTTGCCTTCTCATAGTTTGCTCATTTATGCCATTCAGAAATAATTTCATTTTGTTGTAAATTATGTTCCTGCTGAATGTTTTGAGGTTTATTTTCTTCTTTATCAAAAAAGACCCATGTATCTGAAGGCAGAGATAACTTAAATTCTTACAAATTTTCTCAAAGGCATTCTCTATTTGACAATCCACTTCGATATGTGATAACTTAAAATGGGGGATTAATCTTCACAGAACCATACAATACCTTATGGCTACAGCCTTGATGGTGTCTGTAGAGAGACAATACTGTCCTGTTTGTAAAGCTATCTATGTTCCCTTGGGAAGTGAAATGAGTTCATGATAATATTGAAAGAATCCAGATTTATACATGAGAAAGCAGGTCTTCAGGAAAGCCATTCCTTTAATGTCATCTTTGAAAACAATGCTGTCTTCATGGCAGGAATTTGTGTAAGGATTTGTTGTTTAATATCGAGAAGAAAAGGGTTCCCACTGTCTTCTCTTGAAATTTTCCAGAAGTATGTGTTTTGATTCATTCATCTCCTGCCCATAAAGTACTGAGTCATGTTTCTCTGTCAAACTATAACGTTCTTTAAAAACTCAGTATTTATAAACTACTACAACATCATAAAACCTGGAAGTTGAGAGAATCAGAAGTTATTATAATAACTTGTTTAGAGTGAAAATAAATCCGGGAAAGTACAATCTTTATTTAGTCATTAAAAACTATGTATTTGCATACACCGTAAAATGTGTAAGCTCATGGTGTACACTATTTAACTTAAGGAAATTTGAATCTTCAGTTTCAATATTAAATATAATACTATATAAAAATGTGAATTTTATGGAGTTCAGATTGGCTCCTAAAGTGCAAGCAAAATAGGTAATGTGTCCTGCAACTAGCTTCCTGCTTTAGAATTAAGTGGAAAGGCATGTTGCAGATACTGAAGGATGCTGTTTCTTTTCTCATCTTCTATTACTGATGAATATATTTACAACAGTATCTCCCATGTTGAATTTACAAATACTGAAGCTATGTTCAAAGGTTTGGGGGGTGAACTTTAATTCCACTCCAATGCTGCCCATCATCCTAAGAAGAGACTCCATTCACTCCCTTAGACACATGATGGAGAAGGAAGGGACAGGAAGGAACAGCTCGAGCCAATGAAAAGGGCACACATTTTATGTTAATTTTGAAAATGAGGCAATATTAGTTTGATAGCCACATAAACAGAGTCCCGGTGATCCTACCCTCACCCCTAGGTAGAATATGAATTCTCTTTAGAAAAAAAATCTCCCATAAAGTTTTCAGAAAAAAATAATAATGAGAAAAATTTATAGTCATCATATACAAGTAGCTAACAAAAGCTCTCTCATATGTTTCATGAGTCTACAAACAGTGGCATCAGATGGAATTTATTTAACCATAGCCATCTGCTTGCTAGTATCACAGGTGGATTTGAATACATACACAATTTTGCAAACAAATTTTCGTGTGATTATCTGCCTGATAAAGTGTAAAATACCACATATAATTACCCTTATTATACCCAAAATTATATGTTGAGAATCATCTCCATTGAAAAGTCACACAGAAAATCTCAGGACCCTTCTCTCCTCTATGACTTTCAAAAGCTCTATGAATTATGGGAGAAATAATGTTTCTAATTTGCCTCTATGAGATTTTAACTCTAGACCAAAACATTTTTACTTTTTTAAAACTTATTTCTGTTTGCTACATGAATTTTAAAATTCAGCTCTGAGATTTTACAAAAATTATGAAATGTATGTATGTATGTATGTAAAGGTCAATCATAAAGTCCCATTTTATGGAATTTAATAAATATAATTTCTAGAGACCTTTTCATGTAGTTTAAACGGTTGTAAATATCCATTCCAATTCTAATTTATTTAGAGACTAGCCAAGCAATTTTATACATTCTTAGACCTTTCATCCTAATAAAAGTATCCTTTTATACATATATTATAAAATATAATAAATTTGAGAACATGCCCAATGGTGTTTAACTTTATAACACTAACATAACAAAATAGCTTAGGTTAGTGTATTAAAAGATAACTTATTCACAACTAGATTAATCAATAAAAACTGAGGTACTGTACACTATTAATAGTTACACAAATATGAATTATCTGATATACTTTTATCAGCTTTCTGTAGTTAAAAATTGATCATTTCTATCATACTTCCTAATAGTATTACTATATAGATTATTAGATTAGATTATTTTGAGAGTTGACTCCATTTTTATCATCATCTATCCACAACTCAGATCAGTTCTTTGTTATGAGAAAACAAACTTTAGTTATGTTTAGAAATTACCCATCTCATTGCATATTCTTATTGGATTAGCCATCTCTCCTTAGATTTTCCTATTATTATCATAATGTCATAAGGTCTTCTCTTCAAGACATGAATGTACCTGTGTAAATCTACCTTTTCTATGTGGCTCAGCTCTATCATGCTAGCCTACATCTTGATGAGAGGTAGTAGGCTTTGCTTTGACTGTCCTGCAATGCCCTCTACTAGTCAAATAAAGCCCTGTCCTCTTTTATACTTCTTGTAAAAAACCCTAGACAACTAGCTACTTTAATCTCGCTATAGCTGGTTAGGCACATGATATTGGCTAACTTCAGGAGATACTCTAAGTTTTACTTGGAAACTCAGAAACCTGCACCCTACATCTGGAACTTGAGCTTTCATGAGACAATTTCCTGAAAAGGTGAACTCTTCCTGCTGTTATTTTCCATGATGGTTCTTTGAGACAAGGAAGTTCAGTAGCTATTAATTATAGATATGGAAAGTAAAAAACAGATAAAAATAATCAATGAATGAGTGACAGAGATGGAAAGTAAACAAGTAGTTGCAATACACCAGAGAGAAGAATCCGACAAAACATACACAGGACAAAATCTACACCCCAGCATGGGGAAAGTAAATAGAGATGCTTTGGTAGACAACACTGAAGTGTTATTTCTCCTTCAGCTTCTCTTAGCAGGATTTCCTCAGTTCAAAGAGCAGGAACATACCAGGCAAAGAAAAATATGCCCAAACTTCAGATCATGTTCAGGGCTCTTTGAATGATTTAGCATGTAGGTCAGAATACTGTAGTGCCTGGATCAGATCTGGCTTAATTTCTGCAATCTTTGAGCTCAGAATTTCCTTTATATTTTAAATTACTATGGGCATAGGGAGAAGAAGAATATGTCATGGTAAAACAAAATGTCAAACTTTCATGACATGAAAGTTCAAACGCTGGTAAAGTTGTATGAAATTGTGTCTATGCTCCCTTTACTGTATTACCTACTGCCTCTTTGGTGATACAGTGAGAATCAAGTAGTTGTAACAAAGTCTTTGGTCACAAAACCAAAAATATTTGCTAAGATTTTACCAGAGACTGGAGTATTATTGTGACAGGTCTGATGAAGTTACTTGTTGATGGAACGTGGACTTTGGGAGTTTGGATTACAGAGCAATTAAGCATGTTAAGTAAGGCTTATTGGCCTATCCTAATAGGATCTTGAAAGACAGTACCTGGCACAAGCAACATAAGGTAAGAAAGGCTTGTTTTGGCTTATAGTGTGAGGTTCGCACCAACATGGAGAAGGAAGCACGAAGAGCTTAACACAGTTGGCCTTCCTTTCTTCAGTCAAGAAAGATCTGTGTATTAGGAGTCTATCTGCACTGTCCTTTACATGCAATCTGGGATCCTAGCCTATTGTATGATACAGCTAACATATCATAGTGAGTTTTCCCTCTTAAATGAAATGTTTCAGGAAGTATCTTCCCAGACACACTCAGATATATGTTACTGTGGTGGTTTTAAATAAAGTCAAATTGACAATAAATATTAAGCATCATGGATCTTATTTAGTGAAGTGAGAAAATGGTTTAGAGGCAAATTCCTTTTCAAGTGGATTCATGGTTCTCAGTGTAAAGGAGATATGTAATAGTATGCAGCAACAGTGCCACAATGATAATAGTATAACCCATGTCTAAGTATGTAGACCGAAGGTCTAAGGACACAGCAGTAGCACAGGTCTCGATATATGCAGTGGAGAGCTAGATGACGAGACAACTATGCTAAACCAGATCCCTTCAAAATAACAGCTGTTCAGGGAAGAAACTTCGGAAGGAGACTGAGAAGACATAGCAGAGGGACACGGGGAGATGTGAAATCAAGTGTTCTATCATTTCTCTTCATGGCCCTTATGTTACCATCTTCTCTTAGCCCCTCGGCAAGCTCAAAACCCCTACAACAAACAAAACCTCCCTTTACAATAGCTAGCACAGATAAAATACTAACTCTGGGCCAGTTCAGTCTTCAGAGCCCTGCTAGGAAAACTATAAATACATGGAAAGTAGGAATAGTATAAATTACATATTATATTAATACAGTGTTGTTAAATACACATCAAATGTTATATATCTGTATCTATATCTATGACTATATCTATATATCTTTCTTGAGTAATAAAATTGAGATGTTAAGAAACCTAAGGTTTTATGACTGTTAAGAGCCAGAACCCAGGCTACAGAACCCAGAGTCTGCATGATTTATTGTTGTTATTTTATATTTTGGAGACAGGATCTCATGTATTTCAGGCTGACTTCAGACTCACTGGTTATCCAATGGTGAACTTAAACTCCTGATCCTCCTCCTTCACCTCCAGAGTTCTAGGGTTATAGGTATGCACCATCAAACCAGGGAGATGTAAAGGAACACCACACAGATCCAAATGTCCTTCAGTCTTACAGTATTCTTCTGGTACTATCCCAATTCAGAAACATTCTAAAATTCCCATGTGTGGTGAAAAACTAGTTTGCCACAACACAGTCTACATCTCTGTGGGATATGCTGAGAAACTCAGAGAGCTTGTTTACACAGGCCTTTCTCTTGACACACAGAGGACAGGATTCAGCCTTCCAAAGCACTGTTTCTCTCTGGGTCTGTATCTGGCAGTTCAGACTTATTTTCAAAACACTGCCTATGATCTATCAGATGTGCTTAAGTTCAGAGTAAAAGTAAAAGGCTTCTTTTGCACATCATTTTTCTTGGCTCGTTCTCCTTCTTATTTTCATAATAATAAGCCTTGGAGTCTTTTCAAAAGGCTTAGTTGTTGTTTTTTGGTTTTTTCCCCTCATGGAGGTTTGAATAGGGAAGGCCCCATAGACTCATATATTTGAGTGCTTAGTTGTCAGAGAGTAGCACTGTCTGAGAAAGATTAGGAGAAATAGTCATGGAAAGGAAGTGTGTCACTGGGGGAGGAGCTTTGAAGTTTCAAGTCTCTGTCTCTGTCTCTGTCTGTCTCTCTTTCTGTCTGTCTGTCTCTCTCTCTGTCTCTCTCTCTCTCTCTGTCTGTCTCTCTCTCTGTCTCTCTCTCTCTCTGTCTCTCTCTCTCTCTGTCTCTCTCTCTCTCTGTCAGAATTAACAACTCTCAGTTACTTTTCCAGCACCATGTCTACCTGTGTGCCACCATGTCCTCCATCATGATATTAGTAGACAAAACCTCTGAAATTGTAGCTAGTCCCCAATTAAATGCTTTCTTTAATAAGAGTTGCTTATTCATGGTTACTCTACACAGCAATGCATTAGTGGTTAGGGCATTTCTTAATGATTTATTTCATGTTTGAAATTATTATGTAGGAGGGTGTACAGGTGTGCACAAGCCCACAAAAAGCAAATGACTTGGCTATCCCTAGAGCTGAAATTACAGACAGTAATTTTGAACTGCCTAACATTGGTGCTGGGAACTAAACTCGGATTCTTTGAAAAAGCAGCAAGTGTTCTTAACTGCTGAGCCATCTCTCTAGACCCAGAACACCAACCTAATAATAATGTATGTATTTATATCAATTCAAGCCCTAATCACTTACTCTGCTGGAGCTCATTTTATAACCTGTTAAATTTCATATTTTACATGCACAAAGTAAACATATGGCTAAAGGTTACTTTGCTGGAAATCTGTTTAACAAATTAATCATATTGGATTCATGCAGCCACATACTTAAGGAAACAAATAATGAGACTTTATAAATCCAATGTACAAATTTTTAAAATCTTGTGAAAGGTTCAGAATAAAATAGATAGCAAGCCAAATGTGTCTTTCTTACACAATGGTACTATTAGCATTAGGTATACATCCTTGCATGTAAATGTTATCAGTGTGGTATATTCAGCTTAGTCTGAACTGGTGAGATTGGATGAATAATTTCCAAATTATTATTTAACATTCTGCTTTTTACATGCATGCTCTTTATTCTCATTTCTACATCTACATCTTAAAAATAAAATAATGCAATGGTACTAATAATCAATGGTCCTTATAAGCCAGCAAAGTCAACTTCTGAGAATATTAATTAACAGGTATTATAAATGCTTTTTGAGGAATTTTAATGTTGAATGGAAATCACAAAGAATTTTGTCTTAGGTACTACTTGAAATTATTGGCCCTTGATTCTCTTTTATAATGAAACATGCCACTCTTTGTGTCCTCAGCCTGGCCTACTGACTGCCCAGTACTCTACCAAACAAAGGCTTTTGAAGATGCTTGCCTCTCTGTCCCCAGTAGTATATCAGATGCCTTACCTTGTCTAGCTATGTCTATAGTACCCAGCCCATGGCCAATCACGGCAGTAAACATGTTACAAGTGCTAGTCTAGAACAGGATCATCCTGAGAACCTGAGAAGAAAGATCTCCTTCCCTATCCTCTTGCCAGTGCTAAACAGATTCCATGGCTGTCAGCAAGCTGTGTTTTTATACATAGCACCAATGTCACTCTACAGACAACTGAATTGATGATAGAAGGATAAACTGATGCATGAAATGTGTCTCCTAGAAGCTCAAAAACGGAGCATTAACTGTAGAACATGCTGCATCATTTTATAAAAATTGGTCACTTAAATGAAAGTAGAGGCCCATTTTCCCTCTACTTAAGCAACCATCAGAAATGGTATTCAGAATAAAAAACTTGTTTAGTGAGTATTACCAGGCAGTTCATTTAAACCTACAAGAAACCTATTGGAAGCACTGACATTACTACAGTAATCAGATTTCTGTAGATGTATGTTTAAATTCTAGTTCTCTGGCCTGGATTATTTACTAGACTTCTATGATTTTTCATTATTTTGCCTATCATTAAAACTATCAGCTTATCCTTTAAAACTAAGATTCTGTGAACAATTAATCTGGCACTTATAAAATAACATTTAAATGTGTAAAATCAGAAGGCAAAGTGAAACAAAGTACATGTCTAATCGATGGCACTAGCTGCATCTCTTGTGTCCAAGGGATCAGGCACATTATTTTCTATCTGTAACATCAGATCCTGTCCTGTATGTCTTACCTAGGGAACATTTCATGTTTTTGATTTGTATTGGAGATGCTTAACCTACACAACCGTGTCAAGTACAGAGTGAATTGTTCTAAATGATCCTACACACTGTAATTCTGCTGCCTCAGTGGGTGTAATTAAAGAACCAGGAGAAAAATCTTAAACTACTTCAACATAATTCTTGTCAGTAGTATTGGATGCTTGTCTGTTGATATTTCAGAACACTGTGTTATTTGTGAATTGTTGGATAAAATAATTGAGCAGTGATACAATTGTATTTTTATATATTCTGGTTTTATTATGCATGCGGTCATAATCCATCATTCCTAACTCATGCTGAGGGTATATGAGAATGAAATTCAGAGAGAATTTGTTAGATTATTTTTTTTATTTTATAGTCTTAAGTTTTATTTATCTGTATCAATAAAATTCACAGTGACATAAACAGAAATAGTTTTAAGTTTGATGGTATGTTTTCTTATTTCCTGAAAAATAGTTACAAGCACTGGTGAAAAGAGTAGAAATGAATTGCATGGCTTGACATACCAATTTATAATCGGATCCATGAAAGAAAAAATTGCTAAGTTCATAATAGTAAAGACTGTGGTCACCTTAGAGAGCTACAACTATCTAAAATATTGGTAGATAATGAGGAAGCATATTACCTGTGTTTTCTATAAAAATTATTATCTTGAAAAGCCGAAGGATGATGGTATGCCAAATGGAAACCATAAAAATGTGTTTGTGGAATGCATTGTTTCTAACAAGATTTTATTAAGCACTAAGACAAATGATTGCTGACATTACCTAATGAGAGTCAGCCAGACGTGGAATGCCTGTTGGAAGAATTTGCTCTTTTGCTGAGGCACTCAACCCTGAATGCAACCAAGCCTCCAACGCTGACACTGCCTGACAGAAAATGTGCAGTAGAATGTAATGTCTGCAATCCAGAACATGGGAAATTCCAGGGAAGCATATCAGCCACTCATAAGATATGACAAATAAAGAAATGAAAAATATATAAGCTGTTGTGATAGCTATGAGTAATTAAAGCCCCTCACCACAAAATTTTATTTTCTTCTATTGTAAAAAATATATGCCAAAGGACATAATAATTTTCTCTGGAGTACTAATTAATGTGGCCAGTGTGAGTGCATTTCTTTGGAAATAATGGTTTTTTCTTTTATATTGTCCATAGAAGCATTGCATTACTTATGATAATTTATGCCTTTAATCTTTTAGTTAATAAACCCAGAGGCCATGGAATTTGAGCTGCTAAGAATGCAGAAATAAACACAAAATTATACATAAATCCCAGTAGTGAGGACTTCTATGCTTTGCATTCTAAACTTCAGCAAGTCAGGACGTTTCAAGAAAACCACAAGCCTTGGTTTCTCTTTATAACCATGAACTTCTGTTATCATATATATAGATTGTAACTTTGAGTGATGAACATATTGCTTACTTTTGTTTTACTCATTTTTTTAGAAGTTTAAAAACTTTATTTGAAAACCAAAACAAACAAATTGAACAAAATCTTTAAACAAATTAGGAAAAACTTCCTGTTTGTGAATTAGAATATTTAACACTGTGAAGACAATGTCTCTAAACTGACTACACATTTATTGCTAATATTTTGTTTTACTTATTTTTAAAAGAGGAATAATTAAACTCAGATTCAATTTATAACTCCCATTTCAAAACAGCACATTGTTTTTGCAGTGCTAGGGTCCTCGGAAATAATTCTTAAATTCTACCATTTTGGGGAAATTGACTTTCTGATCAAGCACTCACACAAATTCTATAGCTCTGAACTGACTGTAGTTTTTATTTTTCAACAAAATATTTAATGAAAAACAAAACTCATTAAGTAGGTATCTTAGGCTGTGCACTTTGGGAACTATTGTGATCTAACTGAATCCTCCCCCCCCCCCCCCCCCCCCCCCCCCCCGATCTAGCCATGGTTACTTTTCCTTTACTCCTGAGTAGGGGAGCTTTGGAATTCCAAGTATGAGTGGTGTGAAGAGCTGTTTATTTATCTTCTAAGTATGACATTCTCTGCATTCACCCACATGGTTACAAACTGCAGGATCTCTGCACTTCATAGCTCATGGAATAGTAAAGGTTCTCATCACAAAGAATCAG
Source organism: Rhynchomys soricoides (assembly GCA_019843965.1). Lineage (NCBI taxonomy): Eukaryota > Metazoa > Chordata > Mammalia > Rodentia > Muridae > Rhynchomys > Rhynchomys soricoides. The sequence continues at coordinate 1,523,775 of JADRCH010000258.1, forward strand.
TATATGGAGCAACTGTTATGTTAAATGTCCTCAGTTTCTAATTCCAGCATATATACAAATTCCATCAGCAGGCAGATGGAACTAGAAAATATCATCCTGAGTGAGGTAACCCAGACACAAAAGAACACACATGATATGTACTCACTAATAAGTGGATATTAGCCCCAAAGCTTGCAAGGCCCATGATACACAGACCATATGAAGCTCAAGAAGAAGGAAGACCAGGGTGTGAATGTTTCAGTCTTGCATTGAGGAGGGAACAGGACGATCCTGGGAGATGGAGGGAGAGGGGGACCTGGGAGGCAGATAGGAAGGGGAAGAAAAAAGGGGTCAGTATCAGGAACTGGAGGAGATGTGAGAGAGGTTCAGAAAATCGAACAAAAAGTATGTATCAGAGGGGAAGAGGAAATGGGGATAGCCACTGGAGAATCCCAGACACCAGGAAAAAGTGAGGCTCACAGAACCCAATGGGGATGCCTTTAGTCGAAATTAGCAAAGAAGGGGGAGATATAACCTGTTGTGACCACCTCCAGTAGATAGGCATGGCCCCTGGTCGAGGGATGGGGCTACCCACCCATCTCAAAGATTTTAGCACAGAAATGTTCCTATCCAAAGAAAAAACAGGGATAAAAATTAAAACAAAGACTCATGGGCCAACCAGTGACTGACTCACTTGGGAATCTATCCTATCTGCAGACACCAAACCCTGTTGCTATGGTCAAGAGGCCTTACTGACAGGAACCTAGTAATTCTGGGGAGGTCTGGCCAGCAACTGACCAATGCAGATGGGGATGCTTGGAGCCAACCATCAGACTGAGCTCAGGGAACCTGGTGGGTGAGCTGGTAGAAGGTCTGGAGGAGGGGAGGGGGATTCAACCCCTTTGGAAGAACAGCATAGGCTGGTCTGACCTCCCAGTTCTCCCAGAGTCCAGACCACCAACCAAAGAGGGATCCTGGTTACTTATGGATACTGGATACTTATGTACCTGGAGGGATCCATGGCTCCAGGTACATTAAGTAGCAGAGGATGGTCTTGCCTGACAGCAGTGGGAGGGGAGGTCCTTGGCCCAGGGGAGGTTTGATGCCCCAGTGTAAAGGGATGCTGGAGCAGTGAGGTGGGAGAGTGTGGGTGGTTTGGGGAGCACCCTCATAGAGGCAAAAGGAAGGGGGAGGGTAGATGTGGGATGGGGGTTTGGTGGAGTGGGTAATCGTAATCGGGAAGTGATATCATAAGATGGGGGAGTTGGTGGAGGGGGTAACAGGGAGGCGGGATATCATTGAGATATAAATGAATGGAATGATTTATTTTTAAAAAATGTCAAAAACATCACCTAAATGTAAATAACTATTTTCTATTGATTAAATATAAAAATTAGGTATTCCATATACTGTATCACTTAACAAGATTTCCCTCATCTTTAACAAGCAACCCCACTGAATGTCCTCTCTAGCTGTAAAGCTCAGGTGCCTCTGGTTTTAGCAGAATACTTCCAGTGAGGATACTGGCTTGAGAACTCCCTGGCTTTCACTCTGAGCCCTAGAAGTTTCAGAGGAAGGTAAACCTTTTATGTTCTGACTTATGAAGCCAATTTTTGCTTCTGTACCATATCCTTGTCCTTTCTCACTGAGAGAATAACTAAAGATAACCATTATTTTCCTACCAGAACCCCTTCATGGAAATAAGTATACACATCAAGATGATACTAGCTTCTGTTTTCTATTCTACAAGGGCATGGCAGCTAGTGGTCACACACAGGCACCTTCTCCACCTTCTCTAACATCATTCTTAAGTCTGTCAGTGCCATTTAAATGTTTTATAAGAATCTGAAAATTTTAAATCTTTATTAGTAAAATCCATAACACAACATTTCTCCCAAATGAACAGCAGGACAACTCTTTTGAACTCAGTTCCAAAACTACTTTCATTTAAACAAGTAAAACATCTTTATGTCATTTCCAAGGATCAACTTAAACCTCAAATAATCTTTCCCTCCTAAGACTCTTAGACAATGATACTGATACCAATCCGTTTAGATTGACTATACCTTCATTGAGACCATTTTCTTCCTTACAGAACGTAAAAAACAAAACCAACAACAACAACAACAACAAAAACCACTCTTGATGAAAAATATCACCTATCATTTAAACTCATTAAACATCATCATTTTAGTAATTTCTAAACTTATTATAAGTTACGGGTAAAGATGATAACAGGCTTTAATGTAATATTCCAGTTCAAATGTGACTGAAAAGCCCCATAACTAATAAATACATGAGTCGTTGTTCATCATGTGCGTACAACAGCCTTACAGCACAGGGAAAGCTCAAACCGCATGTGTTGAATGAATACAAGAATAAATCTTATGGTGATTATTGCATAATACAGTGTCTTGGGTTGTACATATAAGCACTTCCAGCAAACCACACTGTGATATCTTGAGAAATGAGAAATGGGTCTGATTGCCAGAACAGCACCTTAATCCTAGGGAGTGATGTTTATGGAAGGATCAAATGCAAGGAACAAGGCTAACTCAAGGGATTGCCCTTTAGAGTTAGACAGTCTTATCTATGGAAACAGCTACTTTTGATTTTATGATTCTTCCACATAAACAATTGCTGTGATTGCTCTACATGAACATAATTCTTTATTATTACTAATTTATTTATTCACATTACACCCCCAACCCAGCCCCCCCTCTCCTGACAGTACTCCTTCACACAGATCCTCCCCACATTTCTACCTCCCCTTCTCTGAGAAGGGGGAGCCCCCATGGGTATCATGCAAATGCGGTCACACACACACACACACACACACACACACACAGGCTCATCAAGTCACTGCAGGACTAGAGGCACATCCTCTCCCACTGAGGCCAGACAAGGCAGTCCAGTTAGGGGAACAGGATCTATAGATAAACAACAGATTCAGAGACAGCCCCCACTCCAGTTGTTGGGGAACCTCATGAAGACCAAGCTGCACTTCTGCTACATACGTGAGGGGTGGGGGGACTTAGGTCCAGCCCATTCTCACTCTTTGGTTGATGATTAAGTCTCTGGGAGCCCCCAAGGGTCTAGGTTAATTGGCTGTTGGTCTTCCTGTGGAGACCCTGTCCTCTTTGGGTTCTGAAATCCTTCCCCCAGCTCTTCCACAAGACTCCCCAAGCTCCATCTCATGTTTGGCTCTGCATCTGTTTCCATGAGTCACTGAATGGAGCCTTTCAGAAAACTATTGTGCTAGGCTCCTGTCTACAAGCATAACAGTATCATTAAAGTGTCAGGGATTGGTTCTTGCCCATGGGATGGGTTTCAATTTAGGCCAGTCTTTGGTTGGTCATTCTCTCCATCTCTGTTCTATCTTTGTTCCTGAACATTTCATAGGCAGGATGCATAAAGCCTAATTCTTTAAAACAAATGTGTTGTGGCTGTTATGTCACCTTTGGGTTCTCTTTTAAAGTCACCTAATATTTACTATCATTCTACTGATAGATAAAAAAAATAATAAAATACTACACAGAAATTTCTTTTTTGCCATTTGTCATATTTCCACATTGTATATGCTAAATTACTGAATTAATTTATTATTTCTAATCATACTGTCATAGAGATTTCTCGATACAGAATCTCATTGCACACAAACAGAAATAATTTTTACTTTTTTTCTGGTTTGGATTCTACTGACTGATTGTTTAATTCATGATTGATTGATTGATTGATTGATTTTTCCATACTGGGAGCTCAAGATGATAGTGATGAACAATGGTTAGACTCCATCCAGTCCTTCCTTATTTTTCTTCTATTAATCAAGTTTTTAATTTTTAAATTTCAATTTGTAATACATTAAATATGAGTAAATTGACATAATCAGCTATGGGAGGAGACCCGGGATGATAGACAGAGGGTCAGGAAATTGAACAGAGGTGTGTAGCAATGGGGGATGGGGAAATGGGGGTAGTCAAAAGAAAGTCCCAGATGCCAGGAATGCAATAGGCTCCCAGACCCAATGGGAATGACATTAGCTGAAATACCCAACAAAGAGGAGTGAGAACCTGTAGAGACCATATCTAGATGTTAGGCAAGGACCCCAGTTGAGGGATGGGGCCACACACTCATCTCCAAATTTTTAACCCAGAATTTCTCCTGTCTGAAGGAAATATGGGAACAAAGTGTAGAGCAGAGACTGAAGGAAAGGCCATCCAGAGACTGCCCCACCTGGGGATCCATTCCATATACAGACACCAAACCCAGATACTATTTCGGATGCCAAGAAGGACTTGCTGATAGGAGCTTGATATAGATATCTCTTGAGAGACTCTGTCAGAGCCTGACCAATACAGATGCGGATGCTCGCAGCCAACCATTGAACTGAGCATGAGGACCCCAATGGAGGAGTTAGGGAAAGGGCTGAAGGAGCTGAAAGGTTTTGCAACCCCATAGGAAGGAAAACAATTAACCAACCAGAAACCCCAGAGTTCCCAGGGACTAAACCACCAAAGAAAGAGTACACATGGATGGACCCATGGCTCCAGCCACAAATGTTGCAGAGGATGTACTTGTTTGACAGCAATGGGAGGAAAGGCCCTTGGTCCTGCGAAGGCTCCATGCCCCAATGTAGGGGAATGCCAGGGCGGTGAGGTAGGAGTGGGTGGGTGGGTGGGGGAGCACACCCATAGAAGCAGGATGAGGAAAGATGGAGAAAAGGTTTGTTGAAGGGAAACTGGGAAAGAGGATAAAATTTGAAATGTAAATAAAGTATCCAATATAAGAAAGTTTTGAGTCTTTTTTATTGATGACCAGACCAAGAGTCAGCTTGCACTTCTCAAAATTCTCTCGGTGCCCAAGTTAAGGAGCACAGAGCTTTAAAAGGCAAAACCCACAAAGACCATAATTTACATCAAAGTCAGAAGATGGTCAGAGTAATCTTGAAATATTCATTCCTGGCAGAACACAGTAGTTATTTTAGATATAGTATACTTAGTGTTTTGGTTAATACATCTGGACCATGCTCAAGGCCATGGAAATCTCCAAGTACTGCTAAGGCAGAAATTTCACTGGGGGGAGGGGGACAGAGTATGGTGTTATCTGAGTCATTTCAATTCCAACACAAGAATTAGTATTTTCAACAAGTAGTTCAAAAGATTCTGAAGCAAATTCTATCTAGACCAAACACAGATGAAAGAGCCTTGTTGTTAGTGTGACTTTACTTTGTACAGGGCAAAATATAATAGAAAGGTGCTCAGAGTTCAAAGTCAAGGGTCAAGTGATTACATCCATAAAAATCTTGCCTGATGATTTTATACAGAGCAAACAACAGAACAGATAACTGATCTGGTTAAATCTGAAATGCAGAAAAGGTGATTTACCAATCCTCGGCCCCACAGCTGGGGGAGTGGTGTCTTCATACAGGTTTACCGACACTAACACTGATGTTAACTGAATGCTAATCTCCAGGTTCTGATGAGTTTGTCTACCTTTGTGTAGCTCCATGGCAGTAATATCTGAGTGCCCTTTTCAGTTTTGAGAAGTACATCGTCCATTTAACCATGGAGTGAAAGTCAACCGTTGTTCCTTTCCTCACAGAAAAGGACAGCAATGCCATTGTAGATAGCACATGAGTGGACAACACCCAATACTACTCTGTACCACATTTAATTTGTGTGGATGATGATTTTCACAAGGAAAAACTATCAATATCACATGTGTCAAACAAAACATTGTTGCCCCATCATAAATTAGTGACTTAGCATTTTGCTTTAGAAATCAATTTTTAGGTTTGGCTACTGTACTAAACTCTCAGAGTTGAACTTTTCAGCTTCTGTTGATTACCTCTGTCTACAACCCTCACTCTATCTCATTTATCAGACTTCTCTCTCTAACTGTAAGCACAGTGCAGGCCTCTTTACATTTTGACATGTGAACACCATGCTCCCCTTTCCTGAGCACTAAGGGTTACATGTCAATCACACAATATTACATGTCAGTTACACTGAGGGTTACATGTCAATCACACAGAGGGTTACATGTCAATCACACTGAGGTTTACGTGGCAATCATACAGTTTTACTGCATTATCACTCACTTCCATCTTCATGCAGTGAAGATGTCTACTCTCCACATTTTCTATGAAGAAATGATGCTCAACCACTTAAAGACTTCACCTACTCCAAGAAACTGTTGTCATTTATTTAGCTCTGCCAGTTAAAGAGTCAGTCTTATATGCAATAGAGGGTTAATATCCAATATATACAAAGAACTCAAGAAGATAGACACTAGAGAATCAAATAACCCTATTAAAAATGGGGTTCAGAGCTAAACAAAGAATTCACAACTGAGGAATATCAAATGGCTGAGAAGCTTCTAAAGAAATGTTCAATATCCTTAGTCATCAGGGAAATGCAAATCAAAACAACCCTGAGATTCCACCTTACACCAGGCAGAATGGCTAAGATCAAAAACTCAGGTGACAGCAGATGTTGGCGAGGATGTGGAGAAAGAGGAACACTCCTCCATTGTTGGTGGGATTTCAAGCTGGTACAACCACTCTGGAAATCAGTCTAGCGGTTCCTCAGAAGAGTGGGCATAGAGGACCCAGCTATACCACTCCTGGGCATATTCCCAAAAGATGCTCCAACATATAATAAGGACACATGTTCCACTATCCACTATGTTCATAGCAGCCTTGTCTATAATAATCAGAAGCTGGAAAGAACCCAGATGTCCTTCCACAGAGGAATGGATACAGAAAATGTGGTCCATTTACACACTGGAGTGCTACTCGGCTATTAAAAACAATGACTTCATGAAATTCTTAGGTAAATTGATGAAACTAGAAAATATCATCCTGAGTGAGGTAGCCCAATCACAAAAGAACACACATGGTATGCACTCACTGATAGTGGATATTAGTCCAAAAGCTCAGAATACCCAAGATACAATTCACAGACCACATGAAGCTCAAGTAGAGGGAACACCAAAGTGCGGATGCTTCAGTCCTTCTTAGAAGGGGAAACAAAATACTTATGTGAGGAAATATGGAGACAAAGTGTGGAGCAGAGACTGAAGGAAAGGCCATCCAGAGACTGTCCCACCAGGGGATCCATCTATCCAAACCCAGACTATTTTGGATGCCAAGAAGTGCTTGCTGACAGGAGTCTGATACAGCTGTCTCCTAAGACTCTTCCAGAGCCTGACCAATGCAGAGGTGGATGCTCGCAGCCAACCATTGGGCTGAGCACAGGGTCCCTAATGGAGAAATTAGAGAAAGGACTGAAGGAGATGAAGGGGTTTGCAACCCCATAGGAAGGACAACAATATCAACCAGCCAGACCCCCCAGAGCTCCCAGGGACTAAATCACCAACCAAAGAGTATACATGGAGGGATCCTCAGCTCCAGCTGCAAATGTAGCAGAGAATGACCTGGTTGCACATCAAGGGAAGGAGAAGCCCTTGGTCCTGTGAAGGCTCTCTGCCCCAGTGTAGGGGAATGCCAGGGCAGGGAGGCAGGAGTGGGTGGGGGAGCACCTTCATAGAAGCAGGGTGAGGGGGAATGGGACAAGGGATTTGCGCAGGGAAAAGCAGGAAGGGGGATAATATTTGAAAGGTAAATAAAGAAAATACCCAATTAAAGAAAAGAAAAAAAAGAGAGTCCCAGCCTGAGTTTTTATCTCTCTACTTACCTTGTATTTATTAGTTACCATGTAACCTGTGAACCTCAAGGATTAGCTGTTTCTGAAGAAGTATAATGCAATTTACTAAATAAAGAGCCACCCACTTTACTAAACAAACAACAAAATATAAAGCAAGTCAGCAAACAAACAGTAAAACAAAGCACAGGTCAGGACTGATTACTATGAATCACCAAATTCCCATCAACTTAGTGGGGCACGGGGTGGTCACAATTCTTCCAACAAGCCATTAATCACAATAAAAAACAGGAACAACTATCAGGAAGCAGGATTTGTTTCCTTGTCCCATCTTCTGCCATGTAACAGAAAATACAAAAGTTACCCAGAACGCGATGTGAAGAACAGTTAAAGGAGGCTACAGAGATGGCTCTGAAAATAATCAAGGAAATCCTCTTACTAAAGATTTGATTCCCATGAACCGCCTGAAACTGGAACTCTGAGATCAGATACCTCTGGCCTCCATGGGATATTGTGCACACACATATTACACATACATTCATACACACACATGCATACAAGCCTACACACCACATAACACATGCACATACAACACACATACACATACAATTAAACCGCAACAACAATAAAATATTTAAAAGCTCAAAGATAGATATCACACAGTGTGTAAATATTCCTTTGGCATTTAGGCCACTGTGAAAGACATAGAGTTATGATTTAAGTTGTGGATGCCACAAAGTCATACAACGCAACAGGTCTCATGTGAGAGGTTTATTAGAGGTGGGTATGCAGAGCCTGCCTTTGAGGGAGGCTGAGAAGAAAAGCGGGAGGGAAGAGAAGGCTCTGTCATTTTATTTCATGCACATAGGGAGAACATTCGACCCATGTCGACGTGGAATTGTGTTGCATTTTGGAGGATGAGGTTGATTTGGTCTGCTGTAACTAGGTTACTGAAAGTGGGCTCAGAGGTGGGGCTTTCTAACATCTGGTACCCGGAAGTCCTGCGTTCTGAAATCTTTTAGGTTCCACCCCCTTAATAATGAAATATGTAGTGCTTTCTCGGAGAAGAACCCAGCCATTCAGCTGGAGGAACTAAGATTATTACAACAGTATTTTCCAGTGTGTTTGTCTAGCTCAGAATTGGGGATTTAAAAAAAATATATAAAATGTTGTGTTGCCATGCAGTCTATTACCTGCCTCTGCTTTTGAAGAATATTGTTAAGACAAAAACACAGAGAATATGCATGTTCTTCAGAAGGGAATTACTCAAAATCCCTCTGAAACTGTATCATGTTAACGTTCGAGTTAGAACACAGAAGAACAGGTCTTTTTATATCTATTACTTAGTCAATAAAAAATAAAGCTGCCAGCACTAAAAAATTGCCATTTCTGTAAGAACAGATTTATTCAGTTTTACTCATGTTTTCTCACAATCACCATAAGTGCAAACAAGTCTGGATTTTTTTTACCCCACTGAACAAAACAATATTTTGACCAATCTAGGTTTTTATTTTTCATACACACACACACACACACACACACACACACACACAATTAAAACTAGCCAGGAGAAACTCTCTACCCCCTCATACATATTACATTTCTAAGCATCCTAAAGCAACTCAAGAGACTTTCAAATTTTGCAAACAGTCAGGCATTAAAATCAATAAACAAGCTCCTGACGCTGCTACTGCACTAGAGGTCTCTGAAGAAAAAGAGATGGTTTGGTATGGTATTGAAAACTTGGTATTGCTTCTCCCAGTTAAAGCAATGTCCATGACTGTGTTTTATTAAATAAACTATATAATCATGACCACAAAATAAGAAACTGTGTTTTCATTACAGTAATGTTAATTAGCCTACTTATTTGGGACAAGATTACCATTAATTTAGATGCTTGGATGCTGTTCTTTGTACAGCTTTTGTATATAATTCACAAGTAAAGATAGTATGCACAAGTATGAAGAACCAAAGGGTTATCCTGGATTTCCCCAGCAATCTGAATATTTGCCACCATTAATGACTGTGTTACCTTTTCATAAACATAGTTTAAAATAGTAGAATTTAATCTTCTGTTATTATTTATTTTGTGCCATAAAGATATTGAAATATTTTAATCTCAAGTCAAATGTAAGGCATTTAAAGCTGTATGCTTACTTCTGCAAGGCCATTAGGGGGTACTAGGGAGATCTCACCTGAATCTTGACCCAAAGAAGACCACAGACTGCATAGTTGGAAGATTTCTATCCAAATGCTAAGATATCACAGAGATTTTTAGAACGAACCGTGTATCAGGAAAAGCAGGCATTCACTTTGTTTATTCCCTACATGAGAAATTTGTAGTTTCATGAAGAGCTTGAATAAAACATGTGAGATTCAATGTCTCAAATTCAATGTCTCAAACCAAAACGCAGGAATAATGCCTAATACAAATGGCTCGATCACTATTAGAGAATTATCTACTTTCTCATCATTATACTATATTCTCCTATCTCAAAGTTTATACATGTTCCATTTAGGTGGCTAAATTATCTTCAAAGGCATGACTATAAAAATACTACATTTTTACTACCTAGTTACATTTGTTATTACTTTAATATTTGTTTTTAGATTTAATGTTAGATCTTTTATTTAATGTATTAATAACAAAACACATAAATAACTGTGGCTCACATTTTTAACATTTCTCCATAACTCCTTTCCAATATTATTAGTTCCTTCATATAGTCTTACTAGATTATTTTAGGTTATTAAAAGTATTATTTCAAACAAAGTACCAAGATTACAACAACCATCACAGAATGGTCCATGGTAAATAAAGAGTTTAGCCTTTATTTAAAACTAACAAAACTCTACTGTTATCTGTCTGGGCAAAAAAACCAGGAAGAGAAGCCATAATATGATATAGATATAATCAGCTATTTGTTAAACCTCTAGATGAATATGAGAGATTAGACTAGGAAAATAGAATGTAAAATACTTAACTGTTCTTCAGTGGGCGTTGTTAGGTGGTACTTCGTCTCCTAGACTCCAATTGTCCTACTCTAGCAGCTCAGTCCAAAATACATCTGAATCTTGCAAGTATTTCCTTCATATCCTAGCTGCCCATCTTCAAAGCACATCCAAGTCATGAGCACTACACCCTTTCCTATGACTGTCTCATGAACCTAGACCAACCTGAGCTCCACATAGGTAATCAAGAGTCCTAAGAGGAAGGGACTGCCTCTCAAAACACATCCATGGGCTTCAGATGAGTCACAGAAATTAACGATTTCAAAGGTGACAAGTTGAAAGGGGGTGGATAGATGGGTTGGTGGTTAAGTTCACAGGCTGCTTTTTCAGAGGACCCAGATTCAATTCTCAGCACCCACATGGCAGCTCATTACTGTCTGTATCTCTAGTTATAAAGAATTCAACACCCTTATACGGACATAATGTGCACACAAAATGTCAATGCACATGAAATAAATTTTTTAAAAGATTTAAAAATTCTCAAAATATAAGTAAATAAACCCATATTGTGGCCTTGGATCTTTGAAGCAAGTTTCTAAGCATATTTCTGAGTCTTTTGCTATAGAATATTTAACCTAGCAGCATTCATGGGAATTCTACAAAATCCTAGAGAAGCAGATTCAGGACCTTCAGATTATGAGTTGTTATTCAATGGAATCCCATGAGAACCCCCAAACAGGCTGTTGTCAAGGATATAGGCTGCTTCTCACAAACTGACAACAAGGTCTCAATGTTGAAGACAACACCCACACAACTCACAGAAGTCAAGCATTAACCTCTATGGGTATGTATATACATATCAGGGACCTAGGCAAAAACCAAATACTACTGTTCTACAAAAGACATGCAGCAAGAAAATGACTCTTATGTTATATTGACAGATCAATTCCTTATTCGCTCATCATCAGAGAAAATTCTCCCTGTAGCAGAGGGGAACAAATACAGAGCCAACAGCCAGACAATAGTCAGAAAATGAGAGACCTTGAAACACTCAGCCCCAAATGAGAAGTCTCTATCAAATCCCTCCCCTCAGGGCTCAGGGAACTCTATCGATAAGGAGGTAGAAAGAGTGAATATATATATATATATCGTGGGGGTGGTTGTTTCTTTGGGGTCATTTTCTTCTGTTTCTTTGTTTTGTCTTATTCTAGTGTGTTTTCATTTTACTTTATTTCATTGTTATCTCTGAGAAGTCTGCTTTCTAATAAGAGACATAAAGGGGGTGGACCCAGATGGGAGGAGAGGAAGGGAAGAACTGAGAAAAGTGAAGGGTGAGGAAACCATATCAGGATATATTATATGAGAAACATCTTATTTCAGTAAAAGAAAAGAGGAAAAGAGAAACAGCCTTGGGGAGGTGAGGGCAGGACATTTCAATTGAATATGGTTCTAGTTGGATTTCTAGTATCTCTAACCAAAAGCAATTTGGTGAGGAAAGAAATTATTTGGCTTACTGATTCAGGCTATCATGGAAGGAAACTAAGGCAGGAACATAGAGGCAGAAACTGAAGCAGGGACTGTGGAGACATGCTGCTTACTGTGTTGCTATTATGACATGCTCTGCTATCTTTCTTATACTGTCTTCCTAGTGCCCAGGAATAGCACCTCCTACAATGGGCTGGGTCTTACCATATCAAACATTAATCAAGAAAATGTGGTTTCACATGGTGCACTGACCTCCATTGTCTGGCTCTGGGCTGGCCCTGCCATCTGAAGAATTTTTGTGGGTCCCGAAGAGCATCCTGCTTCCCCATGGCAGAATGTATAAGCCCCCAAAACAACCAGCTTGCAACCCTCCCGGACCAATCCCTTGTCAGTTGGGTCAGCCTCAGGCAGAGTCAACAGAGATGAGTTGCCCTTGGTCCCTAGTCCTCCATTGTCTTTCATTAGGCTCACACTACTTTCCTAAGGAGACTTGCAGGACCTCAAGGGTGTTCTGTTTCCCTGTGGAGGCCTGTGTGGGACCATAAACCAACTAGGTTGGAACCCTCCTCCACCAGTCAATTCCAGTGGGGTCTGCCTGAAGCATAGCTAACAGAGGTAAGTTTCCAGCATTACCTTGACCCACATTGTATGTCTATGGGCACACTCTGCTGTCCCAAAGAGCCTTGTAAGAACCCAAGAGGTTCCTGCTTCCCCATGGTAGCCTTCAGGGGGTAAGGGACATGAACAACTAGCTTGGAACCCTTCCCCACCGATCCCTTGCCAGCTGGGTCCTCCTAAGGCACAACCAGCATAAGTGAGCTGTGCACTGACACCTGACATCGATTGTCTGGTCCATGGCTCTCCCTGCCTTCCCAAGGAGTCCTGCTGGCATTATAATCACCCAGTCAGCACCAAGGACAACCAGATGGCTAAAGGACAGCATAAGAACATAATCAACTAGTGCTAAGACAATATAATACCACCAGGGCTCACCTATCCTGCTACAGCAGACCCTGGATATCCTAACACAGCCAAAGCATAAGAAGATGATGTTAAATCCAAACTTAGAAAGATTAAAAACTATAAACTTGATTATAAAGATTATAAAGGCCTTTATACATGAAATGAATAAATCTCCTAAAGAAATATAAGAAAATAAAATCAAACAAGTGAAGGAAATGAATAAAAATATCCAATAACTGGAAATGGAAATAGAAATAATAAAGAAACCACAAACTGAGGCAATCCTGGTGATAAAAACCCTTGGAAAGAGAAAAGACATTACAGATGCAAGCATCACCAACAGAATACAAGAGGTGGAAGACAGAATCTCAGGCATTTAAAAAATACAATACAAAACGTTGATATATTGATCAAAGAAACCACAAAATTTAAAATGTTCATTACAGAACTAAATTTGGGACACTATGAAAAGACCAAACCTAAGATTGATAGGAATAGAAAAGGGTAGAGATTCCCAGTTCAAAGGCCAAGAAAATATCTTCAAGAAAACCATAGAAGAAAATCTTCCTAGTCTTTAAAAAAAAAAAAAAAATTGTCTTTAAACATCCAAGAAGCTTACAGAACACCGAACAATAAATTTGCTGAGAAATCAGGGAAACAACATCCTTCATGAAAGCCACAAATGCTATAAAATATTTTGGAATAATTCTAACCAAGCAAGTTAAAGACCTGTGTGACAAAAACTTCAAGCCTCTGAAGAAAGAAATTGAAAAGGATATCAGAAGATTGACAGATCTCCCATGCTCATGGATCAGTAGGATTAACATAGGAAAAAATGCAATTCACATGAACATTTGAACACAATTCATTACAGACCTTGAGAGAACAATTCTCATCTTTATATGGAAAAATTAAAAAAAAAAACAATATAACTTAAACAATCTTGTACAATAAGAAAATATCTAGAGTATCACTACTCCTGATCTCAAGCTGTACTTCAAAGAAATAGTAATAGAAACAGACAGATTGATTAATAGAATAAAATTAAAGACCGTGAAATAAATCTACAAACCTATGGACATTTGGTTGAAGTGGAAATTTCTGGTTCCTTTGGAGACTCAGTTGTGTCATGTGATGTTTTTCTGGAAGCTGTCTTGTGAAAGAGCATGTTATGTTCTGCTGGAGTGGGTGCTCGAGAGGGTGAATGATGTTTAGAAAGAATATGAATATAACCACACAGAGAGTCAGAGGTTGTTCGTGCATTGGTTTACCTTGCAGCACTTCACTGGTCTTCACTGCCAATGCTCCTGCATTGCTTTACCTTGCAACACTTTGCTGGTCTTCGTTGAGCTCTTGCATTGGCACACTTGCAGTGCTTTGCTGGTGTTTGCTGATCTTCACTTGTCCTGACTTCATAGAGAGAAATGTGGTATTCTGGCTGTTTCTTGCCACTTCCATGGACTAATGCTTATTCAGTGGAGCCTTGCAGTTTCTTTTGGATGGGGATGCTTCTATTGATTCATGATTGGTCTTTTGGAATGGACTGCTGATATCCTGATGGTGAAGATTGTAATTTTAAAAAAATAAACATGAATAAACCAAGTAACTCCATTAAAAATGGGGTATAGAGTTAACAGAGAATTCTCAACAGAGAAATCTGTAATGGATAAGAAGCACTTTAAGAAATGTTCAACATCCTTAGTCATCAGAGAAATGCAAATCAAAATGACTTTGCGATTTCACTTTATATCCATCAAAATGGCTAAGATCAAAAACTCAAAAGACAGCACATGCTGGCATGGATATGGAATGAAGGGAACACTTCTCCATTGCTAGTAGGAGTATAAATTTGCACAACCACTCTGAAAATCAGTTTGCTACTTTCTCTGAAAATGGGGAATAGCTCTACCTCAAGATCCAGCTATACCAGTATTGGACATATATACCCAAAAGATGCTTCACAATACCACAAAGACAATTGCTCCACTATGTTCAAAACAGCTGTATTCATAATAGCCAGAAAGTGGAAATAACGCAGTTATCCCTCAAACAAAAAAGAAAGAAAGAAAATGTGGTACATTTATACAAGGAAATACTACTCAGTCATTAAAAACAAAGGCATCATGAAATTTGCAGGCAAATGTTTGATACTAGAAAACATCATCCCGAGTAAGGTAATCCAGATCCAAAAGGACATGCATGGTATGTTCTCATTTATAAGTGGCTATTAGCCATAAAGCATAGGATACCCATGGTGCAATCCATAGACCCAAAGAAGCTATATGACAAAGAGGGCTGGGGGTGGGTGGGTGGTGCTTAAATCTCACTCAGAACAGAAAATAAAATTGTCATATGAGGTGGATGGAGGAAGGGAACTGGATGGGAGAGGGGATGGGAAGGAGAATGGGGGTAGGACCAGAGGGGTAGGGGGAGCTTGAGACAGAGGCCAGAGAGAGTGAATGGAAATCAGTGTGGGTGGGTGGTATCTCTAGGAGGACCCAGGAATCTAGGTTAAGGGAAGCTCCAGGGAGTCTACGAGTGTGACTCTAGCTGAGATTCCTAGCAGTGACGGATATGGAGCCTGAAATGGCTACCTTCTTTAGCCATATAGATCATAATAGTGGAAAGAGTGGAATGCCAACCCATCTATAAGAAGTTCAGGGACAAAGATGGAGCAGAGACTAAAGGAATGACCAACCAATCACTGGCCCAAATTGAGGTACAACCCATGAGCAAGAACCAATTCCTGACACTATTAATGATACTCTGTTATGGTTGCAGACAGGAACCTAGCATAACTGTCTTCTGAGGGGCTCCACCCAGCAGCAGAACGAAATAGATGCAGAGACTCACAGCCAAACATTAGAAGGAGCTCAGAAAGTCTTGTGGAAGAACTGCAGGATGGATTGAGGAACCTGGAAGTATAGAGACTAATATATTTATAAAAAGATAAAGGAATATATAAATATGTTCTATGTGGGTGTGGTGAAGTATGGGGGAAGAGGGTATTTCAGCAGGCCCATGCCAAGGCATCCCTTCACCCTAAGGAACAGCCACACCACGGTATAGTATAGAATAGCGTTTATTCAGGGCTTGAAGAAGGGAGTCAAGAGGGTAGTAGAAGCAGAGAAAGGCAGAGGGAGGGAGAGAGTAGAGAAGTAGAGGCCGGCCATGACCACTAGGGGGTGGAGGGAGGGAATGGAGAGAGAGAGGGGAGCAAGAGAGCGAGGAGGGGGGGAGGCAAGAGATCTAGAGAAGGAGGAGGGGGCAAGCAGCCCCTTTTGGGTCAGGCCTACCTGGCTGTTGCCAGGTAACTGTGGGATGGAGTTTAGACAGAAAGCTAACAGAGACTCCATAAGAAGACCAACTAACCTGGATCATTGTGGGGGGGGGGGGGTGCTCACAGAGACTTAACCACTAACCAAAAACCATATAATGGCTTGAATACATATGTAGCAGATGTGCAGCTTGGTCTTAATTCGAGTCTCCCAACAAATGGAACAGGGGCTTACCCTGACTTTGTTGCCTGCCTGTGGATTCTGCTCCCCTAACTGAGCTATTTTGTCTGCCCTCAGCGAGAGAGGATGTATCTAGTTCTGCAGTGACTTGAGATGTCAGAGTAGATTGATGCTCAGGGGAACCTCCCCTTTTCAGAGTTGAAAGAGACAGGGGAGGGGGAAAGAAGAGGGACCATGTGAGGGTGCCTGAGAGGAGGGGTATCTGCAATAGAGATGTAAAGTGAATAAATAATTAAATTAATCAAGAACAAAATAAGCAATAAAATGTAAGTCAGGATGTGCTTGATTCAGATACTGTGTAACAGAATGCTTTCTATTGCCTGTGTGACCCCAGAGTACTTTGTATAAATATGTATTGTAGCTATTATCAGAGTGGACTATAATTCTCTGGTTTTGTGTGTGTGTGTGTGTGTGTGTGTGTGTATGTGTGTGTGTTGTGTGCATGTGTGTGTGTTTATGTCATACACACCACTAGATTGTGGGTCATTTAAGTGACCCACAGTGCTTTGTATATGCCAGGTGTTCACTGATGAATGGATAAAAGCAGCACTCAAATAGAAAAAAGAAGAAAAAGAAAAAAGTAAATGCCCCACAGACATGCCCTCAGGCCTATCTAGTAGAAGGTATTCATCAACTGAGATGTCTTTTTCCAGGGTATGTCTAGGTTTGTGTCAAGTTGACAAAAATACAATAGGTACTGACTACTTTTCCAAAAGAGGCCAAACACACATCTTAATAATTAATAAATACTAATGATTAGGAACATTGGATTAAAAGATTTAAAAAACAAGCAGCATCAAGGAAGAACACTGATTTTCATTACCAGCTGTCATCAAATTTCTTTATCACTATATTGCTTCTACCCTTTCATATAAAACAAAGAAGTTATCCAATAGTGAATGTGAGCTAACAGCTCACAAAGCCAAGTTTCTGTCTTCCTCTCCCATCTTCTAAAGAAAGGAAGCATACTGTCAATACTGAAGAGGCCACATGATTGGTAAGGAAGTTCTAGAAGGTGTGGTTTTGCCATTAACAGTCAGGGGCTATTTGACTCTCATTTATTGCAATCATTTCTCATTGACTTCAAATCTCCAGTAGAAAAGATGTGGTTGTTTTCTTAGTTCTCTTGTTAGCTGCTCAATATAAAGTTCTGTTGGGTTGTTACTGCCAATGAATTGAAATATTCTTTCCTGGAGAATAAAGGGAGGTTCATAAGTCTCAGGAAGTTCATGAAACTTACAAACTCATGATGTTCAGCAGCCAGTTTCCTCCATGAGCAGTAGACAACCCAAAAAGCTTGGAAGAAGGCATCCTTTACTAGAGCTGCCTACAAGTTATTCAGGGACTTTCAAGGACGCAGTTTCTCTGAAGTGCAGGCTTATGCTTTTCAGCAATATAGCTACCCTTGAGCCACCCAAGCTCCTGTTAGTAACCCCAATAAACCTATCCATTAACTATGCTACAATTTGGTAGAGGTTTTTCTTTAGTTTGTTTTTGATGCCCTTTGGGGAATACCTAGACCTTTGTCTAGATCCCTCTAGGAAGTTCAGCACAGATCCTGTAGTAATTCGCTATAGAAAGCAGTGACTGATATAACAAAAACCACGAGAAGCAACTGCTATGACAGATGAGAGAGAAATGGCTCTCTCATGGAAAGAGTCAGTGAGGGAAACTCAGCAGGTGTTGCTCAATACAGGAGGAATTCACATGCAGGATTTAGGGAGGACTCCAGCTGGCCAAGAACAACTGAAAGGTGAAACTACAAGCAGGCCATACACACAAGTAGCAAGCAGCAGGCAGTTTCTTGTGACTGATCCACAGCAGGGACTTGGGATCTAACACAGCCCCCACATTGAATTGTATTGTGTGAAGAATAGGAAGCCACTGAGACCATGTCAGAAGGTCCAACCATTAGAGTCCAGATCCTTGCTGGATGCTTGAAATGTCAAGGAAATCCTCATGAGACTGTGTTTCCTGGACAGTGCACTACTTTTCGAGTTACAGGAAGTAACATGTCCTCTGGAAAAAGATTCTGAAAGCTTGGAACTCTCTGACCTTCTAACATGTTATGACGTATGTCATGCAAGCCAATACTATGTAGCAGATAAAACGGAGGCTTTGTGCAGATTCCCATCATTTGGGTGTCACCTGGTTTTAGCCTAAAGAGCTTTGTTGCCCTGTAAGCCAGACTTGCTAATGGCAAGTTGCTCAGTTTGTGTGTGTGTGTGTGTGTGTGTGTGTGTGTGTGTGTATGAGCATGCGTGTGTGTGGATGGGAGTATATTTTGTCTTCAGCTTTGAAAAATGACTACTATGTACAAGAGTCTTGATCAACTAAGCAATTTTTGCCTAATGCACTCTATGTATTTCAGCTTCTTTCTTTATCTGCAAAATGGAAATTATATCAGTAACTACCTGGAAGAATTCTTATGTTGATTAAATGAAGTCCTGTTTGGACCAATGTTTTGGGCACACAGAGAATCTGGAAACACAGGCCTTTAGCTGATTTGACCTGAATGACACAAACAGAGAAGAATATGATAAGCCATACAGCCTGTAGCAGAGACGGAGAGTCTACATAGAGCAGCGCAAGGGTTAACACATGCAGAAGGCACAGCAGGACCAGAAGTCCTCCCTCACCTGGGCTTCATGTAATGAAAGAAGTATGCATTGCAACAACAAAAGCCTGTGTTCTGTAAACTCTGGGGAGGCAGTGCTTTACCATGGCACATAAAAGGTCACACAGTCTGTTCTTTGAGCTCACGTCTCTTGCTATGCTCACTAGCCCACTTTCATCTTCAGGAGAGCACTTCTGTTCTTAATAGATTCTCTGTTTCTCTATCTCTAACTATGTGTCCTTGGTACAATTCTTTGCTTTGAGACACAAGAAAGTGCTTCTGGTACATTCTGGTAGGTAGACTGGGCTTCAGATCTTCACCTAGAATTTGTTAGAGTTTCATTTATAATTGAAAATTAAAGATTTTTGAAAATCAATATGTCAGTTTCTCAGAATATTGGAAATCAGTCTCAAGACTCAGCCATACAACTTCTGGGCATATACCCAAATTTCCATTCTATCACAAAGACACTTGTTCATAGCAGCTTTCATTCATAATAGCCAGAAACTGAAAAATACCTAGCTGTTCCTCAGCAGAAGAATGGATAAATAAAATGTGGTACATTCACATAGTGGAGTTATCACTCAGCAGTTTAAAAAATAACATCATAAAACTTGCAGGCAAATGTATGGGACTAGAAAAAATTCTCCCAAGTGAGCTAATCTAGGTCCAGAATGACAAACATGGTATATACTCACTGATAAGTGGATATTAGCTATAAAGGATAATCACACAATAGTCCTTAGACCCAGAGAGGCTAAGGAACAAGGAGGCCTAAGTGTGCACACAAGCATCTTCCTGGGAAATGTAAATAGACTAGGTTTTGCAGGTAGACTGGAGGCGCATAGGGATGAGAACCAGAGGGATCAGGTGAGGGGATATAGGGAGAGAATACTGGAAGACATGACTGTAATTGGGGGTGGGGGACATCTCGGAAGTGAAGTCCACACTTAGTGCAAGGGAAACTCCATGAAATCTATGAGGGTGACACTAGTGAAGACTCCTAGTAATGGGGGACATGAGCCTGAACCAGCCATCCTCTGTAACCAGACAAAGCCTCAAACAGAGGAATTGGGAGACCAACCCAGCCACAAAACCTACAGTTTTTGTGGCTTCAACCTTCATCCTATAGTTAGTAATATCTGAATGATGCTCTAGGACTGGAACCTAGCATAATCATCATCAGAGAAACCAGAGGGACTTCATCCAGCAACTTAGGGAGGCAGACAGAGTCTCATAGCCAAATACTAGGCAAAGCCCAGGAGTCATACAGAGGAAGTGAAGGAAGTATTGGAGGACCCAGAGGTATCAAGGATATAAGAATATAAAGTGGGCTCACGGAGATCAGGGAGCCTGTATAGGTCTGACCTAGGGCCATTGTACATACATTATGGTTGTGTAGTTCAGTGTTCTTGTGGGATTCTTAACAGTGGGATCTGGGTTGTCTCTGACTCTTTGCCTTCCTTTGGGACCCTATTCCTCCACTGGGTTGCCTCATCCAGCCTCGATATGAGAATATGTGCCCAGGTTTATTGTAGTTTGTTATGCTGTATTTGGTTGGTGTCCCTGGAAGACCTGCTCGTTTCTATGGGCAGGTAAAGCGAAGTGGGGTATGGGTGATGGGTGGGGAGGGTGGACAGTTGAATCCTGGGGAAAGGGAAGGTGGAAGAGATACTTGAGTGAGGGGAGGAAGAAGAAACTGCAGGCAGGATGTAATATATGAGAGAAGAATTAATAGAAAGGAAAAATAAGGATTTATTTACAAAGCACATATGCTCAACACATATCAGTTCCTACTCATAATTCTGTAAGTTGAGAAAAAGCAAAGCGGAAGCACAATGATTTAAAAAAAAAAATCATGGTGATAAATTGAATTGGCTTCAGACCTATTTAAATAGAATGTTCCTATTTTAAACTCTTCTCTCACCTTGAACTATCTTGGGTTCATACACAAGTCTCCCCCCCCCCATCTGTTTCCAGATTATTCTTAGCTAGTGTTAATTACTCAACCTTATCTGTCTTCTCAGTGAGTATCAGAAGAAAGTATTTCTGCTGTCTCCAAGCAAAATTGCATGTAGGCTTTCCAGACTGAGGATGTAGAATGTCTTCTTCCCTACTGCCTCACCAGTATACTCTTGCCATTGATTTGTTAGATCCTTCGGGTATGTGGAACACTCTTAGGTGTTGAAATGTCTTAGTCTGAGTGGACAATGGTTCCAAACAATGTTTGCTTGGAGTTTTTCCATGTATCCGAAGTTCCACATCTTACAAGGTAACTCATGGTACTTAACTTTCCCTTGGAAATGTCTTGGGACTAGTAAACTGTGACTTTTGTTTGTTGTTCATAAATGTTGTAGCATCTTGGTGCCTCTATTCATTATGAAAGGAATGCCATAAAATGGCTCCAAGATTCTTGTAAAAATGCTGCCTTGAAATTATGCTTCTTTGTTATTTTAAAGTTTTTTATTGGTTATTTTATTTATTTATATTTCAAATGTTATCTCCTTTCCCAGTTTCTCCTCCACAAACTCCCTGTCCCCTCTCCTCACCCCTGCCTCTACAAGGGTGCTCCCTCACCCACCCACCCACTCCTGCCTCACCACTCTAGTGTTCCCCTATGCTGGGTCATTGAGCTTCCACAAGATCAAGGGCCTCCCCTCCCACTAATGCCGGATAAGGTCATCCTCTGCTACATATGCAGTTAAAGCCATAGATCCCTCCAAATGAAAGAGCAGAAAAGAGTATGACTTGATACAGAGGCTCACTCTTTTCATCCCTCAGTTGACAGAAGTTCTGAGGTAAGTTATTAAATTCAAATACCTAAGGTATGATATGCTCAAAGTAGTTGGGAAGATGCTACTTGATTGTGGTAAGAACTTCTTGGAAATGATAGTTACATCTTTTGTGGCTTTATTTTGTTTGACTTGATAGACTATCTCTAATTTTAACCTCATTATGCAAGACATATAATTCATGTTTCATAGTTTACATATCTGTTATAGATGTAGAGCACCCTTTAAGCTTTTTATATTACACTGTATTTATTGTGTGTGCATGGGTGCATGAGTGTGCATGCATGCCTAAGAATGCCTGCACAGCAAACACTTCCAAGTGCTGATCAGAGACCAGCTCAGGGGAGTTGGTTCTCTCATTTTACCCTGTGTTCCTGTGGCCAAATTTGGGTCTTCAGGATTGGTGGGGTGTGCTTTTACTGCTAAGTCTCACCAGCCCCAATTTTTGGTTTTATGGGAAAGGAGAACTGTAGAACCTGTGAGGTCTTCAAATGACAATGTCTTGATTTATATGTGCGCTTCCCAATCTATGACAGTGCTTATGAATCCCTGTTTTAAATTCATGTCAATATTTTTAATTGCCATTAAAGAAAACAATATTCCTAGTAATTTCACTTTTTTTTTTCTTTTTGTTCTCAAAGACAGGGTTTCTCACTATCTCATGAAGATGAGGCTGGCTTTAGATGGACGATCCTTCTGCCTTAGCATACAACATTCCATTAGTTACTTTCTATTTGAAAGAGCATGTTACTATTCAACAGAATAATTTGTACTTGAAATCAGGAATTGATTATTGGGCCATTCAGTAGAATACACATATGTAAAGTTACCATTTTACTTAGCTCTTTTGACTTGATCCTTTGAGTTTTTGTGTTAAAGTACCAACAATCAAAAATTCACAGGCTGGAGAGATGGCTCAGTGGTTAAGAGCACTGACTGCTCTTTCAGAGGTCCTGAGTTCAATTTTCAGCACCCACATGGTGGCTCACAATCATCTGTAATGGGATCCAATGCCCTCTTGTGGTGTGTCTGAATATAGCTACAGTACTCATATACATAACATAAATAAATCTTAAAAATATAATTCACATTTATTTTAGAAACTTCCATATTTTTAAAAAGTTTGGCTAGATTTTTAACTCTTCCCTTTTCATTGGTCTTGAAAACTACAACCATCAATAGCTTTGTGGAAGTGATATAATTTAGATCAGCTATTTAAAATATACCTACTTATTAGATTTTTATATGTGACTTCTGATAATTACTACGAGTTTCTAAATTGTGTTCTATAATCATTGATGAACTAATTGCCTCCAAAAATCTCCTATGGGCAGATGTATCATTTATGAAGCAAACTAAAGCATACAACACTAGTAATGTATGTGCTCTCTGTTGAGAAACATACAGGCATGCACAGCATTTATAGAAGCCTATTGAGAAGAACACTGTATTAACCAGAAGCAGTGAACTTTCTTGCTATGATCATTATTTGATTCAGCACTAGATGTTTTCCATACATACTTACACTTGTATCTTTGTTGACATGGGTATGCTACTACATGTGTGACTAAAGAAAATCAATCATTAGAAGTGCTTATGCCTTCTTGGTCTTCAAATATAGAATCACATGCTTATTTACATCCTTTGAGGTCGAAAAAAGAAGTGAAAGGTTCACATAAGTGACAGCAGATAAGAAAAACCAAGAATTTGTCCTGTCTTAAGGAAAAAGCGCTACTATTCAATCTGGAAACAAATAAAAATTCATTAGTATATACCTTGAGGAAAATAAATGACACAGAGCTTTCAGGAGCACAGTCTATTTCTTTTCCATCATGGTAATGAATATTCCTCACCCCACATTTTGGCTTTACCTTCAGTCCTTAGAAATTAGAACAATGATTATAAGTAGTTCCCATACCTTTTCTTTGATTCTTTTTCATACCAGGATATGTTTTTTGTTTTTGCTTTGTTTTGTTTTCAATTACCTTTCCTGAACATAATATTTTAGAAATTAATGCAGCACATGTTACTATTATTACTGAAGGTTATATTGTTGCTACACAATAATTCTTCACAGGCATACATTTTAAAACATAAACAATTCTCAACTAAAAACACATTATGTTCCCAAACATGATTCTCTGATCTCATTCTTTTGAAAATAAGAAATATATTTACTGATTGAAATATTACAAATGGTTAATCATAGTCAACTATTTTCTAATTAAAACCAGAAAAAAAAAACCTTACTTCATAATACAGCTAATATATATGGGATTCTAATAGCAAGAATATAAGGTTAAGTTCATTATTTTGTATTATATTTAGTCCAAGACTACTTTAAAATGAAAACCCGTAATAAACTCTCTTATTTGTGCCTAAGGCAATTTGCCAGAGTCCCAAACCCAGCATTGTTGGTGATTCCACAGCCTCAGAAAACACATAGTACTTACTGACAGAGAAAGGGGGCGATGGGTGATGTGTTTGTGTTTATTTACATGGAGTTAGACAGTGTAGCATTGGTGCAACGGAAAGCTTTGAAGCCTCTAGTATAAATGTGGGATATAATGTGCCAACATTGATGAATAGCAAAGCTCATTATACAGAAGGAAAGGTAAGTTGACTAATCATGCTTTGAAAATGAGATAGGGTACAGTGGCATGACACACAGGTATAATTTGGATAAAGTTATAAACCGCCTAATATGGTACATAACATGGATCAATATGTATTCATTAAGTAAAACTGCTCACAGAGGATGCAAGAATTCACACTCACTTAAAGGCAGAAGTGCTCTCTAGAAAGGAAAGATGACAAAATTTAGATTAGAGAAGAGAAAAATTTCAAATGTATCTGCAATATGTGCTTTCATAAAATCCCATCCTGGGTGTGGAGAAATGACTCGGCTATTCTGAAATCCTAGTTAAGTTCCTAGCACACACATCAGCTGCCTCACAATAATGTGTAACTCCAGCTCCAATCTATATGATGTCCTCTCCTGACACACACGGGAATGACCCCCAACACACACACACACACACACACACACACACACACACACAGCTTTTAAATCTTTAAATAAAATCGTATGCTTTGAGGCGGCCCATGAGCTCAAAAACTTCCTAACAGGGCTGAGATTTCTTCTGTGTTACTCTTTAAAACATGATTATCTAAATATGCTTAAACTGCCTGTGCCTGGGAGTATAGCCATGAAGTTGCTGGAAGTCAAAAGAGATATCAGTTACCTTGGTTCTAGAGTTTCAGATGGTTATGAGCTACCATGTGGGAACCAGCAGTCAAACCCAGGTCCTCTAGAAGAATGGCCATTGCTCTCAGCTGCTGAGCCACCTCTATAGGCCCCCATGGTAGGCCTTTTCATTTGTACAAATGATGCACAAGAAAAGGCATCTTAGGTTGACTAAAGGAATGGCACTAATCTATCAGTGATCCCAGGTGCTCATCGAAAAAGTGCTAAGTAGAATTTAAAAGTTAGTTAAATAACACTACATTCTTGGAGACACAGATATTTAAGATTACCATGTG
This sequence comes from Rhynchomys soricoides, assembly GCA_019843965.1. Taxonomy (NCBI): domain Eukaryota; kingdom Metazoa; phylum Chordata; class Mammalia; order Rodentia; family Muridae; genus Rhynchomys; species Rhynchomys soricoides. Next base: position 1,549,288 of record JADRCH010000258.1, read on the forward strand.
ATGCTTTGATATATGGATACATTATGTGATGTTTGCTTTGGGATGACTTTGCAGAAATCTACTAAAGATTGAGTTAACATTAGTGTCATATCATCAGAAAAACAATAGCTGATATTTCTTTTCAACAACTTATTCTTTTAAGAGAAAGTTCAACTTTTGGGTAAATTTATACCTGTCAGCATGACCATTGTGGCGTATTTATATGATGAGAGAAATGATTTTTAAAATGTATTATATATTGATTCTGAGGATATCCCTAGGTTAAATCTCCTGCAAGGCATAGAACTAGACATGGTGGCTTGGGCCAGTAATTCTGGTATTCAGGAAAGATAGACAGGAGGACCAGGAGTCTAAGATTATCCTCAGGTCCACAAGGGTTTTGACATCAGCCTGAATCTATGTAATATCCTGACCCTATATAAAAATAATACTGTATAATAAACTGAGCTTCAGCTAACACATCACAGATGATCTCTAGGAAACTAATTGTCTTGTTTTGGTGTAGTAGTATGTACTATTTATGATTTTTGTGAAATGATTAGAAAAAAACAGTTCAATTCTACTGCTCAACTACTCCTTATGGGTATGGCCAGCACAACCAACTAAAATAAGTTTAATATAGGAATTATAATCTGGCTGCATTTCAGCGATTAAAACACTCAAGAGACTTACAGACATATAAAACAATGGCAATCGCCTACAGAAATGTTTCAAAGAAGAAACAAATAACGTGATGAATCCACTCTCAAGTACCGCCAGAACAGCATCTGCACATATTTCTCTTCAAATACCTCTGTTGTAGCTTTGACCTTTGATAATGCTAGTCTTTTGTCCCAAACGGCATCTCACATGCCTGATAATAGCTGATGGAGGGAAAAGGGGATGATTCTTCACTTCAAGCAAGTTAGCAGTGATCATTGTTAACCTCAGAGACTGCTGGAGTCTTGTGAACAGCTGGGCATTGCAGACCTAATTGAACTAACTTGCTGAGCATCTTGTGAGCCAATAGCTTTAGTCTGTGAAATTTCTCTGTGTTCTCACAGCCTTTCCTCTTAGTACGGTCCTTTGAAGTGTCTTGGAATACTCAGAGCCAGAGCTGTGCCTTCGGTCTCTCCACGCACTGTATGCCTTCATCTTTAGCATCTCCTTTTTCATCCCTTCCCCCACACCCCCAGGACGCTCTTCACAGCCACATTTTCCTTGTAGTCCCGGATCTTGCCATAGAATTCCTTTCGAACTCAGGGCCCAAGTCAATAGAAAGGGCTATTATCCCTCTGTTCTTTGTTAAAGGAAAAGGAAAGAAAGTGAGGGATGGAGGAGGAGGAAAACAAAGGAGAGAAGAAGGAAAATGGCAGAGGACCCTGGCGGGGCGCGGATTTAAAAACCAGAGTTAGGGGGGAACATCTTGATTCTTATAGGATGATCAATTCTCGCCAGCTCACCCAATAATACTTGTTCTCCCTTGGTAGTAGAGAAAAATTTTCCCAATGTATTGGGCAAAGAGAGACTCAGGTCTGAGCTCACATCTTAGCAGGAATGTAACTTTCTCCAGCATTGTTCTCTGTAGTTACCAAGATCCTAGGTGAGGGGACATCTGGGTGCAGTTCACACTCCATGCTCCAATGAGTACCTCCTCCTTCCACTGTGTCTCCTGTCTCTAGTAACTTGCTTTCTTCCAGCATGATATTCTTTCACTCATAGAGGACGGTGGAGAAGACTGGTAAGCGCTCCACTAAGTTCATTGGCAACTGAATTGTCTCATTTGTATTCATTCAGTCTGACTACAGTCCTTACCATGCAGATGTTTAGGGGCCACGTGACGAGTAAAACACACTTGTGGCCAATTGTGGCCACAGGCAGAGCTATGGGATTACGTTCCATCTTTTTCTTTCCTTTTTTTTAAGAACTGTTAAGACTCAGATTTAAATAACTGACAAGTCAACCCTAGTTTAAAACCAGAATGTCAGCTTATTAATCTCAATTAGGGTTCACATCAATACTTTTGCCCAGTAGCTAGGACAAAAGTTTTCACATAAATCAGACGTTTAGGAAGTTAATCAGAAAAATCTATTCAGTGAGGGTAAAACAACTGATCATTGTGGTGCACTTGGAAAACATTTCACTCAGCTTGGAGCAAAGCCTATTAATCCTTCTTTAGATACACTGTAGAAAATTCTAGCAAACTAGTGTCCCCTTCCTTCCAAAATATTCTGTGTGCATGATATTTGCCTGCTAATTGTTTGAACAGACATAGAGAAAACAATTTTATATTAAAAAATTAATTGATGCTCAATTTCAGTAGATTAAATTATGCCGATTAAATTATTAGTTCTATTTTTTGTTTTCTATATATTTATAAGTAGTCAATAGAAGTTATATACTGCTATAAGACTTTTGAATATCAGTGTCTATAATGGAATTAAGATAACTTTCTCACAATCTTTGTATAAATCACAATATTCCAAGGCCCATATGTTTTAAATAATTTATTTAATATACTTTCTCACTAAACTATAACCAAAAAGCAATTCATTATATATGTGCATTTGCATATATATAATGTAGGCAAAGATTTATGACTATTTTTGCATCACTTTAATGTTAGCAATTTTTGTAATATCAATTCAGATGATGGAATGATGTTTATGAGTCACTTGAAAAGTGTCTATTATATGTGGGATGGAATTTCATGATGACTGAATTCTATGACTAACAATTTATCTCCCACTAGGTTCATGATTTTATAGTAAGTGGGGTAAGAGAAACATATAAACATTAGAGATGAAATATCACATAATTTTGCTCTTTACAGCATATATAAAGAGAATAGAAATGAGATACTTTAAATTAATTCAATAACATCTTGCAAACAAGGCTTGGACACTGCCTGAGCATTCAGTTGTCCAGATGTGCCCATCTACTTTAAAACTTACCCTCACAAAGCTCACAAGAGAGGTTCAATGCTTTAGACCATTCATCGCTCTTACAGAAGACTTGGACTCAGTTCCCAGCACCCACATGATGGCTCACATCTATCTGAACTCCATTTCCAAGAAATGTGGCACTCTCTTCTGATCACCATAGATATTAGGCACCCTAAAGCACCCATAAACTCATACAGACACAATATTCACACATAGAAAATGAATATTTTAAAATTAAGTAAAACACACTACCCAATTTATTCTACTCTGCATAATATTTCTCACAGATAAGCAGAATATTTCTAGCTTGAATTAATTTTACTGTAATGAATGTGGGTGTTCATTCATTGGGATGCATTTCTCCTATTTGATGGTTTCCTCACCAGCAGTACTTCTTCATACTGAAGACTCCCTATCCTAAATTCTCATCCATAAGGCTATAGTCAAATAGACTCCAAGCTAACGCATCTGAATTATGATTTCTTACTTGTGCAGGCATGTAGAATTGCCAAAATGAGAATCATACGAGTAGAGATGCCATGCCTTGCACTAATACTACCACCAGAGGTCTTCTGCCTTTCAGTTGGTAAAAGGTAGCTGTATGAGGTTAACCTAGGGATTTTGTGGCTGGGACAGATGATCTAAGTAGAATTCAAGCCAAAGGTGGCATGAAAGAAAGCGTAGCAGAGAGGCAAAAAGTGAAGATCTAGGTCTTCCCATTTAAGCATGCTAATTACATCTCCTCCCAGAACATCTGGACTTTAGGTCTTTTTATATATAAATCTGGTATCTATCTCTGATTCATTCCTTTGAGCCTTGTTGACTGTATTCAATCAAAATATTTCTAACACAGAAATTGCTGGACTTGCCTTCAGAATTATATTGGCTTCATTATTCATATATGCATTTAAGAAACACAAAGCACAGAAATCTATGTCTTTGTTTACCAAAGACTTTTTGAATAGCTCTTGATTCAATTAATGGCAAGATGCTGAGGGCACAAAACGCATGAGATCCCAGCCTTACACATGGGATCTCTTCCTTACGTTCTAGCTGACAGGATGTTTCAAACGGAACTTTGACTCATACACTTTAATCTTGAAAAGTCTTTGAGAAGAGAGAAGGAAAATTCGTTAAGTGTTTTATGTGGGACTAGATCTCATCAGGAGTATAATTTTTTTTCTAGGCATTCCTTGACAAATGAAGAAGCTGGGGAATTTAAAACAGTTCTCATAAGTGCTCCACAAAATCAGAAACCAAGGTATCATTGAACCTGTACTGTACTCTCTCTAGCCAGCTTAAGAAAAAGTGCTTTGCTTCTAGCTTCTGATGGTTGCTGGCAAATTTTGATTCTCTTTGGCTCCTAGTTTGAGGTCTCCTGTCTCTGATTCCCAATTATAAGGCTGTCTTTCTTGAGTGTCTTTGTGTCTCAATATCTCTCTTTCATCATGAGGTTAGAACTTCTAATTTCTGGAGAGGACCAGCTTACTCCTGGTAGACTTTTGTGAAAAGATCATTTTGAGCTAATGACACAACAGGATGTGCTGGGATCCTTAAAGGAAAGGCCTCAAGGGTGTGCATGCATGTACACACACACACACACACACACACACACACACACATTGCCTGTATTAGCTTCAATCTTGCAATCAATACAGCATTTCAAAGGAAAACAGTGTAACTAGAATTTTCTTTTCTTAACCACAAGGCTGTATTTAGTCATTTTCTGTGCAGAGGTTGAACCCGCTAGGCAAGGCTCTCTAGCTCTCAGCTCACGTCTTTGAAGAACCCGTCCTTACTCTCTTCCTACCTTTTCTACCTTTACTTTTCCCTGTTGCTGCTAAACTCCTCATATGTAAATTTTGTTAATTGTGGAATCTATTTTTAAGTTTTTTAAACTAAATGTTTTGAAAACACAATTTGGAAACACAGCTACTAACATTTCCCAAGGGATCCTAGGGTTAGTCACCTTAAGCCAGAGACTGTTGCTGTATAATAGCTTCTATCCAGAAAACAATCTTATCCAAGTGTAAGTGTAAATGTAACGCCTTCCTCCTCACCCACAATTTCTTCTGTAAATTATTAGCCCATGTATTTTACTTAACATGTTACTATTTATAATGAGAAAAAAATTAAATTTAACTTTTAGAAAATTATAAAAATTTATAAAAATCATAAAAATCATAAAAATAGAATTTTAAACGTTTTTGAAAAAAATTATTACCATAAGTATTAAACATTATATTAGACCATGAAACAAAAATGATTTTCCATACATATGTGTACTTAAGAGCACATCCCTTTTATTTTTTATTGAACCAGGTTTGGATATTTCATTTTGATGTCTGGTTATAACATTGAAAAATAGTGTTATTACCTTTGCTTCATAGGACGAAAATGGGTTATGTTCAAGTAGAGAATACCAACCACAGTTTGTCAGTCTTTAAATGTTATGGTTATTTCATCAATGACACTTAACTCTCTCAGTCTCACACAGAGAGAAAACAATACTTCAACATTTAAAAAGTATATATTTCATTTTCTTTTGACCTAAGTCTGTTTTCTCTTAGTTAAGTGCACAACATAGATAAAACTAAAGTTGTTAAATACAGCCTCTCTCCTTATCATTAGTGAGCACATTTATTTAGTATATACTGTGACCATAGCCTGAAAGTTGGTGTCTTTCAGACTACAACCCGATGGGTCCAAGCCATCGAGGAACTTAACAATGTGTAAAGGAAGAAAGGGAACACCACATTACAATGCAGAGTTCTAAACTGACCATATATTGGTCCTTGTGTGGAGTCTAAGCCTGCATGACTGCATGATCTAGCTTCACTTCTCTGCAGAGATGCAGAGAAAACTACCAAAAGACGGTTCTGGGATAAAAGCATAAACATTCCTTTCTCTGTACAGGGGCTAAACGTATATTGATTGGACAGAGATGTCTGTAGCCCAATGAGAAGCACTTTTAAGTCTATATTTATAAAACAACCAAAGATAATTTTAAAAATCGAGTCTGTGGCTATGATAATAATATCAAGTGCTTCACCAAGGATATATGAAGAGCTTATCATAGTTTCAATATTAAACATTAAAATCTTAATGTTATATTATATAGAACATTATGTTACATAATATATGTTATATAACAATAGATTATATATAAAATATATAACATTATAATAACACATAACATTATATGTGACAACTATAAGATTTACTTTTTACATACTTTAAATCACTTCCTTGGGTCTTCACAACTTGAATTTAAACACCTTAAATCACTTTCTTTGACCATTACAGCCTACATAAATTTTAAACCTTTTTTCTCCTTTATCTGGAAATAGCCAATCATTTACCATGAGACATAGGTGCTTGATTACTGAGAGCAGTTATTAAAAAGTAAGTTTTCTATCTGTTTGATTGTTTTAGTTTAAAACTAAAGAGACGATATTTTCTGTTTGTAATAGCAGCATAATAGTTTAAGTTTATCTTTTATTGAAACCTGTTTTCCATTAGATAGGTTTTGTCAAACATATGTTATTCCTTACCTAAATTTTTCTAGAAGCCTTGTGTTGAACACAGCAAAGACATGAGTAATTAGGCATACTTCCTTATTTCTGTTTCTGCTAATCTGAGTAGACCATTATAACTTTAGGAATTTATGCACCCTAATCATTAACCATATGAAAGATGGCTACCAGCTACATGGTTTCTTACATCCTGATGAGGTCATCAGCCAAGATAGCAGCAAACCACATGGCTGCTATTTACTCCAATGTAAGCCCATTAGATACACACCCTTTCAGTAAACAATATATTTTCCTAAGCAAGAGTTGAATCCAAGTTAGATTCAAGCATGCTGTAGTCAATTAAAATTACTCATGAATATATTTTTGACATTTTCTCTCACAACTTTTAAGCAAACTTTTATTACAGATTTTAAGATCTTTTAAACAATATGTAATGAACTTACAAATCCTGAAATAGATGACATTTAAACAATGGTCTTAAAATTATGACATGAAACAACGCTTACATTTTAGCAAAAGGTTTTAGAGGTATGGTGTGTGTGTGTGTGTGTGTGTGTGTGTGTGTGTGTGTTTAGAGAGTTAAATAAAACCCCAAATTGGGCATAAGATAAGCAGCAATAATCTTTATTGGGAATAGTTTACCTTTGAGCTGTTTTTAAGCACATAGTGTTTTATTCTGGGCTGTTCTGTTTTGCTCTTCTTCTCTCTGCCACAGAGACAGATGGCCTTCCTGGCCTAGAACAGAGATTTTAGAGGATACTTTAGTGGGCTTGAGTTGGGAGAGAGCAGGCCATAGTCCAACTCCAGAGCCAGCACTTTTTATATAGAGTAAAATAAAGTGTGATAAACTTTAATATTATTTATACCCAAAAGGCATTTGAATCTCTGTAAGATTGAATTTAATGGTTAGGAGGAGGCACTAGAGTGGACAGAGAACAAAGAAGACTCAGAGAGAAGACAAGAGCATGAAGCACAAAAGGCTTTGAGCTAGTTTTTTTAGAGTAGAGAGCAGACAGATCTTAGAGATGGGAGATTTGGGGATCATTTGTTTGTGTGGTCACAGAAGTTGTTATAATCTTTGAGAATTTAGAAATCGAATGTGCCATTTTCTGACCTGTTAGGCTGATTATCTAGTTTGTACTGGCACCAAACATTTATAGTAAGGCAGTAAAGGTTTAATGGAATCTGTGAGTCCTAGGAGGAAAAGAGATTAGAGAACACAGGCAAGGAGCCAATGAGTCTAAACATGGTCATCATTAGTAATAGGAGTGATCTGAGAATCAGACCAGGTAGGAAAGAAGACATCCTTCAGAAGCACAGAAAAGAGGAGGTGGGAGGCATTTAGGGAAAAGGGTTGCAACCAAGAACGCTACCAGAGGGTGGACTCCAACATCGTAGAGACCCAGGCAGTTAGAGAGAAGCTACTTGATGTACCTGCACAACATAGAATAGGCTCTAGGATCTGGCAGAGACAATGACAGAAGGCTCCTTGAGCCAAAGGGAACAGAGAAAGAGCAGGCAGCTTCAAGGTGGGGAGACTAGTGGTTAGTCATGGTTAGAGACAGAGCAAGATTCAGGAGGGAGCTGAAAAACAGCCAGGGAGGGAGCCAGGAGCTGAGCAAGAGAGCTGTGAATGACTGAAGGAAGTTAAGTGCAGGTGGCAAGATTTTCAATCCAGGGTGTCCCCAGATGAACCAATAGACTTATGGAAGAGGCTAAGGATCAGAGTAGGAGTGTCCCTCCTCCACATGATGGGGTGTCCAAAAGGGCTTAGGGAGACTTTCACACCAGGATGATTTTGTGGAGTACTCCAGAAGCCAAGAGACACAAGGCAGTCCCAAAGAAGGCATTTACCAAGGCAAGGAGAGACAAAGACTTAGATCAGGTTGATAGGTGGCTGAAAAGGCTGACTAAAATTTAGAGTTGAGTAGGATGAGCCAAGAGAAACAAGTGATCTATATGCAGGAAAGTAAAAAAACAAAAACAAAAAAACAAAACAAAAAACACAAAAATCAGCAGTTTGATTCAGTTAGGATATACAGTGCTGGAGAGGGGGTTTCCTAGTGCCCCTTCAGGGTTTCAGTACTAAATATAAGTGATACTGAAGAGTAACTTCTAAACTTTCTAAACTAGACTGTTCCATGGATAGAAAGAAAAATTGGGGTGTGTGTGTGTGTGTCAGTCAATGACATTTCTTAAAGGGGTGTAGAGAGAAGTGACACTTTCTCTTGCTTTTTACTTTATAGCTGTCCTGAAATGAAAGGTTTTAGATTTCTCAACTTCATTAAGATCTCTGCTGCCTCTGACAATCATTTGACCAGGTTTATTCCAGTTATTTTTGACTAAATGATTGGTGCCATTAGAGCTACAAACAGAAACATTGCTGTCTCTTAGGCCAATAAACAACTGGACCTGCCGAATGTTCTAAGCATGGTCAAGGTAGAACTAGAGAACATGATGTCTTGTGTGTGTGTGTGTGTGTGTGTGTGTGTGTGTGTGTGTGTGTGTGTTATGTTTTGCTTGTTTGCTTTCTTGCTTTCTACCAATTGCTTGGTTGACTGCTCAACTGCATAGCCAGTTTCCTAGAGGAAGTCATCCTTTGAGAAATAGATTTGCTATAAGCAAATGTGTGACTTCATGTGCCAGGGCAGGTTGGTATCCATGTGGGGACCTTCCCTTTACAGAGGAGAAGCCAAAAGAAGAATGGGGGAGGGAGATGTGAGGTGGGACTGGGAGAGGAGGAGGGAGGGGGCTGCTATCAGGACGTACAATGAATAAATAAATAAATTAAGGGAAAAGTTTAAATTCATGAGGGAAAAACCTCTCTGACTGCATCTGTAGTAAGAACTGGAGGAGGGGCTTGTGGTATATAACATTATGGCCTAGATAACCAAAGAGTCAAAGACCATTGTGTTTTATAGAGAAAGCTTGTAAGTAATTTTATATAATACCCAATGTATCATAGAACTAGACCCTCCACTAATTAAACTAAGTCATTGTGGGCATGTTTTTGTCAATTTTACACAAAATCAAGTCACCTGGGAAGAAGAAATCTCAAGTGAAGGACTGTCTGAGACTGACCTGTTGGCATGATATGGAACATTTTCTTGATTGAATATTGATGTGGCAAGGGCCAGCCACTGGGAACAGTGCCACTCCTGGGCAGGTGGTCCTGACATCAGCTGAGCAAGTTAGTAAGCATCCTTCCTCAGTGGTCTCTGCTTCAATTCCTGCTCAGGTTCTTGCTTGAGTTGCTACCCCCCACTTTCCTCAATGATGGATTATGAATCCTTTACTGGTTTGGACAGTGTTTTAGTACAGCAGCAGAGAAACCAATTAGTACAGTCATAAGTATACCCATCTCTTCTAATTATACTTTCTATGTGAGATGCTTTCAAAAATGCTAAAAATTAACTGCTCTACTAACCATTGTAGCTCATAGCTGCCAGTATGCTAGTTCATAACAGAGAAACAAAAAACAGCTATGTATGTTTCATGACAAAATTTGTGAATTTTCAAAGTACAAGTTAATACCTTTTCTCTTTTCTGGATGTTAACATTGTGCTTCTGTTAAATAAAGAAGTGTGCTACATCAGAACATGTAACAACCAACTTTAATTTTAGTTCTAATATTCAATATCTCCAACAGATGTTTAAACAGGATGTCTGTGACTTAGACTGAGACTTTGCAGGCTAAGAACAGTACAAGTGAGATCTTAAAGTGAAAGACTCCGTGTAAAGCCTGTTCCTCCATGTGAGCCTGGGTTTACAACCTCTGTCTTCAGAAACCATTTCCTTCCAACTTTGTTTTTTTATCTCTCAAAGTTGTTTCTCTCTCTCTCTCTCTCTCTCTCTCTCTCTCTCTCTCTCTCTGAAAGTAGGTTTTCACACATTAGAAAACAAATGGGGAGCTAAAATCCAACAAACCAGAATAAGACAAAACTAAGAGAAAAAAAAAGTCAAGAAAGTACACAAGACACACATGAGAAAGAGACAGAGACATACACATTTGCACATACAGAAATATAATAAAGCATAAAATCATTAACTACAATATATAGGTGAAGACTTGTAAAGTTAAAAAATGCCCCCCCCAAATTATGGTGTAAAATAATAAAACTCCAAAAATACAATTGAGTTTGTTTTGCATTGGCTATCTACTACAGAGACCCACAACTGGACAACGTGTAGTGAGTCCCTGGAATATTGATTGTTAAATGATGGGGTATCTCCATTAACTACTCCCTGCCCAGGGTTTAGGGAATTCTTCTGGAAAGGAGACAAAGAATATAAAAGTCATAGGGAGTTATGATAACAAGGAAACAAGGCCTTCTACACACAACATGGATGACACACATATGAACTCTCAGAGACTGTGGCTGCATGCATAGGATCTAAGACAGATGGAGTCCCAGCACTGAGAGGGGAAATGGACACAAGTCTCCATCCCTAACTCAGAAGCTATTCCCAATTGACAGCTACTCAAAAGGTAAAAATTACCTTTCTGCACCAGAGTCTCACTGAATATATAAACCACATTTCTCTCCATCCTTAAGAGAATGCTTCTGAAGAGGATTCCCAAAGTACTAAAGTTTCCCTCTTTCTAAAAAATAAGGTAACAAGACCTTGAGAAATCTCAAGGCAGCCAAGAAAATGTTGAATCTGGGAAAGATTGGTGAGAGACCATGTGCTAGTCAGCTTCTTGTTTCTGAAATATATGTTTGAGATTGTCAACTCAGAAAAGTGAAAGTTTATTTGTACTCATGGCTCCTCAGTTTCCAGTTGCTTGGCCCTGATTATTGTTTGACCTAGTAACAGGACAGTATGTCATGGTAGGACAGAGCAAGCTGCCTGTGAAAGACAGGTTATTCTTCTCAGGGTGCTTCCATATTCCCAGTGATGCTTCATGCTGGGAACCAAAGTCCCAGGCTTTGATCCTTTGGAGGACTTTAAGATCCAAACTATAGCAGTTGTGTGTATCTTCCAGCTTCAACAGAGCATGGACATTGGCTAAGAGTGGGGAGCTTTAGTCTATGTCTGAAGAGATCCCACAGAATCTTAACCAACAAGATAAAAATAGGAGCAGCAGCATTACGGATTTAACATAGTGCAACCTTGAGGCAGGGTGCAAGAATCTTCTCTTGCATCAAGTAAATCTTTGGGAACAGGCCTTGAACTTTTAAATGGATTTTTCTCCCAACGAGTGACTTTTCTGCAAAGCAAAGTCATTCTAATGGATCCGTGTCAGGCCAAGAGACTAAAGATAAATGTTCAAAGAGTGTCAGTCTGTCATCGGAGGGACAATTCCTAGTTCAAGAGCTGCTACAGAAGGATAGTTAAAAATAGAAAATGAAAGGCATCAATGAGAGGGAGGTTCTGTGGCAGTGCACATGTCTCCAGGAAACAGCCTGACAAAGCCACATTCCCTCCAACACCTTTGTCCCCAGCCCCAAGCTTAAGAAGATAGGAAATTCTAAATAGCAGGTGAGGAACAACTTTGAGAAACAAAACAAAAGAAGAAACGTCATAAAGGCCTTGTGGGGAGTACACCATGCTTCCTTTCACAACTGTCGAGTTCTAAGCCTGACCTGGGAAAGGAGAAAAAGCTTCAGTGAATTAAAGTTGGGCTTATTGCACTGATGAGATTTGTCTTGTGGCTGACAAGAATAATAAGCCTTGTGGCATATTAGGGAGATAAAGAATAGTTATAAAAGAATGATAAAGAATAAATTCACTAGAGAGGTTTAGTGAGCAAGAGTGAAAATATATACCATTAATAATCATCAAGGTAATATAAATTATTTTTACATATATGAATTATTTACTATGTACCAGAAAGTAGGTGACTTAGAAATATGGAAATATGAATAAATGCAGATATAGATACTCCAAGCTACATATTGATACATAGGAGATAAATAATATACATATAAATACTATACAAATGGTAGAAAGAGAGAGGAAGATAGTATAGATACATAGATGATAGATAGATTGATTGATTAGATAGATAGATGATAGATAGATAGATAGATAGATAGATATAAGATGATGGATAAGTTTGATATATCTATCTTTACCTATTTTTCCTGTCTGTTTATCTACCTCCATTAATGTATATATTTGTTCTTTAACGATTCTTACAGATGTAGAAAATGTTATTACTTACTTTTACAGCTGAAAAAATAATAATGTCAGAAATTTCCCCCAAGGCCACTGAGACAATAAAATGCAGAGGTAGAAATTCTACAGATGCTGCCTCTACTCTGCATCGAGATAAATGATATGAAATAATAAAATGGTCACCATCCTGTTCCCAGCTCTGAAATATTCCAGAACAAGGAAGAAAAAGAATTATGAACCTGATGGCTCCACCTACACTAAACAGATTCTGTATGTGATACACTCTTTGTGCAGGCTGTGCTGTTCAAATTCCACAAGAACTTATTGCCCAGTGTGCCTGCTGTTTCACAAGTGGTAAAGCATAGATTTCAAATACTTTTAGTGTGTAGTTAAAGGACTACAATCTTTTCACTCCTTATGCCTCCCACTTATTTAGATAGTTACTAAGATAAAGATTCGTGAGGTTCTAAAGTTAGCCCAGTTTAATCAATAAAATCAGCCACTGAATGATAAATTTGGAGGGAATAAGTGACTTTCACACTCAATACTTGAGATATAGATTAATTACCTTTTTTTACATTTTCCTGATAAGATAGCTAAGCCCCCTCCCCAGTCAGAATACCTATGGGTGCAAAGCTAATGGCAGGAACAAAAACCACAGCCTCTATATGCTAAATCACATGCTAACTCTACTCTAAAATTTTATCTACAATGATGGTGGGTTTTGGATGAGTAAAGAGGAACTCAGACAGTGGCTTTAAAGCCTAAAAATGTTGAAAGAGACTCTTTTCTCTGTTCACACAAAATCATAAATACTATATCAATTTAGCCATTTCACCCTCTAAAAAATACACAGCAACATTTGAAGACATAATTCTTAAAAAATATTATAAGCTATTGACTGCTGATGAGGTAAGTCTCAGGAGAATTTTCCTTTACACTGTTTATAGTACTTCATGACTCAAATCTGTGGTGCTATGTAGTAAGGCAGCATTTTTGAACTGTTTATAATAAATTCCCAGATAGAAAATACCTGATTCTAAAATATGCAGTGTTGTACCACAACAACCAAATTATCTCCATTATAAATCTTAGAACAGAACTCATAATCCACAATTATTATTATGACAATCTGAAAATTGAAGGTAAGAAGCTAGAAATTATCCCCATGGTTATCTAATCGTTACCTGCATTTACATGAAATTTTTGCAGCAATTTTGCACAATTTGTGCTTGTATGCAGAATTATGAACCAAATAGTCATGCTTATGTTAATAGCATTTTCTTCTTCCTGCTAAAATAAAATCCAAAACAATCAGCAATTTATCTGGGTTTAAAATTGCTTAGTTGCCTATTCAGTTTAAGACTTAAATTACAAGGACAATCCTGGGAGGAGAAAAGCATCGTATTCATCCATTACATAGTTTCTCATATAATCTTCCACCTTGATTAAACAACCAGCCTATTTTCCAGAATTCAAGTAAGTGTTGTATTTCTTTGACTTTGCTTAATAATGAACTTTGTATCCACTGACCACTTGATGCTATATGCTTTGAAAAGAAAATGGATCTAGCATCTGTATGAGTCACTCTAAAACTTCATTCTCTCAGCGCTACAGTTTGTTTCCACAGAAGTCATCATTCCTTCTACTTGCAGACAGCAAACTAGATAAAGGTGGGAAAACATTGTGTCCTGTTCATTTCCCCAACCCCAAATTTTTATTAGCTTTTCTGAACTACAAAATCGTAAAGATCATTAAGGACAGCGTTAATGCATCCTTGACACATTATTTTGCATATTTTTCTTGCTTTATTACAGTGGCTTGTATCTCCAGCATAGAACTAAAAAGTTGTAGTAAGAACAAGCAGTAACACAATGCTCCTGGCTGAAGATTTTATTCAAGCTTCCATTGTTAGGAATAATGTCAGGAGGACTGGAGAGATCCCTCAGCATGTGCTGCTCAAAGGACCTGGATTTCTTCCCTGGCATCTATCTTGGGAGGTTCACAACTGCCAATATATCCAACCCCAGGATATCTGATCACCTATTCTGGCCTCTGAGGGTGCCTGTACATGTAAAAGAAATCTAAAAAAAAAAAGTGACATGTAGAGAAAAATTATTTTCTATTCCTTTGCTCAAAATATGTTATCTTAGGAAACCATGTTGAATTTTATCACTGTTTTTCTCATAGCTACTAAGATAATCAAAGTTAAGAGGAATTATACTGATGGATTCTGAATATTATAAAAATCAAATAGGCTCTTGTCTGCAAGCATAACAGAATACCTGTATCAATAGTGTCAGAGTTTGGGTCTTGCCCATGGGATGGCTCTCAAGTTGGGTCAGTCATTTGTAGGCAGAACAAATTTTGGTTCGAATGTTTTGTGGGCAGGTTAGTGCCCCCCCTCCCTCCACTGGAAGTCATACTTAGCTACAGGCGGTGGCCACTTCAGGCTCTATATCCCTAGCTGCTAGGAGTCTCTACTAGGGTCACCCCCACAGACTACTGGGAGCCTCCCCTGTCCCAGGTCTCCAGCTCATCCCAGAGATGCTCCCCACCAATTTCCACTCTCTCCCCTAGTCCTCTCCTTGAACAACCCATTCTCCCTATGTCTGATCCCCAACCCCTGCTCCCTTCTCCCCCTCCTTTGCCATCCAGTTCCCTCCATCCATCCACCTCCAATTGATATTT
Organism: Rhynchomys soricoides; assembly: GCA_019843965.1. Classification (NCBI taxonomy): domain Eukaryota; kingdom Metazoa; phylum Chordata; class Mammalia; order Rodentia; family Muridae; genus Rhynchomys; species Rhynchomys soricoides. Next base: position 1,564,562 of record JADRCH010000258.1, read on the forward strand.
TATTTCCCCTTCAAAGTGAAATTCAAGCATCCTCCCTTGGGCCCTTCTTGCTACTTAGCATGGTTATCCTGTGCTTTATAGCTAATATCCACTTACAAGTGAGTACATACCAGTTGTGTGTTTTTCTGGGTCTGGGCTACCTCACTCAGGATTCCATCCATTTGTCTGCAAATTTTATAATATCTTTATTTTAATAGCTGAGTAATATTCCATGTGTAAATGTACAACATTTTCTTTAACCATTCTTCAAAAACAGATGCAGAAACCCATAGACAAACATCAGGCAGAGCTTGGAGAGTCTTGTGGAAGAGTGGGAGAAATAATTGAGGGAGCCGAGGGGTCAAGAGCACCATAAAAGACCTATAGAGTCAACTAAGCTGGGCTCATGCAGCCTCACAAAGACTGAACCACCACCAAAGAGCATGATTGTTAGGATCCCCTAACAATCAGAGTGGGAGTTAGGGACTGTCTCTGACTCTGTTGCCTGCCTTTGATCCCTTTCCCTTAGTGAGGCTGCAGTATCTGGCCTCAGTAGGAGAGCATGCACTTAGTCCTGCTGTGACTTGATAAACCAGAATGGGTACATATAGGAAGCTTCTTCTTCTCTGAGGAAAGAGTGTAGGATGGGAGAAAAGAGGGTTTGGGGGTGGAACTCGAAGGAGAGCTGTGATGGGACATTAAGAGAATACATAAGTAATAAATAAGTAAAATAAAAATCAAATAGTCCTTGTTCAAACCCCGTTTGACCATTCTTTCTCAGTTATGGGTCCAGTTGTCTACATTCAGCTAAGGTTTCTGTCAGACCCCATCAAAGACACTCCTCTAGGGTATTTATTCTTTAAATGCTTGAGTCTGCTTTTTGTATCAGGCTAACTTCAGCCTCGTGAATTTCACCATAAACGGCCCTCATTTTTTCTATTTCTCAGGCTTGTGTTCATTTGTACTATTTTCCTAAACATTTGGTAAAATTTACAAGAAAGGCCATCTTGACCATAAGCTTATTGGTAGGATAATTGGAAATAAGCACTGTAATTAGATTTCTTTAATGCATATACAATTATAGTTTAAATATTTTCTCATGAATGAACTTAGGTAGTTTTTATATTTCAATATTTTTTGCTATTACTTCTAATGTTTGATTTAAGTCATGAATTTCTTCAAATTAATTCCTTGCTATCTTCACCTGCTCATACGGTCACTGTGGTATTTCCTTTTTATTATTAATACCACCATTACATTTGTGTCTGTTTTACTTTAAACTGGTTTAATTGGAAATTTATCTTATTTGCCTACCCTTTTAAAACTATCTAGTTTTGTTGATATTTTTACAATTTTAATTTCCAATTTTAAATTATTTTTTTTATTATCTCTGTTTAGTGGGTTTACCTTCTCTTAGCTTAGTTTACTGCTTTTCTAGTTTCTTTCACTTTGGGTTATTAACTCAGGACTTACCTCTTCTTTGCTACATAGGTTATAATACTGTGATTTTTCCTCTAAGCCCTATTTTATCTGCATATTACAAATTTTGATAAATTTGACACCACCTCAGGTTCTTAAAAAATAAGCCTTTAAAATGAAATCACACATAGGAAAGAGTTATTCGGGGCAAAGAATGACTGGAAAGAGACTAAAGGCCTTGGAAGTTTTCAAACTAAGATGCAAATGTGAGACTTTGAAGAGTGAGAAGAAAGGAAAACGTGGAGAGAGCCAACTGCTGGCGGAGCACAGAGAAAAGGCTCAGCAGAGCATGCTGAAGGACGAGGGGAGGTGTGAAGAAATAACTATTCTTTCCAGACATGGCAGCAGTGACCAGAGAAACAATTCTACGACGTCCAACTTGACAAACCAAGAAGCATTATGGAACATTACAGGAGTACAGATGAGGGCACTCAGAAGTGTCTGTTAACAAAAAGCTCACTCCATCAGGTGTAACAGCTCAAGAAAACAGCAAGCATGGAGCTCTCTGCACCATTTGCAGGTATCACAAGTAAGTAGTCTCCTCTCCGGAGATGTGGCTTCTGCTGCTCTAACTACACAGATAGACCTCGTGTGTGGTCAGTGTTAGGAACGACCTGAGCTGTGTGAGTTGTATTTGTGTGATGAGTCTTCAGGGTGGACTGTTCAAGTTGGAAGAAAATGTTATACACCAACTCTTGGGGAGCTTGGCCTTGGTATAAATATTGTTTGTTAGAAGATGCTTTTATTGAGCAAGGTGGACTAGCTGTGTATCCTGGCTGTGACCTTTAATAGCCCAGGAGGAACTTAAGAGTCACTGCCTTGAGATAAAGAAAATGCTGCTACATGTTTGGGGGTGTAGGGATGGGGAGGAGTTTGTATACACGTGCATATGCGTATGCTTATGGAAGTGTGGGAGTGGAACGGAGTTTGGAAAAGTGTCCTCAGATGCTCGGGAACTGGGATTGCTGGGGGTTGTTAGCTACTAAATATTGGTGCTGGTAGCCAAACTCAGATCTTCTGTAAGAGCAGTTAGTGCTCTAAACTACTGGGCCATTTCTCCAGCCTCTATTCTAAACTTTTACAAGGTACCAACCAGCAGCACTCCTAATAGCAAATTTCTTCTTGACTGTACTAGAAAACTCCATTTCCTGTTGCACTTACACCCTTTTCTGCCGCAAATGTCTATTTCCTCATGTGTTTTCAGAGTGTAACTTGGTCATAATATCTGTGAATCTTTCTGTGTGTATTAAAACACTCAAAAGATGCAAAGGACACAAACTACAAGCATTATCTCTTTCTTTGTCATTATGCCATTTGTCAGTCTTTTCTTCCATCTATGCCATAAACCCTGTTGAAAGCATATCCCTTTGAGCAATAAGAGGTTCCAGAGTTGCTCTGAGGTCCCAGAGGTCCTCCAGCTGGTCATTGGGCGTGATGAGAGACTACTCTTGTTTCAACCTTAGATTTCCAATCCACACAGGAGCATGTACAAGATAATGGATCTTCCTGGTGACAGAACACTGCCTGGCAACTCAACTCTGTGTTCAGTAAGTCATCTCCATTCTCCTTTAAGAGTGATGTGAATGTATATTCCTCACCAAGGATTCTCAGCAATTCAGCTGTGATCTATCTGATATGTCGTGCTTCCCTTCACTTGTTTGTGCGACTCCTTCTTCATGGGCTCTGGCTCAGTATGCACTGATCTCTTAACCTTGCTTTCTGTTTTCTCAACCCACCAAGTCTCTGGGATGAACTGAGACTTCCCGATGAAACAGCAGCCAGGCAGTAGCTGCAGCTGCTTCAGAGATAATTTCATGGCCTCCTCTTCTTTCAACAGTTATAGCATTCTGTTTTCTTTTTAGATGCCGGAAGACATTACTTCCATATTTGACTCATTTTTCTTGTTTTTTTTTTTTTAACAGAAAAGCCCCATAGTTATTAATTTTTTTTTGAGGCTTCAAGGAGAAATCCAGTTCACTGAAAATATATTCATCAATAAATAAATGTACAAAATCAAAAAAATTCCCCCTCCTTTGTGTCCAGAGTCATGTTTGGTGTGTGTCAGTGGAAACTGTGTTCTTATGTGAAAGCAATCATATGAATTTTTGTTTTTATAAAAGTGAGAGTATATACATAATACACATATTTTCCCTTAAAAGATTTATCACTATATTTTATCATGTTCTTTCCCTTCCTTTCCTCCCTCCAAAACCATGAACAAAAATCAAATAAATAGAAAAGACAAAATATTTCAAAACAAAACAAAAGGCGCATGCACACACGTGTGCACACATATGTACACACACACACACACACACACACACATATATAAATGAAGTCCATTTTGTGTTGGCAAAATACTCCTGGGCATAGGGACTGCCCTAGAGGCCAGACCAACACTCACCTGGAAAAAACTAATTTTCCCTTCCCCAGCAGCTATCAGTTGCAATAGCTTCTTGATTGTGGGTGGGACTTTGTGTCTACTTCCCATTGTCTGTGCTGGAATTTTGTGTAGTTTGAACTTGTTCAGGGCTTGTGTGTGCTGCCACAGTCTCTGTGAGTTCATATTGCATCATTGCTGTTGTGTCTGGAAGATGATGTTTCCTTGGAGTCATCTACCACTTGTTGTCCTAGCAATCTTTGTGGCCCCAAAGTGTCTCACTCTCTGCACCATGTCCAGTTGTGGGTCTCTGTGTAATTACTGTCTACTGTAAAGAAAAGCTTCTCTGATAACTGTTGGGTAGTGAACTGATCTATGGGCATAGCACTATGCAGGTAGGAGTTATAGAGGTTTGTTCAACAAATTTGTAAATAAATGTATTATTGTTGTTATGATTATTCTATAGAATGTACTATTCATTTTTGACTTATTGTTGGGCTCTGGTCTCATACATAGGGATTTCTTTAAGAAAGACTTTTAAGATTTTTATGTTGAGAAATATGTGAGTTTAAGATTTGAAAAAGAGGGGACATGGGAACCGAGGAACAGCCGGGCACAGGAGCCTTACTCTTTCCATCTGTGGTTGGAGACTTCTTCCTGGACCACCAGGGCTCCATAGCCAAATAGTGCCAGAAGAAAACTAGACTCCCAGGAGTGTGGACAAGCCTGTCTGCTCAGAGGGACCCACCTGGAATACTCAGGACACAGGGACTGAGGAGTGGTTTTCTGGTTTCTTTCCGTGGCCAGGGAGCTGATCTTGTGACACAGGGCTTCATATTCAAATAGTGCCAGGAGAGAACTAGTATACCAGGAGTGCCAACACAACTTCAAGCACAGGCAAGACCACCACCTCCCTTCAAATTCACTGGATCAAGAGGAAACATTGCAGAGCCAGAAAAACTAGGAAAGAGATCAGAAACACAGATGCAAGCATCATCAACAGAACACAAGAAATAGAAGAAAGAACCTCAGGTGCAGAAGATACCTAGAAAATATTGACACAACAGCCAAAGAAAATGCAAAATGCAAAAATCTCCTAACCCAAGACATACAGGAAATCCAGGACACAATGAGAAGACAGAACCTAAGGATAATAGGTCTAGAAGAGAGTGAAGATTCCCAACATAAAGAACCAGTAAATATCTTCAACAAAATTATTGAAGAAAACTTCCCTAACCTAAAGAAAGAGATGAACATAAATATACAAGAAAGCTACAGAACTCCAAATAGATTGGACCAGAAAAGAAATCCCTCCCGTCACATTATAGTCAAAAAACCAAATACACAAACCACGGAAAGAATATTAAAAGCAGTAAGGGGAAAAGGGCAAGTAACATATAAAGACAGACATATCAGAATTACACCAGACTTCTCACCAGAGACTGTGAAAGCTAGAAGATCCTGGGCAGATCTCATACAGACCCTAAAAGAAAACAAATGCCAGCCCAGGCTGCTATAATTACCATAGATGGTGAAACCAAAATATTGTATGACAAAACCAAATTTACACAATATGTTTCCACAAACCCAGCCCTACAAAGAATAATAGTTAAAAAATGCCAACTCAAGGTGGGAAACTACACCCTAGAATAAGCAAGAACGTAATGTTTCAACAAGCTCAAAAGAAGATAGCCACAAACATAAAAATAACATCGAAAATAACATGAAGCAACAATCACTATTCCTTAATATGTCTTAACATCAATGGACTTAGTTCCCCAATAAAAAGGAATAATCGACAGGCTGGATAAATAAACGCATTTTGCTTTATTCAAGAAATGCACCTCCATGTTAAAGACAAACACTACCTCAGAGTAAAGGGCTGGAAAACAATTTTAAAGAAAAATGGTCCCAAGAAATAGGCTGGAATAGCCATTCTAATATCGGATAAAATTGACTTTCATCCAAAAGTCATCAAAAAAGATATGGAAGGGCACTTCATACTCATCAAAGAAAAAGTCTACCAAGAGGAACTCTCAATTCTGAACATCTATGCCCTGAATGCAAGGGATCCCACATTCATAAAAGAAACTTTACTAAAGCTCAAAGCACACATTGCACCACACACAATAATAGTGGGAGACTTCAACACCCCATTTAAATCAACAGACAGATCTTGGAAACACAAACTAAACAGAGACACAGTGAAACTAAAAGATGTTATGAATCAAATGGATTTAACAGACATCTATAGAACATTTCATCCTAAATCAAAAGAATATATCTTCTTCTCAGCACCTCATTGTACCTTCTTGAAAACTGATCATATAATTGGTCACAAAACAAACCTCAACAGATATAAGAAGATTGAAATAATCCTATGCCTCCTATCAGATCACTACAGAATAAGGCTGGTCTTCAATGGCAACAACAACAACAGAAAGCCCACATACACGTGGAAACTGAACAATGCTCTACTCAATGATAACTTGGTTAAGGAAGAAACAAAGAAAGAAATTAAAGACTTCCTAGAATTTAATGAAAATGAAAGCAGAACATACCCAAACCTATGGGACACAATGACAACAATGCTAAGAGGAAAATTCATAGCTCTAAGTGCCTCCAAAAAGAAACTGGAGAGCGCATATACTAGCAGCTTAACAGCACCCCTGAAAACTCTAGAACAAAAAGGAAACTAATATATCCCAGAAGAGCAGAAGGCAGGAAATTTATCAAATTAAGGGCTGTAATCAACCAAGTAGAAACATAAAGAAATATACAAAGAATCAACAAAACCAGGAGCTGGTTCTTTGAGAAAATCAACAAGTTAGATAAAGTCTTAGACAGACTAAACAGAGGGCACAGAGACAGTATCCACATTAACAAAATTAAAAATGTAATGGGAGATATAACAACAGATTCTGAGGAAATTAAAAAAATCATCAGATCCTACTATAAAAGCCTATACACAACAAAATTGGAAAATCTGTTTGAAATGGACAAGTTTCTAGACAGATACCAAATACCAAAGTTAAGTCCTGATCAGATAAACCATCTAAACAGTCCCATAACCCCTATAGAAATAGAATCAGTCATTAAAAGTCTCCCAACCAAAAAAAGCCCAGGACCAGATGACTTCAATGCAGAATTCTATCAGACCTTCAAAGAAGACCTAATACCAATACTCTTCAATCTATTTCACAAAATAGAAACAGAAAGACCACTACCCAATTCATTCTATGAGGCCACAGTTATACTGATACCAAAACCCCACAAAGACCCAACAATAAAAGAAGACTTCAGACCAATTTCTCTTATGAATATCGATCCAAAAATACTCAATAAAATCCTCACAAACCGAATCCAAGAACACATCAAAACATTCATTCACCATGATCAAGTAGGCTTCATCCCAGGAATGCAGGGATGGTTCAATACCCGAAAATCCATAATGTAATCTACTATATAAACAAGCTCAAAGAAAGAAAACCACATGATCATTTCATTAGATGCTGAAAAAGCATTTCACAAAATTCAACATCCCTTCATGAGAAAAGTCTTGGAAAGATCAGGAATTCAAGGCCCATACCTAAACATAGTAAAAGCAATATACAGCAAACCAGTAGCCAACATCAAACTAAATGGAGAGAAACTTGAAGCAATCCCACTAAAATCAAGGAATAGACAAGGCTGCCCTCTCTCTTCTTATTCAATATAGTACTTGAAGTTCTAGCTAGAGCAATTAGACAACCAAAGGAGGTCAAAGGGATACAAATTGGAAAAGAAGAAATCAAAGTATCACTATTTGCAGATGATATGATCACATACTTAAGTGACCAGAAAAAAATCCACCAGCGATCTTCTACAGCTGATCAACAACTTCAGCAAAGTGGCTGGATACAAAATTAACTCAAGCAAATCAGTAGCCTTCCTATACTCTAAGGATAAACAGCCTGAGAAAGAAATTAGGGAAATGACACCCTTCACAATTGTGACAAACAATATAAAGTATCTTGGTGTGACTCTAACCAAACAAGTGAAAGATCTGTATGACAAGAACTTCAAGTCTCTGAAGAAAGAAATCAAAGACCTCAAAAGATGGAAAGATTTCCCATGCTCATGGATTGGCAGGATTAATACAGTAAAAATGGCCATCCTGCCCAAAGCAATCTACAGATTCAAAGCAAACCCCATTAAATTTCCAACTCAATTCTTCATAGACTTAGAAAGAGCAATTCTCAAATTCATGTGGAATAAGAAAAATCCCAGGATAGCAAAAACTATTCTCAACAATAAAAGGACTTCTGGGGGAATCAGCATCCCTGACCTCAAGCTGTACTATAGAGCAGTAGTGATAAAAATTAACCTGCATGGTATTGGTACAGTGACAGGCAAGTAGATCAGTGAAATAGATTTGAATACCCAGAAATGAACCCACACACTGACTGTCACTTGATCTTTGCAAAGGTGCTAAATCTATCCAGTGGAAAATAATCAGCACTTTCAACAAATGGTGCTGGTTCAACTGGTGCTCTAGATGTAGAAGAATGCAAATTCCTATCTCCCTGTACAAAGCACAAGGCCAAGTGGATCAAGGACCTCCACATAAAACCAGATACACTGAATCTAATAGAAGAGAAAGTGGGGAAAAGTCTTGAACACATGTACACAGGGGAAAAGTTCCTAAACAGATCATTCTAAGATCAAGAATCGACCTTGTGAAATTACTAAGCTTCTGTAAGGCAAAGGACATTGTCAATAGGACAGAACGACAACCAACAGATTGATAAGAGATCTTTACCAATCCACATCCGATAGAGGGCTAATAGCCAATGTATACAAAGGACTCAAGAAGCTAGACTCTAGAGAACCAAATAACCCTATCAAAAAATGGGGAACAGAGCTAAACAGAGAACTCTCAACTAAAGAAACTCTTAGGGCTGAGAAGCACCTAAAGAAATATTCAACATCCTTAGTCATCAGGGAAATGCAAATCAAAACAACCCTGAGATTCCACCTCACACCAGTCAGAATGGCTAAGATCAAAAACACGGGTGACAGCAGATGCTGGCGAGGATGTGAAGAGGAACACTCCTCCATTGCTGGTGGGATTGCAAGCTGGTACAACCACTTGGGAAATCAATTTGGCAGACCCTCAGAAAAATGGACATAATACTACCTGAGGACCCAGCTATACCACTCCTGGGTATATACCCAGAAGATGATCCAACATGTAATTAAGACACATGCTCCACTATGTTCATAGCAGCCATATTTATAATAGCCAGAACCTGGAAACAACCCAGATGTCCCTCAACAGAGGAATGGATACAGATAATGTGGTACATTTATACAATGGGATACTACTTAGCTATTAAAAACAAAGACTTCATGAAATTCACAGGCAAATGGATGGAACTTAAAAATATCATCCTGAGCGATATAGTTCAGTCACAAAAGAGCGAACATGGTATGTACTCACGGATAAGTGGATATTAGCCCAAAAGTTCAGAATACTGAAGATTCACTTCACAGAAACCATTGGGCATAACATGAGGTTGAGGTCCCAGATGGGGGAGTTGGAGAAGGAACTGAAGTTGCTGAGGGAGTTGGCAGCCCCGTGGAGGGAGCAACAGTTTCCACTGGCCTGACCCCTCGATGCTCCCAGAGCCTGGATCACCAACCAAAGAATACACATGGTTCATGCCACATATGTGGCAGAAGAGGGCCTTGTTGGCCATCAGGGAGAGGAGAGGCCCTTGGGCCTGAGGGTGTTTGATGCCCCAGTATAGGGCAATGCCAAGTAGGGAAGATGGAAGTGGGTGGGTGGAAGAATACCCTCATAGAGGCAGGAGAGTAGGAGGGGATAGGAGGTTTCCAAAGGGGAGAACTGGAAAGGGGGAAACATTTGAAATGTAAAACAAAGTATCAAAAAAATAAATTAAAAAAGATTTGAAAAAGATTGCCACATGTATGCCTTCTCTGACTATATTGTTTACTCTTCTTGTGAGGGGCAAAACAAGGTCCTATTTTAAAGCACATTCTTATTGTTGTTCATATGCTCAGTTGAGTCAAGAGAACAATTTAAATATAATGACCTAATTGTCATCATACAGTGATAACTTATGATTCCATATACAACACACATAAACTTAATACATGTAGAACCACTAATTTGACATAATTATACAAATTCACAATTTCTATACAAAATAAGCATTCAAAATAACTCTGAACAGAGAAATTGAAGTAAATAATGATTGAAAAGGAGACTTTTAACCTTGAAAACCTTCCTTCCCTAATGGCAAGTGACTGCTTCATAGTCCGGTATGTGTTTCTTAATATATTCTATTCTTTTTGTAGAATTTCCTACAGAACAGCACATCTTAAAATATTCCTTTCATTTTAATAATACCTGGGCTGTGATTTCGTTTTTATTTTTATCTCAGAGTGCTATATATAAACCTGATCTCTCACCCTACATGCATAACTAATTCATTCATTGGGCCAGCTGGAGTTCAAGTCTAGATGACTGCTGAATACATGTCATGCTAAATCAATTCTTTAGTGTTCTTGTGGGTGGGGAGAGAGAGTGTAAGGAAGTAGGATGCTAATTTCTGGCTTTTAGCATCCACAGGAATGATCATGAGATAAAGCACAGCAGATATATAGGAAAGCATGCATTATCATCGAGTCCTTAGACAATACTGGCTCCATGATCTAGGTGATAAAAGGCGAAGCATTCATAAGGTACCTCACACCATAAAGAACTATTTACACAGACAATGAAGATAGTTCAGGGGTAAAGTTGCTTACCATCCAGCCCAGCAACTGGAGTTTGAAGCCTGCAACCAGATGATGGAAGCAGAGAACCCACACCCAAAATTTAACCTTTGACCTCCACCCATGAGCTATAGCATGTCCTTACATGTATCCGTACCCATACATAGAAATGCTATGTGTAATTTTTAAAAGAAGTCATTGCAAATTATGAAACATATGAGTTCAAATGATAAGGGCTTATATTTTAGATCCTCATTCCTACTCCCAATTTTTAAAAACTCTTCAAAGTTAATAGCTACCATTTTTAATCTGTTCATTTGAGACACTCAAGGAACATTTATAAAGCACTTGTGATAGTTTAAATAACAAATTTTAGAATCATGAGAAAACAACAGTGAAATTAAAATTATAGAAATCTTAGTGCTCACAGAGTTTCTATCTGTCATGCAGAGACTAATGCCAAGCAAAAGTACAGCTGTCTGATGTTTCAACAGACAGAACTCTATTTAGAGTCTCCTGCCCACAGAGCCCACTGTCTTCTGTGACCCCCTAGCACTTATAGAAATGAAACCTATGAATGTGGCACAGTGCTATTCATGTGATTTTTGTTTTTGACTTTATATGAAAATAAAAGAGGTTTATAGATGTAATGAAGGTATCCAGAATCAACTGGACTCAAAGTAGGGAGATTATCAGGGTAGAGCCAAACAACACCCTGCAAGACCTTTTGTATTTAGGTGTTAGAACCAAAACCACAGATGTTAACACAGAGTATGACCAGGACTCAGGGTGTGGAAGAGGCTCTGATACTGCAGACTAACAGTCTATGTTACAAACACTTGAAAGCAAATATAGCAGGAGAGAATAGACCATTGTTGACAAACAGAAAACAAAGACTTCCACAACCTTGAGTAGCTAAATCCCTAGAGCCTAGATGAAAATTCAGCTTGCCAGTACTTCAGTTTCAGCATTGGAAGACACTAGGCATGAAATTTAACTGTGCCACACAAAATGTCGGAATAAGAGAATGCCTGCTAATAAATAGCTACTGCTTAAGCCTGCTAAGTGAGTAGAAGTTGCCATGCACAAGTAAAACTCAAATATGTTGTCCTAGGGATTAATCAGTGTTGTGCAAGACAGTAAAAGACATGATTGGGCATGGTTGGAATTGGGCGAAAAGAGCAACAAAACTGAATAAAATATAGGTTGACATGAGGGATGCAACCTTTAGGTGGAACATTCGAAAGAATATCTTAGTGGTGGCTACATCTACAATGAGCATTACTATATGATTATTTGGTGCAGTGCTGAGATTGGTGGCAGAAGTATGACATGAACAGGGTAAATACATCATTGCTCTCCAAATTGACTCACTGGAAAAATCCAAAAGGAAATCAGTATTGTGGAAAACAAAATAAGTCATAATAGAGAAGGCCTGGAAAGAATGACTGGCTTGGCTCTGATGACTTGGACAGGGTTTACTTGAATAAGTGATATCTAGCCTGAAGGGCAAGGAAAAGAGGCAGAGGAATCCTTAGTTACTAGCAGAGGGGAGACTAAAAGCCTAGTGCTGAACAGAGTGAGACATGCTCACAGAAGGAGCTCACAGGTCAGACTGAAGTATACTGTACAGAAACCTGAGATAGAGGAGGTAAGAAAATATTAAAAGTTGGAACAGAATATGTAGGGCTTGTAAATAAGTGAGGTTAAATTTTACTCTAGTTAGAAAGCCACCTAAGATTTAATTAGAGTAATTTTTGCTTACAAAGTTTCAGGTGATAAAGGGCAGTGTAGATGTTCAGGTTCTTAAACAGTTTAGTGCAACTTCAACTTGATGGGTTTAGAATCACCTAAGAAACACACCTTTGGGAGTGTCCAAAAACATATTTCCAGAGAGATTGAATGTAGGAAGGAAGAGTCACTCCAGAAATGAGCAGCACCATCTCTTCAATCGAGGAAACAAAAGGATTGAAAGGATCATAGAAGAAAGAGTGTGTGTGTGTGTGTGTGTGTGTGTGTGTGTGTGTGCCCGCACACGCGCGCACATGTCACTAGTGGACTAATGTTCCTGAAGCCATGCCTTTCCCACCAGGGTAGACTGTATCCCTTGAAACCATGAACTAAAAGCAAACATCTCTTCCCTAGGTTTTTGGGGTCTTGGGTATTTTGTCACAGAAGTTAGAAAATCAACTAAGACAGGCACAAAGCATGAGAGAGGAATCCTGTATACCAGGAAAGAAGGGCACATTTGGGCTATGAATTCACAGGAATTCCTCAGGAAAGTAAAAGTGGTGTGCTGGGGAGAGATGAAGTAAGAGTCTATGGTGGGCCACAGGTTTCTTATATGACATACTGTGTGAACATCAATGGTGATGTTGTGTCTAAATGGTTTAGTCAAAATAGGGTATGTCACTGAGGTAAATGTCACTGTAGAAATCTTGAATTAGTTAAAGAGGATGGGGGTGTAGAAAGAGATGTTGCAAAAGGGACCTAAAAGAACTGCATGGAGAATCATTTGTGATTGATGAGTGAGCAGCATTTGGGTATAGAAAAAGAGAAAGGATCCTCTGAAGAGGAGAACTATCTAAGTAACTGATGAAGCATAGACTAGTAAGAGGCCAGAGGAGACAGCCCACCCTTGGTGTCCAGGTTTAGTCCGCTGGATACCTTATCATGAAACACGTATCTGGAAACTGAAAGAGAAGATGTTGTTTCAAAACTCCAAGGACAGGGTAATGATGTCACTTGTCAGAGCACAGTTCTGTATTCATTAACAAGGAAAGAAGAACAGACAAAAGTCACAATTGTAAACTACAGCCATACAGTCAGAAGGAACACACACTGGTGAGAGAAGCCCAGCAGCAGATCTATAGTAGAAGATTCTTGATATTGCAAACAGAAAGCCCAAGACACAATTACACCACCTCAATCCAGATGAGGTTTGCAAGGAATTCTGTGAGAATTCTGTGGCCATGTGATACTGAGAAGTATAAGAACTCCAAAGAGCAGTAAGGATGGTTCATATCAGGAGAATCTGTCAGCACTTGTCAGAGCACTACCTAACCAGCAGAGAGAAGTCTTGACTCTCAGAAGTCTTCTTCTGAGAGAAGTCAAGATTTTAGAAATCATGTCCGCAGGCGCCACAAAGCAGGAACTCTCTGGTCTTGGTAAGGTGAGCTCACCAAACCAGTCCTAGGGTTCAGGAAAACTGAGAAAAACCAAGGTCCACTTCCTTTAATGAGAGACTGTAAAAAATAGGACCATGGAAGGATACTAAAGGTCAGTCTAGAATCAGGGCACAGCACCAGAAAGAAAGGAGACTGTGGGATAGTTTGCTAAGCTGTTAGGCTTCATGGTTAAAGTGAGAATGGATTCTTGCATTTATAGGAAGCATAGGATCTGCTTGGAAACAACCTTGGAATACTTGTTATTGGTTGAGGATGATTATAAGAAGCAGAAACTATTGAGAACTTTTTGGTTCTCTACAGGTTCAGCACTAGAAGACCCAAAACCAAATAAGCCTACTTTACAAAGCACCTGACATAATTTAGGGAGAGTGCTATTGTCAAGACCTTTATTTCCTGTAGTGCTCAAATAAGCCACAGAAGAAACTAAGGACACATAGATTTTCTTCTGACAGGGAAAGTCAGTATCAGAGAGATTAACTCAGTACATAAATGGTAAATGGCAGAATCACAATTTGAAACCAAGCCTGTGGGGATGGGGAGGAGGCTCAGTGGGTAATGTGTAGCTTATGTGTGAAGCCTGGAATTCAGATCCCAGAACCCTCATTTGTGCTGGGTAGGCATGGATGCCAGTCTATGATCCTACCACCTGGCAGATGTGGGGCAGGGTAAGGATGAGACTGGATCCTGGGAAGAGCTGACTAGCTAGACAAGCCTCATAGCCCAGTTTCCAGATCGGCAAGAGACATCTTTCAATGGAGAAGCCTTAAAGCATCCTGAAAGAGGCCCTGTTTCAACTTCATATCTTCATATTCATAAACTCATGTGTGCATGTACGTTTGCATACGCATGTGAAGATGCATACACATATCAAAAAGGAATGAAAGAGAAGCTTTGCACTTTCACATTTTTTATTTGTTCCATCAATAGATGCAGTGTGTGATTAATAAGACAAAGATTTATGAGTGAGCAATCCATCACAGAACTGGAGTTTGAGGAATGAATGAATCCAAGAATCTGTGCTAAGAGAAACAAGGAAGGCAGTTATGGAAAAGAGGAGAGTGGGCTGTGGAGAGCCACAGACTGTGCTAAAGTGTTTAGCCTGGCAGCGGAACCGACTGGAGCAGACCTCATTGAGGAAGCTGGAGGGAAATTGTGTTTGGCAATAGTTTTGAGAGTAGAGGTTTGTGTCCGAATTAAAGAAGGAGAAAATATGGTGATGACGAAGTATTTTGGACACAATCAACTAAGTGTTAGCATTTCACTTATGTCCTTATTTTTATTACCACTGCATTTTTATTAGTTCGTTGAGAATTATTTTAATTTTTTGAGGTTACAATATAATAACATTCTTTTCTCCCCCTTTTTACCCCCAAACCCTCTCTCATACCCCTCTTTGTTCTCCTCCAGATTTATCGCCTCTTTGTTTCATTAATCATTGTTTTATGCTTATATGTATTTATGTACATATTCATAAACATAGCCTGCTCAATCTCTAAAGTGTTTCTTGTATGTATGTCTCCAGGGATGACCATTTGGTATTAAATAACTAGTTCTTGTGCTCTTCCCTGGGTAAGATTATTTCTCCCATCCCCAGCATTCCATAGTTGCCTATTGTTCTTTGTGCAGGGTTAAGGCCTTTGCCCTATGAAAAGTGGTAATATTTTAGAGTGATGTGTAATAGCTTACGTTTGAGAGGAGATATTTTCTTATCACCTATGTTCTGATAGGCCCACACTTTAGACTCCTCCCACTTCAGCGTCTCATTTCTACTCTCCTTACAAATGCTCACACCAGCCACAATCAAAAGACACTTCTCTTCGCAATGGATCACAGTCAGTGAGTACAGAGACTTACGGCTGTTTAAGGTGTTGAGAATAAGTGACAGTTGAGTGCTTAGTCCTAAAGAGGACATTAGAACAGCATCTCTGGGCTAGGGATCATCACAGAAGGATAGGTAGGAAGAACATGAGAGCTGGGAGATAGAGAAGACCTGTGGAATGCTGACCTCTGGACACAGAAGGGGAAAATGCGCTCATGACCTCACAGCATGAAGGTATGGCAGCCTGCAACTTGTCTACATAAGGTGAGGCCTTGCTTTTCAACAGCCAATCATGGATCAGGATGGGGAGCATGGGGCTTCCTGTTGAACTACTGATAGATTCTGAGGCAGAAGTAGTCATTACCCAAAGCTGTGTGTGCACTCAGGAGCCCTCCAGACTCTAATGCATAGTTTCAAACCTAGTCACACACAGACAGGTCTGGCTAAACTCAGTGGGTTTCCAAAAAAGACATGGAGGTTGGGAAGGTAGTAGGTGTTGAAGAGAAATTAGAAAAGCAAACAGAAATTACCATAGTCAGAATCCACTGATAGGTTTGAAACTGCCAAAGGATGATTCGGTAAATTATTTTTTAAGATTCATTTCTTTTTATTTTATGTATATGAGTGCTTGCGTGCATATATTTGTATACACTGGGTTTGTGCAATGCCAGAAGAGGTTAGAAAAGAGCATCACATCCTCTGTAACTGGAAGGACAGGTGTTTTTGAACCACCGTGTGGGTGCTGGGAATTGAACTCTAGGCCTGTGCAAGAACAGCAAATGTTCTTAACCACTGAGCCATCTATTGAGGCCTATGAATAAGATATTCTTAAGGAATAGAGAAGATTATTGAGAGCACATTTTAGTGTATCTCTATTTATTAACCAAAAGTCATGTATGTAGTAAGTTAATAACTCCAGATCTCAGATCACTTTTATTATTAAGACTACAGGAATATGCTCTGAATGTTTTTCATGTATACTATCTTCAGATGACACATGGTACCTTAAGTATACATTATATATGCACATGTATCTGTAAATATAACATGGGTAACACACATACATTGAATATACAGAAATGATGAGATTGTATGATATACAGATTATACAATATATTATGTCACATATATATACTTTATATACAATATTTTTAATTAAATTTATTATGCTCCAAATTAAATCCATATTTAACCTTCACTTCCTCTCCCATCAGCATGATACACACATATCTATATGACACTTACTCTGCTTTATGTCGTTTTGATGGTTTACTTTAAGATATTATAAGAGAGTAGTATCTAGTCTCTGCCAAAATTTACTGGGTCTTAAGATTTCAATGTTCTATACAGAATTAAGAACACACAAGAACACACATATTCAAGTTCACTGCAAATATAAAAAGACAGATCTAGGGGCTAGAAATGACTGTTAAATTCACTCCTGTCAGGGACATCCTTGATTAGAAGTACAGTCACATTAGATGCAACAGGAGTCTGACACTTCCATATAGGAAAAGACAGTTTTCAGGGCTTCTCTTCTGTAAGAGGTTTGACTCAAGACTCAAAGTACTGTGTTAAGATGTCAGATAATTTCACCTTTGGCTCTGAAGCCTATAAATTTTATGAGCATACTAGAATTTAAGGGTGAGCCTTTCTGAGATATCCAAGGGATGAGTTAGAAGAAAACCTGGAATAATAAGGAGACCTTAACACAAGTAATGCTGGTTAGCACTGGAAACTTTGTAACTATTTTGTATTGTTTTTTTTATTTTAAATATTTTTTATTTATTTTTTCATTATTTATATTTCAAATGTTTCTCCCTTATAAAAGTAAACTGTTAAGAAAGCAGCAGATATGACATAAAGCTAGGCCTGAATGAAAGTGTACTTTAGAGCTGAAGCACAAGTCCCAATGATTCAATACATGCTTTTTTTTGCAAGACCATACATTAAGATCAAAATCACTGCATAATAAAGAATTAGCCTTTCGTGTGAGCACACCGTTGATGGGTGTGATGACCATCCTTGATAGCCAACTCTATTAGATTGAAAAGTATTGGGTGTAGTAAAGCACATTGTTGGTATGCCTATTAGGATGTTCCAAGAAAATTAAGGGCAAGACTGACCCTGAACGTGAGAACGTGGGAACGTGGGAATGTGGGCAGCTCTATTCTGTAGGCTGTGGACCAAGATGAACTAAACAAGAAGAAAATTCTCTCTGTGTCTTTCTCTTCCACTTCTCCACTCCATCTCCTTCTCCCCCTCTCTCCATCCATCTCCCTCTCCCTTGATATCCCTCCCCCTCCAGTTCCCTCCCACTCTCCATCTCCCTCTCCTTCCCTTTCTCCCTCCCTCCCTCCACCTACATCCCTGTGAGAGTCACTCTGCTATGCCAATCCTTCGCCACCCTCACAGACCAATGCCTTGAAAGTAGAAGCCAAAATAAATTCTTGATTCTTTAAAATTTTTCCAGGTATTTGTGAAATGACCAAAACAAGCTGAGTAACACAGGCAGTGGTCTTACAAGAATTCTAAACACAACATAACAAACAAGCAAAAATGCATGTCACTTTAGTGCTTGCTCCCAGAAGCATTGAGACTGGGATTCTATACAAGAGAAAAGTAATTCAAATATACTAGAATAGGAGGTAAAAACAACAAAACAATTTATTTTCTCTCCCAAATTCTGTCAAATAAAGACCTAGAAACAAACTGATAGATATATACCCCCACTAATATGGATTCTGACCCTGAAGGCAATATTTTTCCAAGTTGGAGCCGGGCAGTTAGTAAGGATTCTAGGGAGAACATTAATCTCAGATCTAGGGTCGGACTGGAACTGTGAATATCAGATAGTCAGGAAGATGTGGAAAATAGTTGGAGCTTTGTCGGCAGGACACACCCCAGTTGAAGGCCCTATGAGCTAGAAATTGAGCAAACTGACTTCCAGTGAGGAAACCTGAAATACATCAATATTCCAAGCACATGAATTCATAATAGCACTGAAATGAACCAATTGATCATGGCTGCAGTACATATTAAAGTGACAATACTTTAAAAAGAGAAAAGGTAATTTAGAAATCAAGCATTTCTCTCCAATGTGAACTGCACCCCTGAATTTGGTTATTCCTATCACAGTTTGTGATAGGAAAGTTTACTTTTGGCTTTTCTAGGAATTCTCTAGCTGATAAATGCAGAGAAAAAACACCTTTGCATTTTGCAAATCCTGGTGGATCTGTGTTTTGGAAACTGGGGACGGTGGCAATATTTAAAGAGAAGAAACTAGAAATTAGGTATTTTTGAAGAGAACATACACAATGATCACCTATAAAATACCCAATAAAAACTAAGAAATAGGTTGTGATACGTTTCTTGCCTTCTACAACATGTAATTTATAAGAAATAAATAATTTGGAGAGACATGTTTCAAAAGGAATATGAACAGGAAATTTCAAACTGTAAGAAATTCCTCAAGGAATAGATTTCACATCCAAATAAAAAAAAAAAACCAAAAACCTGCAAAAATCTGAATGGCATATATAAGATATTAGGGGTTTTTATCTGTAACACTGGTTCATAGCTATATATTCTTGAAGATCTTGACCTTTTAGAGCAATCCAATGATATATTGAAGTTTGCTGAGCCTGGTAACGACTATGACTAATCTGCAGATGTGCACTGATTATGTTATACTGTTAATCTTTGTATGTGTTTGAAATTCTCCAAATCAAAAAACATTTCTACAAGATTGTGAGCATTTATTCCGCATAACTGGCAAAATTGATCTATGCATCAGCTTGAATTTCAGATTGTATTTTCAGTGCAAATGATCTGTTCTAAGACATGAAGGTGCTCAATACAGCACTGACTAGTATTGAAATCTACTCAATGTCAAGGAGAAACAAAGCAAAACAGATGATGTAGAATCTGACTTCTCTAAAAGGGGAGATTTGGACCCAAATCAGGAACGACATTTTCTTAGCCACTCTTAAATTGGTATGTTATTAGCACTCTAATTAGAATCCATGTCCAGCAGTATTCCTGTGGGGAATAGATGAGAGTCTCAAAATCACTTAACTCACACAGGAAATTGCGCAACTTGAATGCAGTGAGCACAGGAACCACAACAGTGAAGGACGACTCTATGAACCAGGGAGGAGCCCAGAGAGGAGGGACCCACTATAAGCTTTTCTCTCTGGATGTCCTCCTGCAGTTCACTCTGTTCTTCCAATCCAGCTAAAGCCAGTGGAGAGAAGCCTAGACAACACAGCTGAGAGATCCTCCTTCCAGGATAGGATTCAAACAGATAGGCAATGCAGCGAGAGGAGGGGAAGCTGTCAGTAATGACAGTAACAATCAGTGGAAGAAGAAAAGAATGAATGCTCCATGTACTGTGAAAAGATGTACTTTAACAAACATCTAAGAAATAAAGAACTAAAATAGAGAATCTACTATAACCCCACACACTAGCAGATGCTTCAATGTTCCTTATGCATACCTTTTCAACAGTGAGGTGCCTTGTTTGCACACACACACACACACACACACACACACATTCACCCCCATGCACAGATACGCACACTCACATACATGCATGCACACAGACACACTCACACACATGTACACAGACACACTCACACACATGTACACACAGGCACACACAGATACAGACTCACAGATACACATGCACACACACATATGCACAGTACACACACAGACACACGCTATACTCATATATATGCACACACAGACACACTCTGTACTCACACACACAGAGATACACACTCACACACATCCATACACATACAGTCACACACACACAATACTGATACACACTCACACACTCCTAAGAAGAGCACAGATTTGTTTTACTATGTGTTCTGTAGGTAGCAACTATCACAGAAACTTCATGGCATCACGACTAAGAATGAGAACTCTTCAGAGCTTATGCTTTTTCAGTCTCTGCCTGACCCGCAGCTGCTCACTTATTCACTTTGCTACTGCTTCAAACATTTCTTTGAGTTTGTATAGGAGTTTTGCCTACATGTATGTGGTGGTCTGAATATTTGGTGCCTGAAGAGGCCAGAAGAGGGTGTTAAAACCCCTGAACTGGAGTTACAAACAGTTGTAGCTGCCATGTTGGTGGTGGGAATAAAGTCCAGGTCCTCTGGAAGATCATCCAGGGATCTTAACTACTGAGCTTCTCTCCAGACACAATTTCATACTTCTGATTAAAAATAATAAACTTGGGGATGAAGGGATGGCTCAGTGAGTAGATTTTGATCCTAACATCTTAGTAAATGTGTAAATGCCACAGGGAAGAAAACAAGAGAGCCTAGCTCCAAGTTAAGTGACTTTTTGTCTCTGTCTCTGTCTGTCTGTCTGTCTGTCTTTGTGGTTCTGTCTCTGTCCCTCCCCCACCCCACTCTCTGTGACTGTCTCTCCTTCCTTTACTCTACTCCCCCCCTCACACACACACACATACAGATAGTCATAGAAAGGAACACCTGCCCTTCTCTGGAGAGGCACACTCACTTGCAAACACACGTGAACATACACCACACACATATATTCACACACACTCATACATATGAATACACACACAAGAAATGCATGATAAACAGTCTTTTTGTCTGTAAAATGGGACACTAACAGATGATGTCACACTCTTCAGAGTATGCATACGCATTCTGATAACATGAAATGGCCCATCAATTGTAAGTCTGCATCATACCTCCTGTGTTTGCACAAAGAAGCTGACATAGGAGCATTTATTTCCCAGTATTTGCAGCAATTACTTTGGCAAATAAACAGAAATGAGCAGTTATGTTCATCGCTGGTTTGGAAAAATCTTGACACAAATACTCAAGTGAACAGAATATCAATAAAAATATATTTTTCCCATGGAAGTCTAGTTATATGCCGGCTAATGGTTGTAACATATTTATAGGCAAATCTATATTTTAAAAAATTATGGTGGAATAGATCTGATCTAGCAAAAGTAATTTCTCCAAAGCTACGTGGGTTGGTGTAGGAAACAATAGTCAAAAGAGCCTAGATTTATTATTGTATTTGGATTCACATAAGGAATATTTATTCATGAGGCATTTGTATGATTAAAAATTTATACACTTTTAAAAACTAATAGAAGTCCATGTAACCAGAAGCCAGTGCAGTCTTGCCGACATTGCACAGAAAGACCTTCTAACTTAGCAGGACCTTTCCTGGGTAGAGCTTCTTCATTTAAACCATAATAGTTTTAGTCATATTTAATGCTGTTTCATTTACTGAGTTACTGGAGTTTCAATATTAATCATTTGTTTCCCACAAACGTTTGAATGGTAAGGATGCATGAGTCTTCTCATGTCCACTGATCTATGTTACCTCACTTCAAACATAATTTTCCCTGAAATGACAATAACTAGTGCTAAGATATGTATGCTTTAAAGTTGTCTCTATAGAAAAGGTGTCAACGACAATTTTATTTTCCTATTTTTCTCTGAATACTTATGAGTAGGATAAGAAATGTGAGTTATAAAATTAAAAAGCATTGATGGAGATGGAATCCTTTAAACTGACTTAAAATTCAGAGTCAGAGATAATCCAAGATTTCAGATACAAGTTGAAATAAAAGCACGGAGTGGGAAGCAGACTGTTTTGTGAAGGGATTTCCAGATTGCACTGAGAATCAGGATTGTTTAACAGGATTATGAATACATGATTTTTGATCTCTACACTATCACTGCTGTCATCAGTTTTAAATGTTTCATGCTTCAGAGAAGGAGAAAATGATTTGGTTCTCTGGCTGTCGTCTTCTCTTGTGAATACCAATTAAAGAAACAACTATAAATTGGTACTCAAGATTTATCTGAAGGCAGACATCGTACTGGATGAAAATGGCCTCATTCAATCAAGGAAGCCCATGGTAAACACATACACCTGATGTCATCAAGGTTTTCAGTTAGCACAAGCCATCAGATGGATGTTACCATGCTCACTCATAGATTATCTATTATTAATGTCACCATTTGAAAACTATGTAGTTATGCTATGCATTATGTATTGATTCTGATGTCAACTGTATTATTAAGTGGATTGTTTATATTTGCTCAAAACAATAGCATAAGCAGTTTAGAATTATTAATAATAATGAGTGAAATTTAACTTTTATATCTTTATTCACATATTATAGTAATTTTTATCAGCAATGATACCATAAAAATTACAGTTTACTTTTTTACCACCATCTTCAGATATTTTTCTCCGTATTAAATAAAAATCCCACCAATAAAAATCCTGTTAGTTTGAAGACTAATAATTTAAAATTCATTTTACTTTTAAAACACAGTATCACTACTTAATATAGTTCAACAACATGATTAGTGAACTTTCTGTACTCCCTAATCATTATATTCTTGAAAAACAAACTGATTCTATTGGGAATAAAACATGAAAATTAGAATTTTGAACTAATTTGGTATCTGTTTAGGTTGAAGAAAGATGTGAATACATTCCAGGTAGCATCTATAAGCAAAATCCAAAATAATTGATTTTACTTTGCTTTAAGATAAAAGTGAAGTAGATTATGTAGTGTTTTCTTGGTAAACTCCAGCAACCATAATGCTAGGCCAGTTGATCAGCTTCCCGCCCCTTTCCTCGCATGTCGCCAAGGGGGCACAGCACTTTCTCATGTTGGTCCCCACCTGAGGCCACTCCATTCTCTTCATTCTTCTCATGCTAAGCAATAGTAACACAGAAAAAGGAAATATAAACAAATGTCTTATGGACCATGTAAAGATGTTCAACTTTACCAAAAATTGGAGAAGTTGAAAGTTGAGAATGAGTCTGTCTTTTACAAAATAGATGTTTCAATGAAATATATTTTCAAGTACATATATAAACTTTGAACATGGATGAATGAACTTAAATTTTTTATAAATAAAATTTCACCTCAGTGTTAGCTAAAGGGAGCATTAATTTTAAGAGATTCTTTGGTCACGCAGCTGTATGAAGATCTTCAGAGAATCATATTATCTCTGCTAATAGCCACCATTTCTTTCTGCTAAGCTTGGGGAACAGAACGTGGATTCTGTGACTCATCATAAACTTACCTTTACTCATTGTTCATTTATACACCGAAAATATATTGAGCCTTTAAATTCAGTAGCAATGTCATCAAGCTGGGTTGTTACTAAGCAGTAAAACCCATTTTCCAGACCCCATAAGTGTTGCATTTCACCAACTTTCTACAGTTATACTGGTAATATCCTAGCTAACCAGAAAGCTAAACATACATTAGAAAAAGTTTTGGTTTTGGTTTTGGTTTGTTTGTTTGTTTGTTTTGGGGGGGAATTATACCGAACATTCCAAACAAGAGTAAAAATAAGCAACTCACCTGCACCAATTAGGAAAGATCAAAGTTAGACTGTCAGCCATTTCTTTACTCAACAATACTACTTTACTGCTTGGTCTATGCCTTGTCCTATGCAGACTAAGAGCAAATATGAGCGCTGAAATTAGGAAGTGTGTTCTATCTTAATGTGCTATGAGAGCATCATGTTTCAGCCTTCAAATGCTGGTTCTGAAAGAATTATCCAGTGAAAAAATAAGAAAGTTCTACAAATATGTAGGCTTCTAATTGTTAACAACCTATAGCACCAGGAGGAAGATTGTCCTGCCACTCATTTAAGCTTATCAAGAGAAAAGTCAGGCAGACCCACAATGTTTTCATGAGCATTTTATAATCTGTATACTCTTGGATCAACTCTAAATTCTATATGTGATCAACTAGGACATTTTTCTCAATGTAAACCCTGATGCAGGGTTGGATACAAAAGAGGGAGCTTGAATTCCAATGGATCCAAGCAGTGTCATATTAAAACTGCACGTATGTGTTTTAGGTATGAGTGTAACTGTGGCTTCATAGAACAATTTGGATAGTGTTCCTTCTGGGTCTATTTTGTAGAGTAGTTTGGAGAATATTGGGATTAGGTCTTCTTTGAAGGTCTGATAGAATTCCGCACTAAACCCGTCTGGTCATGGGCGTTTTTGGTTTGGGAGACTTTTAATGACTGTTTCTATTTCTTTAGGGGTATGGAACTGTTTAGATGGCTTATCTGATCCTGATTTAACTTTTTTGTTTGTTTGTTTGTTTGTTTTTTTGTTTTTCGAGACAGGGTTTCTCTGTGTAGCCCTGGCTGTCCTGGAACTCACTCTGTAGACCAGGCTGGCCTCGAACTCAGAAATTCGTCTGCCTCTGCCTCCCAAGTGCTGGGATTAAAGACGTGTGCCACCACTGCCTGGCTCTGATTTAACTTTGGTACCTGGTATCTGTCTAGAAAATTTCCATTTCATCCAAATTTTCCAGTTTTGTTGAGTATAGGTTTTTTTAGTAGGATCTGATGAGTTTTGGATTTCCTCAGTTTCTGTTATTATATCTCCTTTTTAATTTCTTATTTTATTAATTTGGATATGGACTATGTGCCCTCTGGTTAGTCTGGCTAAGGGTTTATCTAACCTGTTGATTTTCTCAAAGAACCACCTCCTCATTTTGTTGATTCTTTGTATAGTTCTTTTGTTTCAACTTGGTTGATTTCAGCCATGAGTTTGATTTTTTTTCCCACTGTCTACCCAAAAATTCCAATAAAGAACTCCTAAACCTGATAAACAAATTCAGAAAAGTGGCTGCATAAAAAATTAACTCAACAAACTTGGTAACCTTCCACTACTCAAAGGACAAACAGTCTGAGAAAGAAATTAAAGAAATGACACCCTTCACAATAGTCATAAATAAGATAAAATACCGTGGTATGACTCTCATCAAGCAAGTGAAAGATATGTATGACAAGAACTTCAAGTCTCTGAAGAAAGAAATCAAAGAGGATCTCAGAAGATGGAAAGATCTGCTCATGGATTGGCAGGATAGATATAGTAATGATGACCATCTTGTCGAAAGCAATCTACAGATTCAATGCAATCCCCATCAAAATTCCAACTCAATTCTTCATAGAGTTAGAAAGAGCAATTTGCAAATTCATTTGGAATAACAAAAACTCAGGATTGTGAAAACTATTCTCAACAATAAAAGAACTTCTGGGGGAATCACCACCCCTGACCTCAAGCTATATTACAGAGCAATAGTGATAAAAATTGCATGGTATTGGTACAGAGAGAGAGAGGCAGGTAGATCAATGGAATAGAATTGAAGACCCAGAAATGAACCCACACACCTATGGTCACTTGATCTCTGACAAAGGAGCTACAACCATCCAGTGGAAAAGAAGACAGCATTTTCAACAAATGGTGCTGGTTCAACTGGAGGTCAACATGTAGAAGAATGTAAATTGATCCATTCCTATCTCCTTGTACAAAACTCAAGTCCAAGCGGATGAAGGACCTCCACATAAAACCAAATACACTGAATCTAATAGAAGAGAAAGTGGGGAAAAGTCTCAAACACATGGGCACAGGGAAAAAGTTCCTGAACAGAACACCAATGGCTTATTGTCTAAGATCAAGAATCAACAAATGGGACCTCATAAAATTGCAAAGCTTCAGTAAGACAAAGGACACTGTCAATGGGACAAAACGGCAACCAACAGATTGGGAAAACATCTTTACCAATCCTACATCAGATAGAGGGCTAATATCCAATATATACAACGAATTCAAGAAGTTAGACTCCAGAGAACCAAACAACCCTATTAAAAGAAGGTGCAGAGCTAAACAAAGAATTCTCAACTGAGGAATATGGAATGGCTGAGAAGCACCTAAAGAAATATTCAACATCTTTAGTCATCAGGGAAATGCAAATCAAAACAACCCTGAGATTCCACCTCACACCAGGCAGAATGGCTAAGATCCAAAAACTCAGGTGACAGCAGATGCTTGTCAGGATGTGCAGAAAGAGGAACACTCTTCTATTGTTGGTGTGATTGCAAGATGGTACAACCATTCTGGAAACCAGTCTGGTAGTTCCTCAGATAATTGGACATAGTATTACCTGAGGACCAGGCTACACCACTCCTGGGCATATACCCAGAAGATGCTCCAACATATAACAAGGACACATGCCATACCAGCCTTATTTGTAATACCCAGAATCTGGAAAAAATCAAGAGTCCTTCAACAGAGGAATGGATACAGAAAATGTGGTACATTTACACAATGGAATACTACTCAGCTATTAAAAATGATTAATTTTTTAAAATCTTGGGCAAATGATGGAATTGGAAAATATCATCCTGAGTGAGGTAACCCAGTCACAAAAGAACACATGTGGTATGTACTCACTGATAAGTGGATATTAGCCCCAAAGCTCAGAGTGCCCAAGATACAATTCACAGACCACATGAAGCTCAATAAGTAGGAACACCAAAGTGTGGATGCTTCAGTCTTTCTTAGAAGGGGGAACAAAATACTCATGGGAGAAAATACAGAGACAAAGTGTGGAGCAGAGACTGAAGGAAAGGCCATCCAGAGACTGTTCCACCTGGGGATCCATCCCATATACAGACCCCTAACCCAGACACTACTGCAGATGCCAAGAAGTGCTTGCTGACAGGAGCCACTTATAGCTGTCTCCTGAGAGTCTCTGCCAGAGCCTGGCAATTACAGAGGAAGATACTTGCAGCCAACCATTGGACTGAGCACAAGATCCCCAGTGGAGGAGTTAGAGAAAGGACTGAAGGAGCTAAGGGGTTTCTAACCCATAGGAAGAACAACAATATCAACCAACCAGACCCCCCCCCCATGCTTCCAGAGACTAAACCACCAACCAAAGAGTAGACATGGAGGGACCCATGGCTCCAGCCACATGTGTAGCAGAGGATGGCCTTGTAGGACATCAATGGGGGGAGAGGCTGTTTGTCCTGTGAAGGGTCAATGCTCCAGTGTAAGAAAATGCCAGGGTGGGGAGACAGGAGTGGATAGGTGGGTGGGGGAGCACCCTCATAGAAGCAGGGAGAGGGAAGATGGGATAGGGGGTTTCCGGAGGGGAAACTGGGAAAGGGGATAACATTTGAAATGTAAATAAATAAAATATGCAATAAAAATAAAACTGCACTTAATACTAGACATTTCAATCTGAAAAATAATAAGAAAAATATGAGACACGTTAATCTATTAGTCCAATATTGTATAGCCTTCCTGATTAATTTTAAATGCTCTGTTTATAATCTTTGGCTCTGCTACAGACATGTTAATAAAAACCTAATCTTCTTTCCAACTAAGTTCATTTCTAGTTAATAAACAAACATAATAGGATAACATAACTTAGACAACAGAGGACAGATAGTACTTCTGTAGAGACAATTGATATCTCAGGCTTTTATATAGTATCAATAGCTACCTGTCAGTACTTCTACAAGTGGTGTCTGTATAGGTTTTGTGTTTTTTCTGTAACAATCCACTCTACATTAACCAACAAACATCTGTTATTGTTCTAATCCTGTGTCTAGAGCTTCCTGATGGGTCAACAGGGTGAGGCTCCTTCTACCCATTTAAGGTTGGGATGTGTGACTTGAATTTCTATTTTATAGAGGTTATGACAACTTCTTGTCACAATTCTCCCCACCCCCTTCCCTCAGGCAAAGCTTTGCTTTCCTTCCTCTTCAGGGAACACAATAATTAAATTGATCCTTCCTGCATAATCCAGAGTTATTTACTCTACCAATAACTTCAGATGACAGCCAAACACAACAAATTAATGGAAAAAGACTTACTTTAGTTCAGCGTTTTAGAGGATTCAACCCCCTCGGGAGGAGCACCCTGTTGGTGAAATTGGTTGTGGAGGAAAGATGCTTACCTTCTGGCATGCAAGAAGCAGAAGAAAGGGGGCATAGAAAGAAGTCAGAATAAGAAGTAGTCTCCCAGGACATGCCTGAGAGATGTTTCCTTGAACTAGGTCACACCCAATATATCATCTGTACCTAAGGATTAGTCAACTCATCACACCTAACTCAAACAGAGCTGCCCAGTACTAGCCCACTAGGCACTAGGTTCTCTCTCTCTCTCTCTCTCTCTCTCTCTCTCTCTCTCTCTCTCTCTCTCTCTCTCTCTCTCTCTCTCTTTCTCTCTCTCTCTCTCTCTCTCTCTCTCAACACATACAGGTTAAGAAGTTACAAAATTACATTGCCTTTCCAAATCATTATCATGCCTTAAAACACATATGAATGTCTTAACCTCTAGCACCCCATAATGTTCTTGTCTTTGGAAGGACTATTAAAGGTGAATAAATTTAAATAGAGTCACTAGAGTGGGGCCATAAAACCAATATGACTGATAAACTCATGAAAGAAAATAGTCAGAAAAAATATAAACAGAAAAGGCAGCAAGCACATGTTCATCACATCTGCAGCTAAAGACAGAGATCTCAGAGAACAGGACCTGCTGACACCTTGACTGCATCCATGTACATACCAGCTCACTAAGCTCAGTGGGTTTAAATTCTCAGAGAGCAAAGAGGTGATATTGCATTACAGGGACTGGAGAGAAGAAAGAAAAGGGGATGTTGTAATTATAACTTCAAAAACTAAATATTATTATATATTAAATATATAAATATAAAATATATGTATTTAAATATTTAATATATATGAAAGCACATGAAATTGAGAGGGAAAAGTGGTGGAGAATAAAGGAGCAAGAGAGGAGAGGAGATTGTGGATGAATTTGATCAAAACCATTATGAGCATGTTTAAAATTCTTACACAATACAAAGTGTAGTTAAACAGAAAACTAACAAACAAACAAGTTATCCAGGTCCTCTTAGCTTCATAGCTTATTTCTTTCTATTAATGAATAATTATTTCTTTACATGCATGTACACAGTCTGTTCATTTGCTTATTGATTTTTTTTCAGCTTGAAGTAAATATGAATAAAATTCCTAGAGCATTCAACTGCAGATTTCAATAGTCATGAATATTCAATGGGTTTTGATATTAGTTGACTATGTTGGCCTCAACTAAGGACTTACCAAGTATTTCCTCTGCTCCTCTTTCCTGGACCAGACTGTCAATTCCTGACACTTTTCGTTCTTTCTCTTCTTCTTTCTCTTCCTCTTTTTGAGATTATTTTATAATTACATTTCTCCTTTACTCGCTCCAAAGCTTCCCATGGTCCCATCTTTCAAATTCATGGCTTCTTTTTTCATTAGTTTTTGTTACATGCTGATATGTGTATACATAAAGATTCCTGAATATAACCTCACCTGTATAATGTTACTTATATGTGTGCTTTCAGAGATTTAGTACTGGATAGTCAATTGCTGTGCTCTACTCTGGAGACTCTCAGTCTCAGTAATTCTTAGTTATCTGTAGTTCTTTGTATAGGATTGAGGTCTCATGAATTTTTCTTGGTCCACCTTGGCATGTCTATGAGTCCTTACTCAGTTCATTTCTTCTTTAAACACTCACTAGACCCCACAGAGAAAGCCACCAGCACCTACTGTCCAGTTTCTGTAGCAAGTTATTAGCATGTACTCTATTTCTTTAGTAGATGCAAGCAGATTCAATGATCTAATCTTCACTGCCACAGCTGTTTAGTTTGGATATTTCATGGAGATTGCACATTCTATTAAAATTACCCTTTTTAGGCATATGGATCTGCTGTGCTCAACACAGATATGTTTCTCTACCACCATAGCTTGCTTTTCCAAAGACACAATGCTTAACAGAAGCTGATATGGAGATGAAGGGATGTTTCTCCCAGCTAAGGAGAGGCTCTGCTTGAGAGGGGACTTCGTTACAAATATTTGTGGGCAGGTGTACCTCACAATGATATCTTTGCTTCTCCCTTTTCTAGAGACATGGTGTATGTGAACATACTCATAAAACTGTGGTTCCCTCCAAATTCAGTTTCCATGAATACTCAGTCTCACACCTGTCCACACTCAGCCTCCAACAGCTCACCAGAATCCCCACTCAAATTTTCCCACAGACTCAATTTTTAAAGTTATATGCATTTATCTAGTAGAGTATGAAGGTTTGTCATATGTCCACTGCCAAAAGATTTAATCCTGTTAATTAATCTATTACCTCACTTATTTACCAATATTTTTGCACTTATTTACCAATATTTTTGGAGAGTGGTAACACATTCTTTTAATCCCAGCACTCTCATGAATCAGGCAAAAGCAAGAGTCAGTAAGTCTGAGGCTAGCCTGGTGTATACAGATAGTTCTAGGTTAGCCATGGCTACTCAGTGAGACCTTGCCTACAAAACATATGAAATTTACAATTCATTATATTTAATTATAGCCATTGTTCTTTGCAGGGGATTCTTACTCCTATTTTTTTCTGTTCCCCTAAAACTGGACCTTTGGCTGTATTTTCCCTTTCTCAATCCCCCCTTCAAATCGCTGGTAAATGCTATTGTGTACCCTACTTCTACAGTCCCAGTTACTTATATTTGACACATGAAATCATGTGGCATTTGTTTCCTGTATCTGGCCTATACTAATATGTTCTCCTCCAGACTCATTCATACTCAGAATGTCCCTCTGTTTCATGAAATAGGTGCTATTCCATTGTATACTGGTACTACATTCTCTTCTTTTGTTCACCAATAAATTAGAACCTCAATTCTGATGATTCAAGAAATGGCATCAAATATACATTCATACACACACATATGTATGTATGTGTGTGTATGTGTGTGTGTGTGTGTGTGTGTGTGTGTGTGTGTGTGTAGAAATTTGTATGAATGTATAATTAATGTCTTTTCCTAGATCTATTGAGGATCCAATTGAGGTTGTAATTTATTGGTGAATAGAGGGGAGACTATAGTACACATATACAATGGAGTAGCATCCATGTGTATCTGTGTGTGTGTGTGTGTGTGAGTGTGTGTGTGTGTGTGTGTGTGTGTGTGTACTACTGTTTAATCTTAGGGTTTTGTATGAAGGGGTTGTAACAAGTATTGAGCCTTTATGAACAAATCTGTTGTGAATATCCTTTTAGAAGTTTAGAATTAATCCTCAGTTTAATAATTCCAGGCCCAAACTGAATAATATTCTCAATAGTGCACTCAAATATGATTGAGTCTTCTTACAGTATCCTTATCACCACCAAATTAGGGTTCTCTAAAGAAACAGAATCTATAGAATGAATCTATGGTATGAAAGAGACTTATTAAATTAAATTGCATGATAATCTAAAAAGTCCATCAGCATTCTGCAGAAGCTGAGGACCAAGTGGCTGCTTGGGGTGTTCAGACCAGGAGGTTGGATCACTCTTCAGTCATAATTTAGCACTGAATGTCTGCTGGCTCCCTGGAGAATCTTCAATCTTCAATCTACATTGGAAAGTCTAAGAAGCTGGGTTCTGATGTCAGTAAAGGATGCTATTCATTACAGCAACAACAGTAACGGCAACAATGTCAGGATAGTCACACCAGCAAGAAGTGAAGACAATGTTTTATTTAGCTATTTTCTGTTGCTGTGATAAAGCACCTTGACTGAAAGCAATATGGGAAGGAAACGGTTTATTTTGCCTAAACTTTCAGGTCAAAATCCTTAACTGAAGAGAGTTAGGGCCAGAAACTACAACACGGCAAAAACTTACAGCAGAAACTTATGGAGAGATGCTGCTTCTTGGTTTACTCTCATTCTCACCTTCAGATATCTTTCTTATAGACCAGGTCTACCTGCCCAGTGACAGCCCCACCCATAGTGTGCCAAGCCCTCTTATATTAATTAGCTGTTAAGAAACTGCCCAAAGACATGCCCATAGTCCAAGACAATGGAGGCAAGACTTTAGTTGAGGTTCCCTATTCCCAGACATGCCAACTGAACAACCTTGATCTACCATCTCAGCAAGCAAGAATCACTGCTTTTCCCTCAGAGTTCTTTTTATCTAGGTCACCACTGGAAAGTTCCTGCCCACCCTGTGGTTATTCATTCAGGAAATACTCTGATAGCCACACCCAGAGGCATGTCTCTTTGTTGCTTCTACATTCAATCAAGTTGATAATTAAGATTAACATCATAGCTATGTAAACTCCTTTATTTTCCTAGAAATAGGTTTCCATTGGGTCCTTGCTTGACAGCATAAGCAATCTTAGCCATTTTCAATAAGTTCTATTGATTCAAAAATTTGCACAGCCAATAGACATGAGAAATAACTAATATGCCTGAATCCATTGCCCCTGCCATTTGTCGCACAAACACACATGGGGTGCAATAATGCCATCACAGTGCAGAGCAAGTGGCATCTGACCTGCCATGCTGACATTCACTGAGATGAGCATTTTTCACCTATCTTTATCTCCCTAGTGTGGATTATTTTCTGACATTTTACATAGTACTTTATTATACATTGTCAACTGGAAGTATTATGTCCATAAATTCTAAAAAGTTAATATCAAATATGTACAAATATTGTGTGTTTAAAATTCTAACCACAGTATACCAGTTGTCTTAAAGTCACACCTCTTCTACACTCAAGTCAGACAAAATCATGACACTTGCAGAAAATTCATTTTTATAATAATGCAACATGTCTAATAAAATATTGCATGAGAAAAATATCACCAGGCTTATGTGATTGTAATGTCAATGAAGAATACTTGTGTTTGCCAGACTCATTTTCCTCATTATAGGAGAATAATCTTCTTTCTTCTCTAGACACTGTAGATGGTGCTACACTTACTAGTTAGTAACAGACCTATCTTTACAATTATTTAATTTTAACCACATATCTTTACATACTAATAAAGTTTGAGCAGTTGCAAAATGCTACTCCAAGTCCTACTGCTGCATTTGGCTGGTCTGTAACCCTGATACTATTGAGGTATGAAAATGAACTCTTACTTGGAACCAAGAAAAATCTTTCATAAGAAAAAACAAAAACAAAAACGTAGTTTAGAGTTTACCACCAATCAAGTTTAGTGAATATGTCGGAAATCTGGCTTCATTTGAATTTTCTTGAAATAGCAAATGAGTCATATTTATTAAATCTGGGGAATCTTTAAAAATTTTAATTTAATAAAAAATTATATAATTTGTTAGATGGTTAACGAAGCACAAACTCCAAAATAACTTACTTACAGCAATGTTTCCCCAAATGGAGTCCATCAGATATTAGAAAATTACTGAAATTTCCTGAGTTTTCATTTCTACAGTGCTAAAACGGTGGAGGCAGAAAGACCCTGAGCTAAATCAACTCTAAAGCTTTCATTGCTTTCAGGATTTAGTTTCCTCTAAGTTTATCTTCACAGCAACAACATAGGGGATAGTCTATACAATGCAGGAAAAAAATGGTCAAAACACGGGAGGGAAAAGAACATGCATGTTTGGTGTATGGAGTCAAGAGACAATGGGAGGGGATTTGTGTTAAAGTCAGAATGAGGTATAACTTCATAGTGTGGCTGGAGGCAGCCAAATTAGAAAGATACTTGAATATGAGGCTCAAGAATCTGTGCTTCGTTCTACAGATAAGAGAGCACTGCAAGGTCTTAAAACTATAATGGTTTTTCAAAGCAATGGCTTGGTGTTAAGCATTAAGCATGAAAAAAAGGTGAGCGGCTCCAGGAGAGGGAGAATCAATAGAGCTGATGGTTTCTAGAATAGGTGTGAGCTAATGATAGCTGGATGATAGCAAAGTGATGTCAGTGAGATTCAGAGTAAAAGCCCTGAGAACAAAGGGACCACACACACACCAGGCTGATGCACCAGGCTAATAGAGAGGAGACAGGACTATTCTGATTTGTGTTGGGGGAAGGGGCTACGTTTCAGTTGTTTCACATAGAGAGTGTGTAGAGACCAGAGAAGCATGAAGATCTGAAGCATTAAGCAGATATGAGAGAAAATACAGCAGTATTTTCCTAGGTGATGCCTAGGTGATGAAAAACCAGGGGCAAATCTGTTCTCATTTGAAATTAAAGATTGCTCTTAAGAAACAGGCCGAGAATGTTAAGGTAAGGTTTTAAGTTAGACATTACACTAGAGGAAAAAAAGGTCCTAGTCATTTGTATGTATTGCTGGTTGTGTTTAATTTATTCTCAAGCGTACTTCATCTAGTAATATCTCTTTTATGTCTGTGCATTGTTGAAATGCTGTAATCCAGGTCTTCTGAATTGACAGAGCTTAGCTCCTTTTTATGTAAGAAGCTTTTATCAAGACACTTAAAGTGTCCTTTGGTTGCAGTAATCATGATTTTTAAAAAAAGAGGCAACAGTAGAAAATATTCTATAACCTAGCTCAGTTAACAGAGCAGATCAGTGATAAAATCTAAAAGAGCAAACCAAGTTTATTATCCAAAGATGGGCTTTACTGTGTAACTAGGTGTGTACTCAAACACTAGTGAGCTGAACTGATCAAACTTGCTTGATTTACTGTGCAGAAAACAGGAAACAGAAAACATTTCCTGAGCTCCTATGCCAGGTTTCTAAGGATTCGAGGACTCAAAATGTGATACACAGGAGGGAAAAGTGTTCAAGTGTTAAAGATCTTCACATGTGTGTGTGTGCGCACACACACACACACATACACACACACACACATACACACACACACACACACACACGTGCGAGAGCATGCACATATACATACAAAAACTTGGGTCTGATTCCCAGAACCCACCTAATAAAGCCATGCATGCTGGTATACACTCATAGTCCTGATGTTGGAGAAACAGAGAAAGAAGATCTCAGAGACTGCCTGGCCATCCAGCAAGTTCCAATCCAAAGAGAGACTGTGTTCCAAATATCAAGCTGAATCTCGGTATGTTAGCACCTCCCTATAATCTCAGCACTAGAGAGACAGAGGCAGTCTGATCTTTCTGAATATGAGAACAGTCTGCTCTACACAGTAAGTGAGAGGCTAACCAGGGTTACACAGCGAGACCTTGCCTTTTAAAAAGGCACTGGGGTTGGATTCCAATGCTTCAGGACATAATCCAACACCTAAATGTATTCAGTGGCTACTGAAAAGAAAGAGTGAAGAAGAGAGACACAGAGAGACAGAGAAAGACAGAGACACGTTGGGAGGGAAAAGTGGTTGAGGGAATGCAGGGATAGACTTAATCAAAATGCACTGCATTCATGTATGGATGTTAAGCAAAATACTTTTAGAAGCAAGCCTGACAGCTCCTGAAGAATCTCAACTGAGATCATTCTCTGAACTACATGCATATACAAAGAAACAGAATAAAAACCACATACACAAATGTATATACACACACACACACACACACACACACACACACACACACAAGTTAAACAAAAAGAACTGGAAAATAGTATTCTACTCATACAGATATACCACCGTGATCGGTTACAATATGCAGGGCTTTGCAATCACTTGATTGTGGTCTATGTTAGCAACTTGCATTATTTACTGAATAATAATATTTAAGCCCTCTCTACACCCCCAATTAAACTCTATTCAGGAAATTATATATGAAGCTCAGGGGAACCTGCTTTCCAAGGTATTGGTTATAGGTTTTTATTTATGATCTGAGGATGCCAACACAGACCTTGCACACATCAGCCACTCTACTACTGATGCACACTCTCAGCTCTACAATATTTGGTCTCAAACACACATGGGTACTTTCTGGGACCCTGTGATATTCCTTCTTCGATTGTGGTACATTGTAGTATCTTGGGACTACCATTGAGAAATCTGAGCTGCAGATCCATGAAGGTTATATAGCCCAGGGTGCTGTTCCTTCATTCCATGTATATACATTGTTTCTATTTGGTGTGTAGTTTTAACAAGACTGTAAAATAGATCAATAAATGGATACAAATTTAAATAACAGTAAATTGTGAGCATTAGATGAGCATCCTTAACTTGAATGTGAGCATAAATAGCAGGATCTTAATAGATGGAACATAGAAACAAATTCACAGGGCCCTGTAGGGCAAAAGTGAATGGTTTAATATGCAAGTAATTAGTTGAAAAGGAGAGGGATGAGTGGGTGAGACAGACAAGCATTCATGCCCCATCCTGAAATGTTTCTAAAATTTGTGAAACGTATTATTTATAGATTAGAGGTTCTTAGTAAGCCCCAGAAGGAAAACTATGAAAAAATAATCCTCATGTGCACATCATAGACAAACTGGTAAAAATCAAGAATTGAAAAAAATCTTGACAGAAACTAGTTAAATGGATTAAATTACTTGCTTTTTAAAATTCAATTCTATTTCTTTCACATATTTACTCCACATTCTGCTCACTGCCCACTTTCCAGTCACCTCCTCCCACAACCCCTTCCTCCTCCCACAATCTGTCCCCCATACTCCACCCCCATGCCCCATCTCTCTCTCCTCCAAGCGGGTGGGGAACCCCCCTACCCTGGCACCCCAAATCTCCATGAGGTTAGGCTCCTCCTCTCCCACTGAGGCCGGACAAGGAAGCCCAGCTAGAATAACATATTCCACTTACAGGCAACAGCCCCTGGGATAATCCCCATTCCAGTTGTTCAGGACCCACACGAAGTCAACCTGCACAGATGCCAACTAAGAGCAGGGAGGCCCGTGCACATTCTTTCCTTAGTGGTTTGACTCTGAGAGCCCCAGGAGTCCAGGTGACTTGACTCTGTTGGTCCTCCTGTTGAGTTCCCATTCCCTCCAGGCCCCTGCAACCCTTCATTCTATCCTTCCACAAGAGTCCCCAAGTTCCATTCACTCTTTGGCTGTGGATGTCCTGTCTGTCTGAGTCAGCTGGGTGGAGCCTCCCAGAGAACAACATACTCCTGTATGGTCTGTATGGCAGGCTGCTCAGGGCAGCTTGGCTTGGCCCAGAGGGCTTTAAATTACTTATTTTTCACAGAAATTCAAAGGACAGACAATAGAGTGGTGCACTTAGTGTATTTGAAAACACAAAAAACAAAACTAAGTAATTTTGCCCATGACAGCAAGAAAGGAGGCACAGTCCCTCCCTGTTGCCCACAGCAGCCTGAGAAATTTCTTTAATCTTTAGATATCTAAGCTTAGGTTAAACTGGATATTTGGTTTTGAAACAAAGGATTTCAGGATGAGCTAGTACTAGGTAGAATTAGAGTTTATTAGAATATATATATATATATATATATATATATATCACAAGGGCTACTCAGAAAACAGTAAGATTCACTAAAGTGTGTCTATAAATATAAAAAGAGAAATAACTTTAAATTATTATACATAGCTTTAATGATATATATATATATGAAAACCTTCAATATATAATAATTAATAGAAAATTACTCTCTCCTACTCAGAGCAATATCATGTTAAAACTATATATTTTTACTTAATTATGAAAAGAGGTGCTCAGTATTGATGGAACTATAGATTCTGTACAATGTATAAGTGGTGGGTAAAAATCCTTATGTATAATGGGCATGATATGTCTCCACTATTACCATAAGATTTTAGACAGTGTCCACTCATGAGTTTTCCCAGAGGATGAGTAAGATGGGCTAGAGAATACACTTAGAATTATGGCAGAAGAAGTAATTATTTGGTATAGATTATCTTATTCATATACTGAATATATGCCTTAAGCTAATTGCTCTTCAAATACACTCTGTTTCCTACCATGTAAACTATAACCTGTGTTTAATGCTGTCTTTTCTCCAAATATTT
Organism: Rhynchomys soricoides; assembly: GCA_019843965.1. Taxonomy (NCBI): domain Eukaryota; kingdom Metazoa; phylum Chordata; class Mammalia; order Rodentia; family Muridae; genus Rhynchomys; species Rhynchomys soricoides. Next base: position 1,602,763 of record JADRCH010000258.1, read on the forward strand.
GAAACTGAAATACAAACCATAGAACTTGCAATATTGTTGCTATTGAATTGAAAAACATATAACAAGAAGAAATATCTCCTAGTTTAAAGTGTTTAACCTATTGCCTAGTTAAATGACACCTTTACACATACATGGCTGTGTCATCCACATTTCACTTATTTTTATTGAAACTCATTTTCAGGCACTATATTATGATCGTGCTTTTCCCTCCTCCAACTCTTTCTAGATCTTCCCACATGCACAAACAAGAACATACAAGATATATACACAAACCACAAAAAAAAAAACCCACAAAATGGAAGACAAAACATACAGGCAAAAACATCAGTACAACAAAAAATGGTCAAAGTAATATGAAACAAAAAATGGCCACAAAGCATCAGTGAGTCCAGTTCCTGTTGACCAAGGACTTCTAAGCACAGACCTACTCTGAGAATAGGTCTTTGAGTGTGCATGTGTGAGCTGCCCCACACATGCAGCTCAGTGCCAAAGGCATATTTTCACCTCAGAGGATTACACTTTGAGTTATCTCAAAAGACATCCCCTAAAGTCTCTTCCATAATAAGTACATATTATCTACATATTTATTACTTATTTTTGAAGATCATAATTAGGTTATCATGATTTTAGCCTGATTTATTTCATTCTGTAGATTTCCATAAAATATAGGGCTTCTCAGAATAAAATAAGTTGCCTGGTATTTAAAGCAAGAATTTTCTATCAAATTTGAAAGTATTTTAGTTGATATAGCTGCTGCCAGTCTGCAGATGTTTGGGCCGTTGTCTACAGGAAATTCGCTGGTCACTGAATGGGGCACTGGTTGGGCAGGGCAATGTACATCTGTAACCCCAGCATTTAAGAACTGGAGGGTTTGGGGCTTGAGGCAGCATCCTTGACTACATAGTAAGTTCAAGGCCGGTCTGGACTATCTAAGACACTGTCTTAAATCCCCACCTGTTTTCTCTCAAGAATGAATCACATCAATAGAAAAAAAAAAAAGAGGCAAACCATTTTCACATATAAAATTGTTTTGAATTTTCATATTGTAGCTATTTCTTTGATGTGTCTAAATTGATTAGGTTTTATTTACAAATGATCACCAAACCATCTGACATCTCCCTAGAATACATAAGTAATAACTGAATTAATTTATTTGCTATAAAAGGACAGTCTCTTCTTTGTCTCTAACAATTTGGATGAGTTCATTACCTTGATCCAATTTCTTTGATAATGATATTCCTGATTTACCTAATATTATCTTTGGTTATATGTTCTGAGACATTTTATATCCTTCGGCACACGTCCATGCAATTCAACACAGAAGCAATTAAAAATAAGGATGAAATAGTTTTAGCAGCAGCGTAGATACTTTCCAAGCACTTCCTGAAGAGCGTTATTCAACATCAGGGTTTTCCTCTATATACCCTCACTGTGATTGTGCATTAACGTTTCATCTAAAACATTTGTGTTCTGTTTATGGTCCGTTGAGAAAATAAGTGCTGCCTGGAATAAGAGAATGCTGGCATAATGCCACTGAGAGATGTGAGCCACTATAATATGTATTTAATAAATTGCTCTTTTAAGGTAGAACTATAGCCACTTAAAGTGGCAACTTTTTTCATTATAACACTAGGAAATAAAATACATGACTACACACACCTGTATTTAAGTTTTATTCTTCCCCTGGCCATATACACCCAGTCCTAGGAGAATACTGGAGAGGCAGATAGTAAGCTTTCTAGAGGTATTAGCTGTGAAGACCAATGAAGGACCGACCCTGACTGAGCAGGTGCTGCCCATGGATGGAAACCTTCATTAGCTAAGAGCCTCGTGGGAAAAACAAGCCCAGAACCCTGTCCTCTTACTTGAGATTTCCTTTGAAATGGTTTCAGTTAACCGAAGTCAGTCATGGCTCTATAATTCCAGAAATCAACAGTTCACAAAGTTTTAATTATATACCATGCAAAGTAGCTAGCAAACATTGTACTCACCTCATTCTATCCTACCTGGACTGTGAGATGCCATGCTGTGTCAATCCAGTGTGTACTGAACACTTGTCAATCACTTGGTAGACCTCTTGAGTTCCTAATTAGTTCAGGAGGCATTTCTTTTTTATCTTCAAATAATGTGTATTTTACTTTATAATGACCCCATAACTACAAGGACAGTTAAGCTACTCATTCAGATATGCCTAAAATATGTCTTTTAAGTGAAAAGGAGAAAGTCAGTTATGTTTGTAACGTACAGCGATAAAAGCATAGAGCATATATGGTTTAGTGCACTTCAGTTTCCCGTATTGATTAGGGGTCTTGGGAGGTGACCTCGAGTATAATAAGGGAACACTCTGCTGCTTTGGAACCGGTTGCCTACCAGCTGACTGGACCACGCCTCACTGCAGAGTTTCTCAGGCAAATGTATATTAACTTTATATACATACACAAACATTTTGAAATGTCACATAAGAAAACAGAGGGGCTATAGCCTTGCTGTTCATTAACCCAATATTCAAATATGATCCACAATGTTGAGTGCTTGAGGCACGATTCACACACTTCAGTCGCGGGTCAGAACATGATGCCCTAAGTCTGATTGATTCCACAAAGGAAGAATCTTAATCGGAGAACAGCTGAAGGTTGCTGAACATTTGGGGAGTCAGAAAGAAATCGGAGTACCTGTCAGAAGAGGCTGAACAGTTTTTATAATACAGAAAGACAATGTCTTTCTTCAGAAATATGGTAGGAGCCATGGTGACCTCAGAACGTTGTATCTCACACTCATGGACAAAAGCCCTATAAGTTTATTAAGCCACAGTTCTGTTGATTTATTTCTTTGGTTTGCGTTGGTCTCTTGGTGCACTTTTCACCCTTGAGTTAACTGGTAGCTTGCGAGAAGAGGCTCTGTATAGAAATCTGTGTTCATGCAGCATGAGGGTTCCTAACTCATAAAGCATTCATGTCTTAGTAATTATTCTGAAATCATCTTCATGTCATGTGAGTCTGAAATACTCCAAAATGATTCATTCTGTGTGCCTGCAAGTTATTAACAGTTCATAGATGAAAACTGCCATCATATATGGTCTATAACGCACCTACTATGTAACAGCACACACTGAAGAGGTAACGCGCCTACTATGTAACAGCACACACTAAAAAGGTAACGCGCCTACTATGTAACAGCACACACTAAAGAGGTAATGCACCTACTATGTAACAGCACACACTGAAGAGGTAAAGCATCTACTATGTAACAGAACACTCTAAAGAGGTAGGCATATCCATCAAGCTTTGCTCAGACATATAGTGAACAAGCAAGTCTCAGTCACTGTAGCTTGCCTTCCAAAAAATGAAAACAAAATATAAAAGGAGTTTATTTTCCCTGATAAATGTAACCACAAATAATGTTATTCCTAAACATTGTTCACAGTCATATTACAAACTCTCCATGGGGACTAAGGACAAGTCTCAGAAGTTAGAGAATTGCCGCTCTTCAGAGGACCCAATGCCAGCTCCCAACACTCACACTTCGCAGCTCACAACCACTTATGGCATCCTTGGGCATCACATATATGTGCCATGCACACACAGAGACATGCGCACGTACACAGATAAAAATGAATCTTAAAAATATTTTCTCCACTACAAATTTCCATTGCACATATAGAAAAAAAAGAGAGAATTATCATATTCCTCATAAGTCAAGCCCACAGGACAGGGATGGTGTCTACTTCAACTTACTTCAAGTCTCAGGAAAGACCTTATATTTTTGCAAGCCCGTATCTCCACTACCGACTTCCAGGTACTCTGCTTTGGGGTCACTTTTTTTCTTCCTGATCTCAGTGTTAACTTCTTAAACTGTGGCTTTACCTTAGTGTCCATTGTCATTTTCCCCATTACATCTCGTTAGTAGATGAGCCTATTCGTTTCTTCTAGAGTATTTTCAGCCTCCATTCAAGTTTTTAGCATTTAAAATCATGCAAGAAAGTCTCTTCCTGGGTTGCCTTGCCACCAAATTCCCATGAGATTATAAAGCAAACAAAAATGATGCTTTGAGAACAGTATGAAATTCTACAAAGTCCCGAATATATTTTCCATACAGCAAAATTTAGAAAATAATTATTTTCACATGAAACTTGTTGTTCTTTATATTTTGAGATTAGAACATGATTATACCTTTGTTTGCTCTCTTTTAAATGCCCTCTCTTCTCATTAGTCGTTACTACATGTATATATTTACATACCTATGTATCCCTAAATACAAACTGCTCAGTCTGTGTAGTGTTACTTATATCAATGTGTTCAGAGCTGAGCATCCGGTATTGGATAACCAGTTGCCGTGCTCTTACTGGAGAAGACTAATGCTTTCTTTCTTTGTGTAACTCAGACCCTCTTTCCCATCTTAAACTGATCTCTCTTCTGTTACCTTCACAAAGCCACTCTTCTCACACACTACTTTCCTTCTCTTTGGATCCTCAGAAGTTCAATTCGCTGCTAAATTTTGTATCAGCACCTGAATAGAAATAACCAAATGTGCTTTTCTTGAGAACTTTTACAATTACAAAACTTGGCGTTTGTGTGAGCCTGGTTCATACACTGAGGAATATCAAGGTGAAACATGCTCTTTTGGCCATTAGGGCCAGGTCTTAACTGACAAAAGTGGGACACAGATGACCGACAGGACTTGAACAGGAAACAGACATCATCAAGTGAAAGAAGAAACTGGGTTTTGTGCTATTTTGTGGTGAATCATAGTACCCTAAATAATGAAGCCTGTCATCGCCAGTGAATCAGAATATACACTGCAGTATGAGCTGGTGGAGACCAGTTTCCATGTGCTGCAGCTCTTCCTCCACCCCCAGCATAATACAGCCCTTCATATACGCCAGGCATTACAAGGGCATGAATGAATTACAGTTCTGAAATTGGTCACTACTCCAAATTCATTGACTAAAATTGCTTGAAATTGCTATCTAGGTAATTTTAAAATGCAAATGAGTACGGAAGCACACATACAAAAGAAATCAAATGAAATATAAATATAAAAGTAGAGATATATGTAAACACACACAGAGGATTATATGCAAACATACAGTGAAATGAATTTCCAATTTCAGTTGATAGAGAACAAAAACTAGTATTTTCATTATTTTCAGTAACCTATCTTCTAGGAATTGATTATGATGAGGAACCTCTAGGTAGGTGTGTAATTAATATTGACTTGTGTGTGCTTATATAGGTTATGTTATCTTACCTATGCCTTCTTGTCTCTAAAGTGTCAGTACTATTTGCCTTCTCAGCCACCTCCTCGGCAAAGGCGCTCTGTAAATAAATGAGGTAATGCTTGGGAAATCTTTGCAGCTTAGGATAGAAAACCACTGCACACATATAAGATATGCTTGTTATTCCATATTCCATATTCAAGCCTGTCGTGTCCTTGTCTCTATATTAAATGGAAATTACATTGTTTGAATCCTTGGGTTTGGATCAAAATCTGGGTCAATAGAAAAGGATCATTATATTTCATTTTAATACAGACACTGTTTCAAAACCTTGCACGTGAGGGTAGAAAACTGTAGGAAATAAACAAAGCACATAAATCAAGCTTTGAAGGAGAAAAATCTTCATCTGGAATCAATCTTTCTCTCTCTCTCTCTCTTTCTCTCTCTCTCTCTCTCTCAACACTGTATTTCCCAGGAGAAATATTTGGGTCCACAGAAGCTAGTGCCACATTGCATGAGTGTGTGCTCGCGCGGGGGTGTACACGCGGGTGTGTGTGTGTGTGTGTGTGTGTGTGTGTGTGCTGTGCGTGCGCGTCCGTGGAGAGGGGCGGGGGAGGCGGATGAGGAGGATGAGATCATAGCTTCAGGATCCTCAGGAAACCCTGGTACAGGCAGCAGCCAGCCTCCGCTGTGCCCACATGACCCACAACTCTGGCAGCGGACCCGGCACTTCCAACATTACTAAATAATCAGAGAACGGCTCCCACTCCGGGCCCACAGCTCCCTGCAGACGATGGACACCTTCTAAGAGTTTGGCGAGTAGGTGACCCAGGCGCCGGTCCATTGCAAGGTGTGTGTGCACGTTGACTGCTCCCTTGACGGCTCCGGGTGGGGGAGAGGGGTTCAGGGGGTCGGGGTGCGAGGCTAGGAGCGGGCGCTGGGACTCGGCTGTAGCGCTGTCCCTCTTCACCCGGAGCCTAGGAGCCCTGGAGGCGCCAGGACGCGCGGCCGCCTCTGCGCAGGGACCGGGGTGCCCTAGCAAGGGCAGGCGCCGGGCAAAGTCTGGAGCCGCGGCGGCGGGGAAGGGATGCATCCCGGCGCCCACTCGCGGGGCTCCCACCTGTGCTGCCGCGCCCGGCGTGTGCGGGGGACCCGGACTGCGGAGGCGCCTCCCAGGGCGGCGGGGCGGCGCCTCGGGCCCGCGGGGCGGAGGCGGCTGCGGCGGGATGCGCGTGGCAGGTGGATTCCCCCCTCTCCGCCACCCACCCGAAGCCGGGGCTGCCCACGGCTCCCCGCTCCGGCTCCGCGGGATGAGCTGTTTCGTTGGGATCTGTCCTTGGGGTCGCTGTCGTCGTGGGCTGTGACGCGGGGAGGCGGCGTGGCCAGCCCCCGCCGGGGATAGCACTGAGGCTGGGGAAGTCTGGCGGAGAGTGGGGGAGGCCTGGGTTGACCGGGAAACCCGCGAGCTTCTCTCTCCCGCGGCGGCGTGGGGCGGGCTTTGCAGTGCGGCGCGGGGCCGCGCGGAGCGCTTAGCTCGAGTGGGCAGTGGGGACTGCGGGGGCTCCCCGCCTGCCTCCAGCCTCCCTAGCCTGTTGCCCACTTTGGAGTTCTAGGCTGGACAGAGGGTGGCTGAGAGATTCATTCTGGTACCCAAAGTGGGAGGTAGAGAGAGGACTCTGTCTAGTGGAGTGCCCAAAGCCCGAGGAGACTGGCAAAGGCATGCTGGGACTGGATGCAGAGCTATCATTAGGGCTTGACCTTATAATTCTCCTCTTGGGTGGCCTGGGACTTGGTGGCTTTGGGAAGATAAGCGTGGACCATGGGGCCATTGGGGAATGAGAGACTGGGTAGGATGTATACTAGCAATTCTTGCTCTGAAATAGCCTTCCCTTTACCTCTCATCACTACTGTTGTTTTTTGTGGTTCTGGGTCTTTTTGACATAAATATCTATACTGTTGCAGTATATGTAGTTGTTATTTCTATTTTTATCTTATTATACTTCTCTTATTTCAATGTCTCACATAAACAGTTTGGTGTTGTTTATTACTTTTCTTAGTTCTTCCACTGGCATAAGAGATAGGCTCCCCTCGCCCACTCAAAGGATATCCAGGCAACATAGCTTTCCCAGGATTGTATCATTACTGCCGGTCAGAGCTCTTCTGAGCTTTGGAGAGATGCTCAGTGACCAAAAGCCTCCTGAAAATGAACCCCTTCGTCGGCTACATTTGGGACAACTAATTCTTTTGTAATTTTTATTGTCATGATCAAAGTAAATAGCCACTGGATAGTTAACTTTTGATACAGTTAACCAAATTTCATGGAATTATTGTAGACCAATGCAGGATGTAACAGCAAGGTTAAAATTCTGTAGTTGAGATCTATCATGATATAACTATCATCAAGTAGGTGGCTCAAGCTATGTGTTTGTTTACAATTAAGGGTAAGCCTCATGAGCTTTTAGTCTATTTATTTAAAGAATAGATTTTCTATAATTGATTTTCTTGTTCATGATTTTCTTCAGAAGACCATTTTCATTTTGCAGAATTTTGAATAAGTTTCATTATCTTTAATGCAATCAATCTGACAGGAGTTTGGGCAGCCAAGTAAAAGGCTTATGCAATTCTCTTTCAACTGCCATTGATAAAAGGACAGACTATTCTGAGGGCATTTATGTACATCCTGGCTTTTACCAGTTGTCTGTACCGTCTACACAATTATGTAGAAATGAAGACTGAAGCCAACTGTTCTCGCTAGTTCTAAGTTGACACAGCTTTAAGCATATCCACTTGCCTGTAATGACCCATAATGAAAAGAAAGGTCTCCATGGGCTCAACCCAGCTCCTGTGTTTAGAGAATAACTCATCTGACTTATTTTGTGAGCTTCTCATAGAGTTTTTATAAGATGCACTTTTAGGGACAGATGTCTCTCGGAAGTCTTCATCTGTTATTTTTGAAGTAAATTTAATTGCTTCTGCACATAAAAAGTTTCTAACTTACTTTGACATTCATGGGTTGCCTTTCATTCTTGCCTTTCTCTTGAATTAAATTCAGTTGGCATAATTTTAAACTCACACTTTCAAAGTGTTAAGTAAAAGAGCCCAAAATCCAACTGCATCACGTGATCCTGAGAACAAGATCTGTAGACATGCCATCAAACCCAGCTCTCTAGTGGTTAGCACTTCCTTCCCTGCAAAATCGTGTCTACAAGTTTATTTAGGAACACCAGAATTCAAAACTGTGTCACAGCATTGCGATCGAGGAACAAAAATGTTATGATGTTGAACTTGAATTTTTTTCCTTGTTTTTTTTTAAAATAATTCTCTTGTTTTCATTTTATTGAAACCATTTTTTTCTAATTGTGGTTTCTCCTCCTGCTCCTCCCACTTCTCCCCACCTCCCTTTCTATCCAGCTCTACCTGCTTTCTGTTTCTTATTAGAAAACAACAGACTTCTAACTAATAAAATATAATAAGGTAAAAGAAAAAGCTAATACATCAGAATGGGACAAAACAAGCAAACAGAAAGAAAAGAGCTCACGAAAAGGCACAAGAAACAGATAAAGATGCAGAGACACACTTTATTGTTCACTACTAGGAATCTCATAAAACACTTAAGTAGAAGTACATGCAAATACACACACATACACACACACACACAAAGGACCTATAACCTATAAAAAAAAAAAGAGGGAAAAGTAAAATAAAACAAAATAAATGTATAAATAAATTAAATATAAATAAAAATTGCTTTTAAGTCCTGACATTATATTTTGATATATTCAAAATCCTTATATAGAATGCTGATTGTTTAGAAGCCATGAGTCCCTGTGCATATCAGTGTCTTTTTATAACTGATTCAAAACTGCTCTAGTTTTCTTGCTTCTGATCCTTATTTTAGAGATGCCATTCTCTTGCTTCTTTTATCTAATGTTGGGGTTCTGACCTGGCTTCCCATTCACTTTCCCACCCGTCTGGTCTGGGAAGACTTTTGTATTATCCTTGGTTGGAAACAGAGTGCTCTCTGTGACAAGTGCTGGAGAGGGAACAGGGAGTGAGCACTGAACACTGGGAGGACCAAGTTGATGTGTGAGCACTGGCCCATCAGAGGAACAGCTTTTAAAAGGTCATTAGAAAAACAATGATCTTGTTTAATAGATGATGTTCTTCAAATTGAAATGTTTGCTGAGTGGCAGTGTGTGTAGGAGGATTCCTGGAGAGGTCCTAGAAGTCAAAGTAGGAAAGAATAAATGAAAAGTGGCAGTATTTGTAGAGAAGTGGTGTGCCAAGTGTTGATCGGGTTTTTTCCTGCAGTGTTTGCAGGGCCACTTTCTGAATCATTTTCTGAGTCAGAGACATGAACCTCCCTTTGGTTGTCATTTAGCGTCCCTGTCATTCCACCCTGTGGACATGGTGGCGATCACGGAACTCCTGTCACTTTTCAGAGCACGTGGAGAAATTGCCACCCTTATTTGGTTATTGCCCCATTCCCAAAAATCTATATAGGTTTAATAAACAGTGTTTATTTCCTTTCCTAGAAGAAACAATTGCCTTCAAACTAAATGGTGCTTTTATTTTTTGGTTGTGGTTAAGGTCATAAAATGTCTCAAATAGAATTTTAATTGATTCATCACCAGTTTCCTCAGATTTGCTGAAATGCCCAAGGGGCAGCATAGAGGTTTCAGAGTGAGAGAGAGAGAGAGAGAGAGAGAGAGAGAGAGAGAGAGAGAGAGAGAGGGAGAGATGTGTTACTTATTGAACAATTTCTATGATGAATATTTTCCTATGGGCTTTGTATAAGTTAATAAATGTTCACTTCACAAAATAGCCACATAGTGTCTGCATTTATTGTAATTGTCTGTCCTCTTATTAAAGAAGGAAAGCCTGAAGCATAAGAACAATATAAATAACCACAGTCAGAGAGTTAGACATGAGTTTTACATTTGAGTATTGAGTGTCCAGGCTCCATTTCCATCACTGTTGGGAAACATGGATCCTCTATTTCCTTTAATAAAATTTGATAGAAAGAGAATAATCCTTTTTATATCAATACATTTTGCCCCATATTTCACTAGTTAAATATATACAAAAGCAGTGTGTAAATTGAATGCCTGGACAAGGAGTGAGTGACAGAGTGTGAGGAATTTCCCATTTTATATCATATGTATGCTTAAATTTAAAATGTGAACACTTGAGTCCTGGTTACACTGATGTTCTCAATGTTAAGAGAATGACACTCAGCGTTTTGAATTACTTGGGGTACATCTATAATAGCTAGATCCTCTATGACTAGTGATAAGCTCTGATTTCCTAACCATTCGTACCATTTTCCCCTGTCTGTCTAGACTGAGTACCTCATAGAGACTAGAGAGTATGATGTAAAAATTCCATTAAATTATCTAGATACAAGGAAAATGACCTTGCTAATTTTTACATTGTGATCTTTTGACATAAATCAATGTAATTGTTGTGGTAAAAAGTAGAGAAAATTCTAAGTGATGTTAACCGAGTTCTGTGGAACAGATCATTAATAAATAGAAATAATAACTGGGTAAACATGGTAACACAATCGAAGGTCTTTGCTTAGCATCAAATCATAAACACTAGTGAGTGTTGCTCAGCAGTTGATAAGATTTATATCAAGCATGTGTTCACTCATGGTGCACATATGCAGCATTTGCCTCTCTTCTTTGAGGTTCCTGGAAATGCTGAAAGTAGCAGTCATATTTCCCATGACTTATGTATCCCTTGAATGTATGTGATGTATTATCTCTTTGTGTGCTTTGCTTATACAGAGCCTGGTATCATTGAGTAATTATGGTTCTTATTTATTTAAAATAAGGAGATTTGCCATAAGTAATTTATTCACTGTAAGTAAAAATATACAAAGCTCAGTTTTTTTCATTTGACTTGATTTTTAGTATGTGTGCCTTAGAGTAAACAATGCTATGGATAACACTGATGAATAATACATTAAATAGAATTTACAGTTTAATGCTATAGTGTGGTGTCCTACTATAGTGTTTTGTGTATTAAATATGAAGAATTAGTGGCAGTAAACACAAAATCTCAGTGATTGAAAACAATGACAATGGCTTATTTCTTGCTGATACTACAATCTGTAATGCTCAATGGGAGATTCTATCCTGCATCTTCCTCAATCAAGTATACAAACATATAAATCCCTGGATATCATGATATTTTATCATGACACAAGAGTCTATGTCTAAAAACTACCAGTTGGTATAATCTTTCACCAGAAAGTGAGACTCAACAGCTCCTGTATTTCATTGGCTAAGAAAAGTCATGTGAGCATATCTAAATCTTACCCCTTCGCCAAAAAGGGCAATTCTATCATATCCTTGTTTAAACAAAACAAAACTTGAGTGGATACATTAAATGGGTATCACATAAAATTAATGTTTCCTTCATGTAGTGTTCTTTATTATTTAGTGTAAAAGTAGAATTATTAGCATCTCGGTGTTAAAACGTAATAGCTGGAGTATTTCTTACCTTCAGTGAAGAAGTCCAAGGGTAAAGCGATTGAGAACTACAAGCCTGCAGTTGCTGTTTTGCAGCCATAGCTGCCGTTCTGTTTGAGTCACAGAATGATGTTTTATTTTGGGTGAATGCACAGATGACCTATCTGACAGCCTTTACACGCTAAAAACAATGCAAAGACTGCACAGAATACCAAGCCTGGGTATACTCAACGTCTTTGAATGTACGATTACATAGAAACCAAAACAACTATGTGTAAATGGCACCACTTCACAATATGGACAAACTAGCTGTGCTACCATGTATTAGTTATAAACATACATGTAGGTAAAGTCCCAGTACATCCTGTGCTCATATGCCTTATTGACAGACATAATATCATATGCCTTATTGACAGACATAATTTGCATAGTCAGAATGTAACCAATTCACCTTTTAAAATAAGCTTTTTATATTAAGATAACTGGCACTTGTGTAGGGGTGCAGTAGGGGATGGTACAAAAGCAACCCATTGCTCCATTACCTATCTCCCCAATCTTTCAGCATCTTGCAACAAGTTGCAAAACTATAACACTGTATTACAGCCGACTTCTGACACTGATAAAATGACAAGCAGATTTCATCACCATGGGGCTAATTCCTGCTGTGCTTCATGGCCGTACCAACTTTCTTCCAGTTCTCCTCCTTTCTCAGTTCCTTGAAGTGAATAACTTAGTTTCCACTTCTGCAATTTTGCCATTTCAGAAGTGGAATATAAGTGGAATCGCACCATATGTGACTTTAGGGTTTGCTTGTACACTCGGTACAGTTCTCTGGAGATCTGCCTATGTATACAAGAATGGCTCAAAAACAACCAAAAGTTTACAGATCATAAGCATTTTGTGGCATGCATGGTGGCATAGTTTGTATATGCATTCAAATGCCAAAAATACAGATTTTTCTCTGCTTTTGACTACTACAATAAAACTACTATGACTATCCATATGCATATTTTGTCTAAATATGAATGTTACTTTTTGGAAATAAAATACCAGAAATTACTTGTATATTTTTAATTGAAACTATCAAACTCTTTGAACAGTATAAAGAAAAAATTATTCTGTTAACAATAATGCATAAAGGACTGACTGTGAATCTTCACCAAGATTTATTGTTATTATGACTATTTTAGCCATTCTGTTAGGTAGGTAGTAATGTCTTATTGTGGTTTTCATGGGCTTTTTCTTAATATCTAATGATATTTACTATTTTGTATATCTTGAAATTATATACATAGATTCCACTTATTCTCAGGTTTTTTCAGATACTTTAGTCTTTTGTTTTTACATGCAAATTTCAGAATTATTTGTCTGTACTGGAAGAAAAACTATCAATCTCCAGGTGACACTTTATCAAGGAGCTATTGTCAATGGACTACTGCTGGAGATAGAGAATTATTCTTTTTAAAGATGTGGCCATTGATAGGTTAACCATGCTTGAGTACAAGGCCACACCCCTGTGCACATGGGTCAACACTGATTGAACTTTGTGGATTACAGGGGGAAAAGCCATGAAGTTGGGAGGCTGACATGTCAACAGGAACATGGAAGAGGAAACTGGGGATTGGTGTTAAACTGCCTTGTATACATGCATGAAATTCTCACAATAAAGACAAAAATGATGATAAACTAGAAAATGGTGCAATGGACAATCCTATTTACTAATCAAGTGTTACTATTTATGTGAAGAACACATTCCATTTCTTGATTTCTTCAGATTTTCCTCATTGCTTTCCTTTTAAATTATGATTAAAAACTTCCACACTTTTTTATTCCCATCCTAGTGAAGACCAAGACTGGCCTGCAGTCTACACTGTAGGGGGCTGTCATTAGTATTGGTGTCAAGAGAACAATAGCTTCATAAATTAATTGGTGTGCCCTTCCTTCTCTTAATTGTTATTCATTTAAAAAAAATACTTAGTCCAATTCTCCATTAGAGCCAAGAGGGGGTGTTCTTCTGTCAGAGTTTAATTATGAAATAAATCATTTTAATGCAATTCTGATGTGGTGCTTAATACTGATGGTCAACTTGACAGGATCTAGATTCACCGAAGAAACAGCCTATACATATTTGTGAAGGATTGTCCAGATTAGGTTAGCTGAGGTGGGCGTATCTAGCTTCAGTGTGTGAGGTACAATTCCAAGGGTTGTTGTCCTGCACCCTATTAAAAGGAGAAAGTCAGCCGTGCATAAGCATCCATATTGCTCCACCTCCTGACTGTAGATATAATGAGGTCAAGAACTGTCTTATAATAATCTGTCTTGAGCTCTTGACACAATGACTCCTTCATGATGGACTACATCCTCAAACTGTGAGCCAATACAAACCCTTCCTCCCTCACATTGCTTCTTGTCAGGGCTTCTACGACAACTGTGAGGAAATGAAACTTAGATCATTCTTCTATGGCGGTCATGGGAAAATACTCTAGGCTGAGTGGCTTCATTGAGTAAAGATCTTCATGCCAGGTGGCGATGGTGGTGCACTTCTTTCATCCCAGCACTTGAGAGGGAAAGGCAGGTGGATCTCTGAGTTCAAGGACAGCCTGGTATACTACAGAGAGCGTTTCAGGATAGCCTGAGTGACACGGACAAAGCCTGTGTTTAAAAAACAAAGAAACAAAACAAAACAAAAAAACAAAAAACAAAAAAGAAAAGAAAGGAGGAAGGGAGGTGTGAAGGGAAGGAGGGAGGGAGGGAGGAGAGAGAGAGAGAGAGAGAGAGAGAGAGAGAGAGAGAGAGAGAGAGAGAATGAATCATAGTTCAGGAGGCTGACACTCCATTATCAAGCTGATGGCACCTTGAATGGCAGATTGATTGGCAGATGGTTTTTTCCTTGCTGTCTCTTCACAACAGCTCTTTCCTTGCTCACAAGCAGCCCAGGTTCTCTTTGTAAACCTTCCTGTTCCCATATGGACCATGGCACATTACATTAGGATCCTCCCTAACAACTAAAAACTCAGCCACTTCTTCAGAGGACCTACCTCTTCGTACTGTCACATTGTGAAATGCTCAGAGTTAAGGCTTCGTGGTGTGGATGGAGTCAGATGTTCAACGAGGCAGTATTATATTCACGCTTCAGTTCTAGTGTCCTTCATGCTGTGTCAGCTGTGGAAATTTGAAATCCTGAGGAATCTGTCCACTTTATTTAACACATTGAGTGTAATTGTATAGAATAAGTCAGATGCCCTTTAATATTCTTTAGAAAACAGCAGAGTCTCAAGCGATACCTTTTGTGTTACTCCAAATGTAGTTAATTTGTGTTCTGTCTTCTTTTAGTCTTATGAGAATTTGTTCCAATTTTATTTACGTTGTAAAAGAACATGCTACTTCATTTACTTTTCCATGTTGTTTTTCAATGTGTTGTTTCACTGATTTCTGCTTTTATGATAATTTTCCATGTTTCTTTCATTCAGTTTATATTTGCTCAGATTTTATAGTTATGGTAAGAAAACACAGATTCTTGCTTCAAAACTTTCCTACTGTTCTCAGTTATATTCACTTAGTGCTGTAAATTTCTTGTTATTTCCTGTCTGACATGTGTGTCTCTGTATTACCGATTTTCTGATAATTGTTCTGATTCGGATTTCTGGTTTTATTTTTATGGTCAGAGAAAACACTTTGTATGATTTCCATTCTTTTAACTTGGTTGGTGCTTACTTTATACTTCTTAAAATTAATTTTTAGCTGAGTACTCCTGGGTATGAGGACTGTCCTGGAGTGTTATCAGTGTACCAGAGTCACCCATTAAAGAAAACTGATATTCCTTGTCCCAGCCACAGCCAAATGTTAATGGCTCATGTTTTGTATATGTCTAAGTTGTTGCAGACTATATAAGCTCTTTATAGATATCTATGGTTGGGTCATATTTGTATTAATCTATTTTTAGTTTTTTATTATGCCATTCATAGTTTTGTCCGAAGGTATGTTACATTTTTAGAGCATATTTTATGTTTGCAAAGAATATGGTGAGGTTATCTATTGACACAAATTAAATTATGTTGCTTGATTATATTATTGTAATATTTCTTTGAATTTCTGTTAATTGTCTTACTGGTGAAAACATGCAACACTTAACATTTCTCCTTTGACTTCTATCAATTTGGATTTGTATATTTTGTAACTGTTATTTGGTCACACATGCTTAGGATTGGTAACTTTCCTGATATAGTGACACTTTACTTATTGCATTATATTCTTTGTTGTATTTGGTAACAATTTTGTTGTCTTGGATCTTATTATATAGATACTAATATACACTCTTTTTCTTTATTTGATAGTTTCACATTTCTCTTTGTATCTTCATACTTTGTATCTGCTTAAGTTACTGCTGACTATTTAAGCTCTTCATAGATAAATATGGGCAGGTCATATTTTTATTCATCTATTTTTTAGGTTTTTGTGTGCCATTCATATTTAATGCAAATATCTATCCAACAGTTGTTAAATCTACTGTTTTAGTTTCTGTTTGTTCTTTCTTTTTATTTTCTCTGGTAATTTTTCTACCACATTACTAGTTATTAGAACGCTTTTACAATTTCATTTTTCTTTGTGTACAATGTTCAAAATATACAGCTTTTTATAATTGGTTTTAGAAATTGTGCCAAGTATTACATCATATTCATGGAATATTTCAATGACTGTTGCTTTTTGAGTAAAGTATAGAAGTCTCATATGCCTCTTCATCATATGCCATACATACTTATGTTAACTATTTCCTTTGTATATATTTAACACATTACAGAGTGTCACAATTTACGCTTCAACTGTAAAATACCATTTAGAAAGTTCAAGAAGTTCCATCTGATTTAGTCATATTTTTGCTTGCCATGTTCTTTTTAACCATTGTTGATGTTCTAAGAGTCCTTATTTCTTTGTTGTTGTTGTTGTTAGTTGTTAGTTGTGTATGCCGTATGTACGTGTGTACTTGCGTCTGTAAAGGCCAGAAGCTGGATGTCTTCCTGGATTCCTGGATACTTCTGCACCTTATCACCCTATCTCCTTGTCTTTGGAGAGAGGGTCTCTGACTAACAGTGTTCATGGATTAGAGAGATACGGATGCCAGTGAGCATGAAGGATGCTACTGTCACCTATACTATCCCACTGTCACTACACTTACAGGCATACATGTTCACGCCCAGAGTTTTATATAGCTGCTATGGAGCTGAACTGGGGTCTGTTAAGCCTTTATTGTCTCGTCAACCCTCTCTTTCATTTGGAGTATTTTTAGGCTGTTCTTTTGTTTATTTACCAGGAGATTTACAATTTTGACTGCAGAGTTTCAGATTGGCATTTTTTTATTTCCCTCTTTCTCCTCGATACTAATATTCCCGCATACTCTTTCTTGCTCTTTCGAATCAGAGCCTCACTTTTCGTTAATTGTTGTTACACGCATATGTGTATTTTCATACACATTTCTAACTATAACCTGCCCAGTCTGTATCCTGTCACTTGTACGTGCGTTTGCAGGTTGGCAGTGCCACTCTTTGAGGAAGAACATTTCCCCCACGTTTGGCATTTGTTAGGTACTTGCAATTCTTTACATAGGTATGAGGCCTCCTAGTGGCCCCTGGCTACTTTGGCATGTCTACTGTCCTTGTTCAGCTCATGTTTGAGCAGTCATGAGAGCGAGACTTTACATGTATAGCTTCTGAGGTTAGCAGGAGGCATCTCACAGCAAACTTCCTGACCTTCTAGCCTTTCCAGTTTTTCTGCTCCAATCTTCTCTATGTTCTTGAGCTTTAAGTACCCGGGTGTTTTATAATTGTATCCATTGAGACTTGGCTCACAGCTCTGTATCTTGACTGGTTATACTTTTCTGCCATAGTGTTTATATGTTGCAAACAGAAATTTCCTTGATGAGTGGTGAGGACTATACTTACCTCTATACAAGGACAAATATTTCTAATGTATTTAGGGATTATGTTGTTTTAGTAAGGTGGAGGTTGTAGGGTCTTCTCCAAAAATCCAGGACGTTACTAGTCCTTGTTAGTTAGCTAGGCTTCCAGTATCAGGAATGGTTTCCCTCTTGCCGAGCAAATCTTAAGTCTAATTAAAGAGTTCTTGGTTACCTCTAAGGTATGTGTGCCACTATTACACCCTTACAGATACTGTACCAAAAGCATCCTTTAAAAGCAAGTCAAATCTCCTAGTGACAAAATAAAAAATATTGGCAAAAAAAAGCAAAAAACAAACAAACAAAAAAATAAAAACACTACCTTGATTTTTTGTCTGGCTTGGAGAATTTTTAGATGGATAGTATTCTAACTTAATGATTCTAATTTTACAACATTTAAAGTGTGTTCTGTTCCTCTTTGTGCCTGGAAGCCTTTTAATGATGAACCCATGTCCTCCTTGTTGGTTTTCTCCTGTGGGAAAACTATCATTATGCCCTGTGTAAAGGGAGATTTTTGGCCCCATTGTTATAGATTTTACTTTGATGTGCTACGGAATGTATTTTTATACTTGGGGTGTGATATCCTGAGTCTGTTTCTTAAATCTTGAGTTTTATGTCTTTTCTCAAAATTGAGAAGTATTCGACCATCAATTTTTAATCACTTTTCCTATCTGATATTTGTTTCTTTTTTCCTTCCATGTCTCTGAGGGATGATTTTTAGATCTGTTGTCATAATCCCACAGTGTGTACATCTCTTGTGCCTGGTGTAACAGGTGGATACACACTTGTGCCTGACCAAAGAGTTGTTCTGTTTCGGCCAAGTCAGGAATCAGTCTCACCAGTTCAAGTCAGGCTGTAGGTAGGGCTTCTTCTCTCTGTGGTCTTTAGGACATAGCCTGCTCCCTGCCCTGACCCTGAAGGTCACCTCCGTTCTTTAACTTACACTCATTTTCTTAGATCCCTTTAACCTCCAGCTATTGTCTCTGTAGCATCCATTCCCTTTCTGTAGCCAAATCTTCTCCTGGGTTTCCTTCTTTTAAGGCCCCTATGTTTAAAGTAGTAAAGGTCCCCATGAGTAACCCAAGACATTATCCTTGGACAAGATGGGTAACCTAACTATATCTACAAAATTCCTTTATCCATAAGAGACAACATTCAGAGATTCTTGGAGTTATAATCTACTATGAATCTCAGGAGTTTTATCTGGCCTGCTACCATATCCTTATTTTGCTTTCTTCAGTCTGAATTTTCTCTATTATGCAAATTTGATAATCCCTGTGTTTCTATTTCCCAGCTCCAAAATTATTTCCTGTCACTTCCGTACTGCTATTGAGCCAAGCCACTAAATTTTATACTGCTGTAATTGGCTTAGTTTTTTCCATTCTAAAGTCTATTCTCTGTTCTTCTTTATGTTTTTTCTTATCTGAATTTTTCATCTTTTAATTTGTAATAAACATGATCGTGATTGTCAGCATTAACTGTCAACTTGACACAATCCAGAATGACTTGGCAGGAGTTGCAGCAAGAGACTGTCTATATTGCTTTAATTTATAGACAGTTCTGTGTGGAACTTTATTTTCTTAATTAAGTTAATTGATAAGGAAAGACCTTGCCCAATGTGAGTGCACCACTCCTTAGGCAGGGAGTCTTGAACTATATAAGAATGGAGAAACTGAGCAGAACTACAAACAAAAGAAAATTTCTGCTTTGATTGGTATCTTTTGATGTGTGAAGCAACAGAAAATTTCAAGGAATTCATTACTTCATTTCTGGGACCTTCAGATTCTACAGCTAGCTTTCCCTCTTTTCTCCATGGCTTTGAGTTGTACATAGTAAGAAGAACAATAAAAAGTTTATTGCATCATTGTAGACATGAAATCTATGCATTCTGCACATGTAAACTACATTCTACATGACTTGGAAGGTAAATCTTAAAAGTTACAGCTGTTCTAGTTCTAAATAACCCAAACTTTATAGATCCCTGGCCTGGGGGTAAATGATTATTTAGATGCTGATGTTAGGAGAGTCACAAAGCATGTCACCGCTCTAAGGTGCAGGGATCACAAGGAAACACTCTTACCATCCCACCCCCACTCCAAGTCAGTGATCTCTCCTTCCTTGAGCACCTGAGCTTGCACAGTGTAATAAGTAAGCCTGACAATCTCCTCTACTGCCATGGATGCCTTCTGCAGTATGTTAGAAATGTGCTGTCCTAGGTTGCATTGTGTTCTCATTTAGTACTCTCTATTCCTTGAAACATCATCTACCTGGGTGTGGGGGGGAATGGGGAGGAATGGTTTTGAGTTTTTTTGTTTAAAAGGCAGTGATGAGAAATCCAAGTTCAAACTTAGAAGACCACCTAGCCACAAACATCCTTATTCATTTCCTTTGATATAAAATTACACATTGAATATATCTCTATCTCGAGATATAGATAGATATCTATATGTATGTCTATATCTATATCTATATATGATAGCTAGATATAGACATAGATATAGATATGATAGATATAAGTAGATATAGATATATTTTTCCAAGTTTTTGGATCACTCCTTGTTAGATTAAATACAAACTATAGGGCAAAAAAATGTTTTCTTCTGGAATCAAGTAAGCTGACCAGTGACCACTTACTGTAAAAAGATTACAAAGACAATGATCTTGTGGAATTCTCCCCAGAGCCAATGTAGCTGACATTGAAGCTAAGCCTGGAGTTTCCTCTGTATTGGAGCCTCAAAATCTGCTCTGCAGAGAAGCAACACCAAAACATAGAAGGGACTCTGAGAATGCACATTCTGAGGGACAGTCCCTGAGGAGAGAGCCTAGGGTCTGCTTTGTAACCAGCCCTCTATGCAACTCGCATGTCTGGGTAGTCTATTGTACTGTAATTAACTCTAACACCCATTGTAGACTACACTCTCCACTCATTAAGTTTGGAGAAATTTTATCAACTAAATGTAACATTATATGCTTTAATGATTAATGGATTTTTTTGAGGAACTAAAGTAAAGAAATTTAAAATGTTATCAGGTCAAAACTATCTTTCTGGTTAAATATATAGTAATTATTTCCTACTCTCAAATCAAATTTACTCCATGCTTAATTTTTGCAATTGACATCAGAAATAATGATCTATGACTACATTACTGCTTCTTTTCCCCATAGATTCCATGTCTTTGCGAATTGCAGCTGCTTTGTGTTTTTCTAGAGCTGACACTGGTCATGAAGGTCTTTGGAGGTGAGGGTGGTGGTGTCTTTGCATCTTACAAAGAAGATGCTTTTGGGGAGGCCTTGTCATGGTTTATTGTTAGAGACAGCTGCATATGCAGATGACTGAGCTCATCACTGTCAGGGCCACAACAGTTCCACCACAGGGGATTCTCTGTCTACAGCACACACAGGCAGTATTCCCTGGGGTCATGTGAGATCGAAGGAAATCTTGGCCAAAAGACTGTCCTGAAGAAAGAAAAAGTACAGTTTTTTAATGGAGCTTTAATAATTGGGGATTAATTCCTAAATCTAGAACAGGGAAAGAAAAGATTGGCAAAAAGTCGAAGGCTACAATCTTTAAAGCATCATGTGAGCATAACAAAATAGAGACGTGCAAAGTTGAAGAGCAGACACTGTCTACTACCACTAGATGTTGTTCAATTTTATGTTATTTTATTTTAGGACATGTTGCATAATTTTATGCTGTCAAGTAGCAAATAGCTAAATCTAGAAAATGTAACATGTGTATTTTCTTGATAGCTACTCCCATAACTAAGATTTTAGTTTTTTGATTGGGGAATAACAGTTTACAAGGCATAATTTTAGCCTTAACTTTTTAATTTTTATAAATCATTTACATTTAAGTTTCAGTATTCCCTTTTAACAAAAAGTATTTGTTTGGTTTTGAAATTATAATAAAGTTACACCATTTCTCATTTCCTTTCCCCACTCCAAACTCTCCCATACTTGTCTTTGATCCTTTTCAAATCCATTGCTTATATTCCCAAGTATATAAAGATAACCTGCCTGATCTATATGATATTAGTTGTGTGTATGTTTTTAAGCTTGAACATTTGGTATTGGATAACTAATCAGCATGGTCTTCCCTGGGGAAGACTATTTCTCCTGTTAGCACTCCTTAGAATAGCTCTGTGTGGGGTTGAACAGGTCTTTGTGTGGGGCTGAAGCCTAATGAACTTTCCCTCTGTCCATGTTAGTATGTCTATTGGTATAGTCCTTGTTCTGATCATGGTGGTCATGTTGGTGAGACATTGTGGAGGTAACTCTGACATTTCTAGGAGATGGAGTCTCACAGCAAGCTTACTAACCATCTAGCTCTTACTATCCTTCTGCCCTTCTGCTCCCTCTTCTGCAGTGTTCACTGAGCAATGGGTATATCAGTGGTTCTTAACTTGTAGGTCATGACCCCTTTGGGGTGGAAGACTACACTTATCTGTGGGTATAATGGCAACTAGATAAAATGTAGTTAGGCATTATGCTGGTCTAGTAAAATGGCTGCCGTAGATTCTCCTTCAAGATCCATGACTTCACTAGCCTTGACAGTTGGCTAGATTTTTATGCTGGGCATGATTTCCTTCTTGTTCAGAGGTCATAAGTCCCATTAGAGAGCTGTTGGTTATCACCAATGTATGTGTGCCACTGCTGCATCCTTAGAATTATGGTCCCATGCTGGTTGCTGGTGTGGTTTATAGGCATCATAACTGTGTAGAACTGTTGGGTACCTCTCTCCTTTGGAAGGTTGCATGATGCCTTCTGGTAGCATGAAAGTTAGTTCTCAGGGAGGGAGCATTCGGGTCATTATGAGCTCAGGAGTCTCTGGGCCCTATATCTAAAGTATGTGGTATCTTCAAAACTTGCTCTCCACCTCTGGGAACAGCCACCTATGAGTCTGTAATGTTTTAGAAGATTGTTGGATAACCCTGACCAACCCCTCAAAGGAGAGCTTCTTGTGCCTGGTATTGGGGCTTTTGTAAGATTATCTTTGGCCCTCGCAGGAATTATTGTCATTGCAAATGAGAAAATTTCATTTAAACTATGTATGTGTATTGGTACACAAAGTGACATGTACAGGATTTTAAAAGTATAGTTTGGTTCCTAATGGCTTGCCAGGCATCCTTACTGCTATTTTACCCTCCTTTCCCCTTCTGTCTTTGTTTCCCTTCATGTCCCTAATTAGAGTCCCTCGTCTCCTCCTACCTCCCTCTCCTTTTTGAAGCTGTCTTGTAATTAAGTCAAAGGAACAGCTGGTGACCAACTTACCTACCTTTCATTGAACATAATACAGATTTCTAGATGATAAAAATACTACTGTGTGTTCTTTCACTATTTCCTACTACCAATTGCATTTTGGATTCATTTCCTTCTGCTGGTGTGTGTGTGTGTGTGTGTGTGTGTGTGTGTGTGTGTGTGCAGTGCACACACATTCTACCTGATTATATGGTTCCCATTTACTCTTTCTGTTTGGGTGTTTAAATGTTTGGCTTTCTAGAACATTTTGGAATTAGAGTTTCCAACGCTCATTATGTCATATCTGTTCAGTGGCACTGTGTGGAACCCATCTTTTTACTTGAAGCAATGAGGTTTTTTGTTACACATAGAATCATTGGTTTTTAAAATAGAGCCCCAGCTCTAGTGAGGCTCCAGAGAGCCCCAGAGATGCTCCTGTCTCTGACTCCCTAGTGCTGGGACTAGATGTGCATTCAACCACCTCTGTTCTTTTACATGAGCTCCAAGGAATGAACGGAGGTCCTCATGCTTGCCCACAGACCATGGTCTAGCCCATCACGCTGTCTTCCTTTGGTAAATACAGATTATCTACTACAGGCTTACATCTTATTTAGAAACAATAAATGTGTTTTATTTCCAGTATGTCAATAAGTTCCACCTCATTCCTTTAATTAAAAAACTCTGTGAAAATAATATTTACTATTACAAAGTAGATAAAATAATGCTTTCTAATGCTTTGGCTTTTAGAGTTTAGTATGTGATCACATTGACTTTGAGGACTTTTTCTAGCCATGTACTTTATTTTCAAAATAGAAGAACACTGAAAGTTTGGGGCTATTTTTTTTCAATGTCCGTGTAGCGATCACACCCTCTTAATGTTGTGTGTTTACTGACTTGTTTGTGCCTTTGCTGTTGTTGTTTATGTTGCATTTTCATGGTAACCAGAAAGTAAATAATTTATAATAATTCACATTAAGCCCTAGCATTAGATTGCAACTTTTTTTCTGTGTTCTTACAGCTGAGTCCTTGTTGAAAAAAACAACAGAGGTGATTAACATAAGACCAAAAGGAAGGGTGTCTTTCTTACAACCATTCTTCTATGAAAATAATTTTTAAAAAAGTAACCTAAAGCTGGTTACAGTGGTACCTATCTGTACTACCAGCATCTAGAGAAAAAGATAGAGGATGAGGAGTCAGATCCAGCCTGGAAAACACAGAGAGGCACAGGAATACCCAGAGAGTCTCTACAGAGCACAATGAAACAATACAAACTGAAGCATAAAGGGTTAAAAAAACCAGTCCTGTATTTCACATGAGAGGTGTGTGTTTTGAAGCTATGTTTATGGCCTATGGTTGAAGACAGTGACAGATATCACTCTTCACTCCCTATGTAACTTTAATTGCTTTTACCTGTGTGGGAGCAGATGATTATCTAGGTCAGCTGTCCTTCTTTCTCTTATCAGTTTATCTGTCCCCTTTCTTTAGTCCATCTTCTGTCCCTATCAGAAAATCCCTGGAGTTGAGTAACTTTATAAAGCAAACACTTTTATTTGACTTACATGTCTTGAAGTGCAAGGGCATGCTGCCAAGTTCTGCCGCCTCTGGCCAGAAGCTTTTGATGGATGGCATGACAGTGGCAGGGATGTGGCGGAAGGACACATGGCAGAAAGGGACTCTGGATGAGGTAGGCTAGCAATGACCTCCCTCTAAGCTCTGCCTCTTAAAAAGCCTTACCAATTGTTAGTATCAACTCCTATCTGAGGAATTTTTGGCAGTAGATAGCACTGAAGAGGGGGAGAATTTGTGTGTAGGCAGTAATAGTTGGACTCCGTGGATTATTAAAATAATGAAAAAGACCTGGAGTTTGGAGAGAGATCTGATAAGAGAGGCAGCAGAGTTGAAAGGGAGAACAGGAGGTGATTTTTGTTCAACATGCAATTTGTATGATGTTCTCAAGCAATACAGTTTAAACCCGTAAAGTATGTAAAGGTATGCAAGCCTCACCTATCTCCCATCTGTGTTGATCAGAATCTCTCTTTCTGACCTTAGGACTTCAGGGCTAACACTGATGGTGGGAAACGATCCAGGTCTCTGTAGATCTTAGCCCCGTGGTATGTACTTAAATAGACCACATGATTCAAATAAGCATTTGATTGAATGTATCAACACAAAAGAATTGTGGAAGTTCAGAGGTGGGAATGGAGATTGGTGTTTTCCTTGAATTCGTGAAAACCCAAGACTGGATCATTTATAAAGCAAGACACCAAGCCTTGTTCTCAAGGGCACCATCACATTGCCAAATTCATGAAGACCTAGGTACAAATGATGTTGATTGATTGGTTATTGCTAGAGATAATGGTGTGGGTGAAGCATTCATGTACTTTAGGATGATAAATGAGAGGACTAGCTCCTTGCACAAAGCATCCACAAATCTGGCACTAGAATAATGTAAATCAGCTAAATCTAAATAATGATCACATGTTGAAAACTTCATATGTGCCTAGGATTGTCCTAAACATTTCACCTGTGTTACCAGCTCAGGTAGTCCCTCCTAGAAGCCCTTTGGGGTAGTATAGTTGCTCTGATTTCCAGGTGAGAAAATGGCAGAAGAGAAGCTTGGCAACTTCCTCAATAGGACAAGCTACCGTGGGGCAGAGCTGAAACCCTGTGCTCTGTGACTCCATTACTAGTGAGAGAAGAGGACACGTCTGAACATTCTGGAAACTAGCTAATTAGTGAGAGGTATGGGGCATCGAACTGAGAAAGAAAAAAAATAGTATGCAAACTGCTGTTCCTACGGACAAGATGATTTCAAGTCACAAGTGGTGAGATAACAGGTCCCTGGGAGGAGAGAGTGCTCGATGCTACGATCAGAACCATGTGGCTTAACACCTAAAAGTCAACTCAACGAGAGATATCTGCCTAACCAAGTTCTACTCCCAACATTTTAAATTCATTTTAGGCATAGTTATGTACATCTGTAATCTTAGCACTCAGGACCTGGAGCCTGAACCATGAGCAGTTGAAAGTCATACTTAGATATATACTGTGTTTTAAACAAAAGGCTAAGTGAAATTCTGTCTTAACAAACCAAAATGCTGGTTGATCAATGTTACTATGAATTAACAAAAATGTCACAAAGCTCAGTTAAAATATCTAAACTATGAGGAAAGAATGAGAGGCATATACAAATATAATAGCCATGTG
Organism: Rhynchomys soricoides; assembly: GCA_019843965.1. Classification (NCBI taxonomy): domain Eukaryota; kingdom Metazoa; phylum Chordata; class Mammalia; order Rodentia; family Muridae; genus Rhynchomys; species Rhynchomys soricoides. Next base: position 1,628,852 of record JADRCH010000258.1, read on the forward strand.
TCTGTATGTCTATGTGTCTATGTGTCAATTTCCTAGCTGTCTACAAACCTTGAGGGCACTTTGTCTCTAAAACTTTCAGTAATTGGTTTGAATTATGAGCCCATCTCAGACATAGTTCTTGTTACTTTAAGGGATTTCCATGAAGCACACAATTCCAGTGTATCTCTGTTCTAAGTCTCTATATCTCATGACTGCTTAATACCTCCTGAAACATAACACTAACTTGAATAATGCTGTTGAATATTACCCTGGATTCCTTCACCCCACAGTACCACCAGCCCAAGGTTAAGCAGTCAGAAAACTGTGCTGCAGGGTTACAGAACTCGAGCTGAGTTATAGGACAGATTTCCCAGAACTACCATTCCCTCGGCTATCTCAAGGCTTTTTATTTTTGTTTTCTGAAGAACCAGAGAACATCTACTAAGTGCTTCCTTGACACCACACACTGTAAGAAATAGGGTTATTTCTAAGTATAAAGATTTATCCCCAAATGCTGGAAAACACCAATAAATCATATTTCTGACATAGTGTTTTCCCTAGTTGGAGAATGCCTGTCTGATTTTTAGAAGTATTGAAATTTAACATTTACTCTTTTAGTCAGGTGTATCAAAGGGACTTTGCATCTGTGAACAAATGTCTTCCCATTGCAGCCCAGACATGCACAAGGGCTTGGTCATTAGGGCTGACTTTAGCAGTCAGATGATGTAACTACAGTGTGTTGTCCTAGCAACTCATGTTTTAAGATCTCTTAACTTGGGGAGAATAACCCTAATTCCACAGTGATGTTGCTGCTACTGTTTATGTGTGTACTTTTGAGTCTCTGATCAGCTAAGAATAGAAAACTTTGGGATCCAACATATGAAATGGATATCTTGCAAAAATGAATCTAAAGAGACAGCTCCTCAACAAGCCTGACAAGCTGAGTCTGTATCCTTGGAGCCAGTAGCACCTGCCTGTAATCATGGGGCTCCTACAGGAGAGTACTCCTGGAGACTCACAGCTAACTAGCATAGAGTCAATGGCAAAACAAGAGACACCCAGCCCCAAAACAAGAAGGAGATAACTCATTCAAAAAGGACATTCTCGACCTCCACATGCACACAATGATGCATGGGTTCACAATCACCTCATACACACACACATACAGATATATATATATATATATATATATATATATATATATAGAGAGAGAGAGAGAGAGAGAAATAGATGTAGATATAGATATAGATATAGATATAGATATAGATGGAGAGAGAGAGAGAGAGAGAGAGAGAGAGAGAGAGAGAGAAGAGGAAAAGAAGAAGGAGGGGAGGAGAGGGGAGGGAAGGGAGAGGTTAAGGAGAGCAAATCCAATTTGAGACCACCTTTGTCAACATTAGAAAAGACTCCTAACAATACTTAAATACACAGTGATTACATCTGATCAGGCATGGTTTGCATATCTGTAGACAAATCATGTAATGCTCTACTATCATGAAATGTAATCCCCACATTAAGACATTTCACAGAGCAGCATAGACTAACAATAGCACGCCACCTAAGAGGAACTGCCAGTGTCATAATCACGATGACAGTGAATGAACTTGTACAATTCAACGGGAAACTTTGGTGGCTGCTTGAGACAAACAGTAAATATAAACTTGACACTGGTTGAAATTGCCTTGCATTTCTACAAATATGGTTTTTAGGACTCATTTTGTCGTCCGGAAATAAACCCTATGTGTTAAAACTGCCAAGGCGTACATACATTGCTGTGGTTTGTTTCTGTCAATCTTCATGCCCTCAGCCTCTGAAACTGCTGGTAGAGACTAATGCAAATCCATAATACAGAGAAAGTTTAGTATATATTTAATACTGAACTCCTGCAGCACTAAGGAGTTTGAGTTTTTACATGATGATAATACAAAAAGAAAATGCAGCAGACCCCAGATGTAAAAGTAATATTTTATTGATAGCATCATTTTTCTTAGCCATGCTTGGAATGGTACTCTAGCTTTGCCAGATGCTGAGCTGACAGTGGAATGATTTACGCAAAGTTCTCATTAGAAAATCCATCAGTCGGTTGCAAGGTAATATCCCACCTGCCTGCATAACCCATTATCAGACTGGGAGAAGGAGGGAGCATCCATTCATCAGCATTGACATGAAGTCTGGGCGGCCATACTTAGCAAGTGAAGAAGACACCATCCATTTCCCCTCAGGAGCTAAGGTTCAACTTAGAAGATGTGAATTCAAAGAAATAATTAGGAATAGAAAGATGGCCAGGGGACAAAGTGCTCACTGCATAAGCATGAAAACCAGAGTTCAGATACCCAGTACCACATAAAAGCCAATGGATATGTCAGCCTACCTATAAATCCAGCACTCAGGAGGCAGAAATGGGGGTCCCCAGGGCAAGCAGGCCTAGACCAATGAAGTCAACAAGCTCTGAGTTTATTGAGGTGCCTAGCCTCAGTGTATAAAGTGGGGTATTATTGAAAAAGACACCCAACATCAGACTCTAACCTCCACACATCTGTGTGAATTCACACCTTCACAAACATGCCTACACATCGCACAAATGAAAAGCAGTAAGCAAGAGCTTTCAGCTCTTCAGGTCCTCTTTGTGTGACTGTATCTGAAGTTGTGACTGATACAATATATCTTAGCTGTCTTGATAACTGTTAAACACATCAGCACAGCAGCCAGTGTTCGACAGATGCAGAATTTTTTCATGTAAAGACAGACATGCATTTCTACAGTACTCTTAAATATCTTTCAGGCTTACACATATTTAAAGCTTTTTCTTATTTTTTGTTAGTTCTTTGAGAACTTTGTGCTATGTTCATGGGTAAGATGTTGCATCGAGGCACTGTACTTTCGCCCAGCATGTCAATGGTTAGTTACATCTTAAAACTAGAACAAAATCACAGCCAGAGAACCACCAAAACCATTGAGCTTCTCAGATTGTAATTGACGCATATGTGTTGGGTACATATGGTGGGGTTTGTGTGCATATCTGTATCACATGATCATCCCTACAATTCCTCTACCATTAAGATAAAGAATTTCTCTCACCACAGGATCACCAGGCTGCCCTTTCACAACCACTGTATATCTCTTTCCTTCCCTATTCCTTTGTTCATAGGCTAACACACTGGTCTAAGATTTTGCCAATTTAACATGTTATATAAATGTAATTTACTATATATAAGACCCTTTGAGATATTTTCAGTTTAGCATATTTCCTTATGATAGAGCTGAGTTTCCAGGTATCCGTTGTTCTTTCTTTATATTGCTGAGTAATATAAATGATATGATAAACTACACTTTGTTTAACTTGTGGAAGGAAATCTTGATTCTTCTCAGCTTTTGTCAGTCTAACTACATACAATCTTTGACTCTCTATGACCCAAAAACGTACAGAAGCAACTCAAGAAAGGGAAGACTTATTTAGTATATGGTTTCAGAGAGATTTCAGCACATCACAGTGAGAAAGGGATAGAAATAGAAGCTGAGTCCACAGCAGCAAAACCTTCAAGTTGTTCTTCTCGCACATGGGACCAGGAAGCAGAAAGCATAGGCTAGAAGCAGGGACTGTGTAAACTTCCAAAGCCCACTTTCATTATCAGTCTCTACTCCTGAAAGGATCCAAACCTCCAAGGCAGGACCACAGGCTGAGCACTGAGGGTTTAACACATGGATCCATGAGGGATATTCTGATTTCAATACAATATCCATGTATCTATTGCTGTAAAATTGGGAGTTTTCATTTTCCAGGACAAAATCTTGAGAATACAAAAGTCTCTCTCTCTCTATCTCTCTCTCTCTCATACACACACATATGTGTGTTTGTTTATGTGTATATATATTTATATATGTATATATATGTATCAAATGGTGTGTGTGTGTGTGTATCACTATTTTTATTTTAGACGTTCTGATAAGTGCATATGGCTGTTCTATGGTGGCTTTATTTTGAATATCCTTATTGTCTAATGATGCAGATCATATTTTCAGGTGTATACTTGTATTCTATAAATTCCCCTTTGTAGAGTGTTTTAATGTGTTTTGCCCATTTCCTAATCTTATTATTTTCCTTATTACTAAAATGTTTTGATACTTTGTGTATCTGTATGTAGAATTTGTAATGTGTACATGATTTCTTTTGGTTTGTGAGTTTTCTTCTCACCCGACTTGCATTTTGATGAGGACCAGTTTGCAAAGATTCATCTGTCTCTTAATATGCTGCTTTAGGAGATGTCAATTTTAAGAACATTTTCCAATCCTTACATCTTGAAGATTTTCTATTATTATTCTAAAAGTTTCAATACTTTAAATTGAGGTTCATGATCTATTTAGAGCTCATTTTCATATAAGGTGCAAGCTTTTAGTTAAGGTTTAGTATCTTGAAGGTCTAATTCTCTACCCAAAAATTATCTTCTATTTTGAAATGCAGATCATTTAGTGAACATTTACATATGAGAAATTGCTGCATCATAAAGACAGAAAAACTCATAGATCTCTGAAGTATTCACAGGGTAGCTCTGGAAAAGCATAGACATTTTCACATTTATAGATAAAATTATTAATCAAGTGACTACACAGTGGGAAATTCTGGAAGGACACCAGAGTATACATACACAGGAGAACAGGTGCAGGATGCTGTAACACTCACCAGAGAGACATCAAAGATCCAAGTAGAGAAATAAATAGGCTGGTAGACCTGAAGCAGATTGAAAAGGGAAAGCAAACAGATACTTGCCCAGGATGATTTCAGAGAAGGAGAGTTGACTATAGACAGGCAGGTGGTTGGTGCAGTCCAAGAAAGAGGAAAGAGTGGGAGGTTTGGGTGAGGTAATGGGAAAATGCTTCCTTAGTTGACGAGACCCCATGCCCATGGAGGAGGAGACAGCGTCTTAGTAGCTTACACATCTGAGGCTGACATTTGTGTGAGAGTTTGATGGTAGCTAGTTGTGGAAAACTCTCTGAAAATTCAGTTTCTATTGTTTTAAGTCAAAAGCATAAATCATGAAATATTGGAAGGAAAAAAGTATTCTTGCTCAGGTAAAGAGTATGGGCATTGTTGTGTGTTAGCTATAACTCTGAAATAAGACATTTCTGGCTAAGAATGTGAAATCAAAGAATGTTTTCTATATATCTAAGCCTCCATTTTCTTATATATTAAATGGATACATTTGTAATCAACGTTCAGATAAGATTCTGGTGAAGCTTGGAGATGACAAGTCTAGGAGGCTTTGCTGTTTGACATCTAACTCATGATTGCTCCTTCTCCCGACAAGACACTTCTGAGATGATGGTGATGTTCTTCACCATCTTTTTAAAGAAAAGAAAGGTTCCCCCCCATTATATCTGTATCATCATTTTATCTTTATGACAGTATGTAAGAAAACCAACTTGTGGAGCTAAAATGCCTGTTTTGGCTCACAGTTTTGAGGCCCCAGTTTCTGACTTGTTGACTCTATTGCTGTGGGTCTATGGAAAGGTGGTACATCCTAGTGGGAACACAGGAAAGGAAATGCTAATTGAATAAGAAACAGAAAAGAGAATGGACTAAGATCCTACAGTCCTCATCTAAGATGTATCCCTGTGGCAAAAGACATATCCTAAAGGTTCCACTACCCCTTGGTAGTACCACCTGAGCACCAAACAACTAGTGTGTGGACTTCTTAAGGACATTTACCCAGACCACAGTGAACTATCATACAGGTAAAGGCAAAGCTGTCTTTTCACTGACCAACTTTATCATTGACACAATAATATGTGAAATTGGGGCATTTTGGCCATCAGTAATACAGTAGGACTCTGGATTTATGAATGAAAAAGTTGCAATAGAAAGACACAAAGGTCAGCAAAATGTCTCAGCAGGGTAAGATGCTTCCTGCCTATCCTGATGACTTGAGTTTAATCCCCAAGATCCATCAAGTAAATGGAGAGGAAGAAGTCCTGCAAGTTATCTCTTGCCAATATATGCATGCTTGTCATGGTGTACACACACATACACACACACACACACACACACACACACACAATGTAACAAAAATTGTAAAAACTGGGAAAAGGGAATAATTTGTCTTTCATAACTCTTTCAGACCCTGATCTAAGCTAGTTTACCTGCTCCCTGCCTTATACTGCATGAGTTGCCATGGTGCATAAAACTGAATAATATATATGTTTATGGGTGATTGTAACCACATCTCCAATCTGGTGCCTCCGGTGTTCTCTGGGACATGATAGCATGTCTATCACTCAGGGCTTCCAAAGCACAATTCTGAAAAGGCAACCCTCTTTTTGATAGAATCGTTGTGTTCTATTTAAGACCCAAGCTTTGTGTGTTGGATCGTATAAAAGACAGACATGATGTTCTTTCTGTCCTTCTCTTTGATAGACAGTGTTAGCAAGTATTGCAAATCTTGGCTTCGAAAGCTGTGTCCTTGGATGGTTGTCCCAAGCACACAGTTACCCAGGAAACACATTAAAAGTGTCTGTTCTGTGATTTATTCCTAAAAGATTCTGCAAGTGAACACAAAATGGATATGATTCAGTGTGGGATTTACAGATTCCTAGAGGAGGCTAGACCATTGGAGTGGCTTCACACTGGACCACCCATTTGGGGTTTTTTTTTTTTTTTTTTTTGGAAGGAGAACATGTATTGGTACATGTCTTATACACTTGGTCCATTCTATTCATCAATCACTGCATGAGAAATATTTCAGAAGCCACAAAAATGGTTAGTGGTGTGTGTGTGTGTGTGTGTGTGTGCATGTGTGTGTGCAGTGTGTGTGTGTGTGTGTGTGTGTGTGTGTGTTTGTCTAATAGAAGAGTGGTTACTTACTGAGCATTCACTGTGAGACAGGTATGCTCTTAGTGTTTGGACTGCATTTTCTGGTTAATAGACGTCTGAGCTATAGGTTTGTATTTACAAGAGTGGATTTTGATGACTCCCTTTCCTTGTACTCCCCTTCTCTCACTTTGTCTTTCTTCCTCTCTGCACATCTCAGCCAACAGCCAATTCCAGTGCTAAGTGTTATTCTTCTCTTTCATTTCCCCCAGCAACCTGCATTCAGTCCAGCAGTAGATTCTGTCAAAGGTGCCCTCAATCAAACCACATCGCTCAGACTCTAAGGCCCGTCCAGTGCAAGACACCACTGTCTCTTGTCTTCATTTGGTTTACCCATCACTACCCATGATTATCAAGAATAGGCACATAAAAATGCCACTCAGAGCTGATGCCACTCCTCCCTGAGGCCCTTCTGTCAGCTGCTACCACACACATGCTGTCCCTCCTAGACAGCCTTACGTAGTCCCCTGTCTGCGTATACACCACATAACCCTTTATTTTTTGCCTCTCTGCCCTCAAATTCAATTCTGTTCCTTATTAAACTGAAATTTTGCTCACCTTTGCACTTTCTATTTCTCCTAAATCAGTCATTCTTCTCTCAGAGCTTTCCCATGGCTCATGGTTCCATCTCACACAAACTTCTGGTCTCTCATCTTCTACAATGCAGCCTTTCTAACCGGTGTCCTATCTCTCTACCTCCTATTCCTGCCTCTCTTCTCCTTTTTCTTTCCGTGAAAGTAGATTTTTCTCATATTATACATTTAATGGTTTCCCCTCCTTCTATCCTTCCCATTTCCTCCCCACCTCTCCTCCCATCCAGATCCACCTCATTTCTGTCTCTCATTAAAAAAAAAAAAAAAAAAAAAAAACACCAAACAGGCTTCTAATGATGAAATGAAATGAAATCAAACACAAACTAACACATCAGATTAGAACCAAAAATCAGACAAAAATCAATCAATAAAAGGAAGCAAGCACAAGAAATAGATACAGGCAGAGAGACCTACCTGTTCACCCGCTCAGAAATCCCATAAAACCTTGAATTAGAAGACACAGTGTATGTGCAAAGGACTTGTACTACCAGATTAGGAAAAAGATAAAAATATGTAAACAAAATAAAATAAAATAAGCTAAAAGCCATGAGACATTCCTAGACAAAGAGGAGTTTGGAGGTTTGTTTTGATAGCTTTGTTGGACATCTACTGCTGGGCACGCAAGGCTACTCTACTCGTATGAGTAGTTTGTTTCCCCAGTGAGACTACTTTTGTGGAAACTAAGTTTTCATTTGCAGAGGTAATCAACTGGAAATAGCTTCTGGCTTAAGGATGGGGGCATGGGCCCATTTCTCCATCCAGCTCTAGAACCCATCTGATGCAGACCCATGTAGGCACTGTGCGCGCTGCCTCAGTCTTTGGGAGTTCAAATGTGTACTGATTCTTTTAATGTGTTTGTTTGGTGTCCTCCATTCCTCCTGGCTATGATACCTTTTCTTCCTCTTTTTCTATAGTGTTCCCAGATCTCTTAGGGGAGAGATTTGATGGAGTGATCCTATTTAGGTCTAAGTATTCCAAGGTCTCTCTCTCTCTCTCTCTCTCTCTCTCTCTCTCTCTCTCTCCATTTTGTATGGCTGTGGGTCACTGTATTTTTCCCATCTGCTTTAGGAAGAAGCTTCACTGATGATGACTGAACAAGGTATTGATCTAGAAGTGTATCAGGATGTTATTAGGAACCATTTTATTGCTAGCTTCTTTTAGTAGAACAATAATATGGTTTTACTCTGGGTCCCTGGACTAATTAGTCCCAGGTTCTTGGACGTCTAAGCAGTATATGATATGGGTTCCATCAACCTGGAGTGGATCTTTAGTCAAATCAGATATTGGTTGGTTACTCGCAGAAGCTTTGTGTCCCTGTTGCAATAGCTCACCTTTCAGGCAGGATACCATTACAGATCAAAGGGCTTGAGTCTGGGTCATTCCTTACATTTCTCCCTTGGCTTTTGGTTCAGTTTGTGGAGAACCTTCTTGTTCCAAAGATCCTAGCACATACGGTGAAGACTCTATATAGGTACCACCTCAACTTCTCTGTGCTTGATGACTTGTGTAGATATTGTATTCAATATAAGAGCCGTGCTCTCAGTTTATGGAGGGTAACCTATAATCTTGGCAAGAGCCTGCTCCTCGGGAGTTCCCATGGGACTCTTTGGTCAACAAATCCATTAAATGCAAACCATTCCTAGTGCTGGAAGCTTGACTTGATGACAAAGGTGTCCAGTTGGGACTCATTCTTTCCAATTATTTGTTGATTTATTTTAGATTACCTAAGTATATGTATATATTTTAGGAAGCTTCTACTGTATTAGATTTTCATACTACCCCTAAAAGACACGTTATTTTAGCTGCCTCTTTCTGTATTCCCTCTCTTGCCCCCTCTTTTCTCCTCCTCCCCACTCTATCCTATCACTTCAGTACCCCTTATCCAGACATAAATGTCTCTCCTTTTTCCCTTCCCTAGGGAAACCTATCTAAATGTCCTTGTCCCCTGCTTTCTATCTAACCTCTGTGATTCTACAGATTGTAGCAGAGGTATCATTGAATTAACAGGTAGTACTCACATATAAGCAAATATATACCTTATTTGTTTTTCTGGGTCTAGGTTACCTCACTCAGGTTTTTCCTAGTTCCACCCATATACCTACAAATTTCATGATTCTTTTTGATGGCTGAGTAATTTCCTATTGTATAAATGTACCACATTTTCTTTATGCATTTTTCTGTTCTGGGATTTCTAGGTTGGCATAAATCTTGGTTGATTTATGGCTCTTGTGAATAGAGCAGTAATGAATATAGTTAAGCAAGTGTCTCTGTGGTAAAATGGAGCATCCTTTGGGTATATGACCAAGAGTGATATAGCTGGATCTTGAGGTAAATCGATTCTCATCTTTCTGAGGAGACACCACACTGATTTCCATAATGGCTATACAGTGTGCTCTCCCACTGGCAATGAATGAGTGTTTCCATTATCCCATCTCCTCACCATCATAAGCTGTCATGTGTTTTACTGCTCTTAGCCATTTTGATGGGCATAAGATGAAATCTCAAAGTGGTTTTGATTTGTATTTCCTGATGACTAAGGATGTTGAACATTGAGTTAAGTGTTTCTCAGCCATTAGTTTCCTCTTTGAAGGTTCTGTGTTTAGATCTGTACTACACTTCTTAGTTGGATTATTTGCTTTCTTTGTAGTTTGTAGTTTTTTCTTTGTAGTTTTCTAGTTTTTTGAGTTCTTTAGATATTTTAGATACTAGCCCACTATTGGGTGTGTAGTTGGTAAAAAAATACTTTCCATATTATTTCTGCTACCTTTTGAGAGAATAATAGTGATGTTTGCAACATAGACACTTTTCAGTTTTAAGAGGCCCCATTTATTAATTGTTGCTTAGTGCCTGTGCTAATGATGTTCTGTTCAGAAAGACTTTTCCAGTGTCAATGAGGGCAAGGCTATTCTCCACTTTCTCTTCTGTCAGGTTCAGTGTATCTGGTTTTATGTTGAGGTCTTTGATCCATTTAAACTTGAGTTTTGTGCAGGGTGTAAAGTATGGATCTATTTGTATTCATCTACATGATGACATCCAGATTAATCAGTACCACTTGTTGAAGATAGTTTTTTACAGTGTGTATTTCTGGCTTTTTTATCAAAAATCATGTGTCCATAAAGTATGTTTATTTAATGTCTGGCTCCTTAATTCAATTCCATTGCTCATTGTTTCTGTTCTTGTGCCGATAATAGGTTGTTTTTATTACTATAGCTCTGTAGTTCTACTTGATATCTGGAATAGAGATACCTCTAGCAGTTCTTTTATTATCCAGAATTATTTTATATTCCTGGATTTTTTTGGTTTGTGTTTGTTGGTTTGTTTGTTTTTACTTCATATAAAGGTGAAAATTGTCCTTTCAAGATCTGCAAAGAATTATGTGGGAATTTTAATGGAGATTACACTGAATCTCTAGATTATTTTTGGTATGATGGCCATTTTTACTATATTAATTCTGGGCTGTAGTGGAAGCCTACTGTCCTGACTTTTAATAGTTGAGTTTTTATGCTCTCATCTTGGCATCGGTGTTCGGGATGATGGTAATTTTATGTGCTGATATCTGGTCTTATATTTGTTGGGTGGGTGTTTTGTTCCTTGGATTCTGTTGCTCTCTCTGGTTCTTAGGTGGAGGGGTGAGGATTCCTTGGAAGAAAATTCTTCTGAGATCCTGATAGGCCACTGGGGTTTCCAAGTAAAGGCAGTTATTGGAAACTGACACTTAGAAATGAGGATACTCTGGGGTGGTGATGCTTAGAGATTCCACAGGAGGGAGGGATAAATTGTTTCACAGGATCTGCTTAATACCCTAGGAGATCTCATGGAACTAGAAATGAGAGACCACAACAGCTGGAGATGAGATCGGGGGATTGGTTTTGGAGGAGAGAAAGGAGAGTTAAATATCTGCAGTTAGCCTACCTGCATCCCTGGCAGCAGTCTTCATTTGTTCACGGTATTTATTATAGCCTGATTTGTGACATGCATTTGTTCAGTTACTTGTCCCTTTCCCTCTGCTAGGAAAGCAGCAAAAAAGGAAGGTTTTAAGCATGTCTCCTTATCTTTTCCATCCTTGTCCTATGAGGAGCGAGTGCACATCATACCTATGCAAGGATGAATAGTTCAGCACAGGTGGTCTGGACTTTCCAGCAACTATGCTTTCAGTATGTGAGCCCCAGACTTCTGGGACTTCTCTGCATATCTTGCTCCCTGACGTTCATTTTATTTACAATCTGTTTCCTGTTTGCCATTATGCTTCCTGTTTGTAAAGAGCAAGGCTGTTCCTGCAACAGCAAGTCCTCGATGTCCCTCACTATAATTCCACTATTCCAATGTTGCTCAGTGTCAGATTCCAACTTTTCATTTGATGCTTTCAAAATTAGACTAAAACTTTATATATATATATATATATATATATATATATATATATTCGAATTTCTATAACTGTTATTCAAGACAAGTATTGGATTGAGGTCAGGGACCAATATGGAAGAGTTAGAGGAAGGACTGAAGTAGCTAAGTGGATTGCAACCCCATAGGAAGAAGAACAGTGTCAACTAACCTGAACCCCTCAGAACTCAAAGAGACTGAGCCAAAAAGCAAGGAGCATACACAGACTGGTTTGTGGTCCCAGGCACATGTGTAATGGAAGACTGCCTTGTATGGCCTCAGTGGGAGAAGATGTGCTTAATCTTGTGGAAACTTGATGCTCCAGAGAAGAGGGATGCTCGTGTGGATGAGGTGGGGGTGGATGAGTAGGTGAAGAAGCACTGTCTCAGAAGTGGGAGGGTTGGGGTGAAAAACTCAGGGAGGGGGGACTGAGAATGGAGTAAGTTTTGAAATGTAAAAAAATAAAATAATTTAATAAAGATAAAAAGTAAAAATAAATAAATTAATAACTAAAAAGACTAAAAGCAATTTTAAACATGCTCAGGAAGATAGAAAAAAAACCTAAATCACACAGATGAAGAAAAGAAGATGACAAACAGCATTGCTGGTGGCATTAAATGTGTTTGCAGTATAGCTTGGTGGTATAGTACATACGAACGATGCACTAGACCTTCAGTTCCAAAGTATTATTTATATTAAGTTGACATATTTGAAAATGCCAATTGAAAGGAAGACATTGTCCTCATTCATGTGTATGTATATGCCTAAGCACAATCAGTTAATATATATTTTTAATCTCAAAAAGTGGAAACTAGGAAGGAGACATGCTTACATAGGTCTTCAATGTCCTCATAGGCAGGGAAACACTCTAGGCATTCTTATATCTGTCCCAGATATCTACAGAACCCTTTGATAGAGAAGCATGCAGAACAGGGAGGTTTGTATGTGTTCTACCTTCACCTATGCCCAGGATGTTAGTACAGCCTGCCCCCTTCTGACCTATTCCTGGAGTGTTGACCTTATGACACATGTGCACCAACATGTGTGTTCAAGTGTAAACAGACCCGTATGTGGGTTGGTGAAGGGCTTTATATAGAAATCTAGCTCTTTGCACACTGTATGTACTCATCATCCCTTAGAAGGCTGGCAGCTCTGTAGCAGTGAAATGGGCCAGGTGCCATGGCATCCCATGGGCATCGTGCCAACTAAGCAGATGGGCCCAGTAGGGGCAGGCAACCGAGCACGCATGTTCTTTCTGGACACATACATATTTACCATTGTGTCGTTCATTTACAGGAGACAAATACTTGAACAGAAAGTCTGAGCTCATGAAAAAAGAGTCAGAAGCGGTGAGCTCTCAGCCTTAATTAAAACATTCACATAAAGGATCCTGGAGAACTCATCCCACTTAGAACTCTTACAGAGTACCTGGGTACAGACTTCTGTAAATGGTAAACCACTCCTTACTGTAGGGGATGATGCTGTGCCTTTCTATCTTAGAATCTCACAAACTCATCAGGAAGCCTAATCTTGTTTTATAAAGATCAAATATGTTGGAGAATCAAGGATGGCAATGAATGTATCCTTATCAAGTATTCATTATTTGAAAATATTATTAAAATAAGTTTCTGAAACTTTTTAATGTGCTCATTTTAGTGAGCAAAGAACTAAACCTCTCATTTCCTTTTCCTGGAGGTGACACCGTAGAGATAAGACGTGGGCTGCTGACTAGGCAAACATATTTACACACTGAAAGTTTATTTCAATATCTGTGTTGTACTGGCTAGTTTTGTGTGTGAACTTGGCACAAGCTGGAGTTATCACAGAGAAAGGAGTTTCATTTGAGAAGATGCCTCCATGAGATGCAGCGGTAAGGCATTTTCTCAATTAGTGATCAAGGGGGGAGGGCCCCTTGTGAGTGGTACCATCTGTGGGCTGGTAGTCTTTGGTTCTATAAGCAAGCAATCAAGCAAGCAAGCAAGCAAGCAAGCAAGCCAATAAGTTACATCCCTCCATGGCCTCTGCATCAGCTCCTGCTTCCTGACCTGCTTGAGTTCCAGCCCTGACTTCCTTTCGTGATGAACAGCAGCATGGAAGTATAAGCTCAATAAACCCTTTCCTCCCCAAATTGCATCTTGGTCAAGATATTTGTGCAGGAATAGAAACCCTGACTAAGACATGTGTCATGTTCGATTTGTGTAAGTGAAAACTTGAAAGGCAGAACAAGTAATTTAAAGATATGTAAATTACCTCAATAATTTAGAATGACAACATGTTGTTCTAAAGTAAATAATCTCTACTAATAATCTATACTGGCACTACACAAAATCCATGGATATCTCATGGATATGTGTGTGCACACGTGGTACACACATTCATATGTGTGTGTAAGTGTTTGCAGGTGTGGAGGTATATGGAGGCCAGATGTTGATATTTGGTACCTTCCTTCCCAACTCCCCCCACCCCCATGTTTTGAGGCAGTATCTCTTGCTGAATCTGCAAGCCACTAATTTAGTGAGACTGGCTGCACAGCAAGTCTCAGAGACACTCCGAGCACAGCTCCCCAGTCCTGGAGTACAGGGACATGCTGTTCTTGTCTGTGATGGAAATATGAAATCATGTCTTCTTGTTTGTACAAAAATACATTACTGACTGAACCATATTCTCAGCCCTCATGGATAGTTGAAAATAATTCTGCACATTAAGAGAACCTTTTGCCTACTCCACAAAACCACACAAATTATATACATCTACATATTCCCTCAGGATCTCCAAAGAACTTCTGAGTAGTTAAGGAAGGTCTGGGAAGCTCTTATGACAGATGGAGAAACAAGGGATCATGCCGGATGAAGTGATTCAGCTGTAAGTGTATCTTCATGAATTTATGGTACCCAAAAGGACCAGAAGAAAGTAGCAGATTCAGGAACAGGAGTTAATGATAGTTATGAGCTACTATATAGGTGCCAGGGACTAAACCAAGGTCTACTGCAAGAGTAGTTAGTGTTCCTAATGGCTAAGCCATCTCTCCATCCCATAGACTCTTATTTTGACATGTTAGAAACAACACATGCAAATTGTTGTTTAGATTTACAGTAAAAAAGACCACACTGCTAATTTTGGATATGAGGCTGCTAATACAGCATTCAAGTCTGAAGAACCAATCAAAAATATTTTGAAAATGACCTTGAGTGTATTTCTTTCAGATACGATATGACCATTGGTATATTATAATTGATATCTGATATTGGCTTTGGGCAGAGCAAATGCTCTCTGGTGCTGTAGCTTGCAAAAGTCTTTCTGTTGTCAGGACTTGCAAAAAATATCGGTTGAAAACTTTACAGAGACACAAAGAGGATTTCTTTTAAAGCTTTATACATTTCACAGGATCCAAAAGAAAAATATTCTAGGAAGCAGTGATGTATGATAGAGAAGTAACCTTGGTCACTTGTGCAGAGATCTTGGCACTCCAAGACAAATGAGCATGGGACACAATGGAGCTGTACATACAAGATGAGCTACTGTGCGGATCAGATGAAACTCAATCTCTGAAACCCACTAGCTCTTTCATTCTTCCTTGACGTCATAAAACAGGAGAGAGACAATTAAAATTTTAAAAAGGCACATTCGCGAAAATCAGATTCTGTAGCGGCTTCTGAGGGACTATGGAAGCCAGTGATCTGGTTGCTGAGATGAAATTGCACTCTGTGTACTCTGTACTGCATGCAACTCCCCCAAGAACAATGAGAACTGGAGAGTAGCCAGGAGACCCAGGGCTTTAGGCACACACATAGGATGATTCCCATACAATTAGCTTCCAGCTCCTCAAAATGTGGAAAAACATTCCAAGCACCCAAAGCATGCATATCTCAGCTGACACTCCTTCCTCCACTGCCCTGCCTTCTCTCTTGGCCTCCTTCCTCTCAGTTTCTGTGTTTCCCAGGTTTCTCTCTACCTTTCACCCCCTGAGACACCTCACCTCCTTTTGAAGCTCAGCTTATCAGCTCCTTCCTGGCAGGATTCTGAATGCTACTTTTGGGAATTTTTAATTCCCTTGCAAAGTTTGAAAACCTATGGTGACATCAAAGCCTCCTCACTGTCTTGTGGCTGTATGATGAAAGGGTCATCTTCAGCAATGAGAATCTTTCCAGTAGATAGTTCGATTATCACAATAAAGCCACTCCTCCAGCAGAGTGGGGGAATTACAAATGAGTAAATCCTTGACCCATTTACCAACCTACGAGCAACTAGTAGGTTTTACAAGAATCCAAAGAGAGTGAAGATTGTAATACCGACTGTGGAGCCCTATCTGGGCATGATGGAGGGGAAAAAAAGGAAATGGGCTGGCTAGCCACGATAACCTACAAGAATTTGAAATTAACTGTGATGATTAGTGTTTTCTAATGTCAGCTTTTCACGATCTAGAATAACCTGTGAAGAGAGTCTCAGTGAGGAATTTTCTAGATCAGGTTGACCTGTGGGCATGTATGCGGTGGGTTGTCTTGGTTGCATATGTTTTCCTTTGAGATTTTGCTCCACAACCTTTTACTGAATGTTCACTAATAGGCAGGAGTGCATAGTGATAGATGACAAAGGGTACGGTCATATTCTGTTCAGTAGGAGATCATCAAACATTTCATTATTTACTTGGGCATCTGCTGTTTGATTCCTAAAAGATGGTCTTAATTTCATTACTCACCTTGTTTTACATTTATAAAACAGGACACATACACACACAAAAAAAAATAGTTGTGACTTATCTTCCTGACTGTGCTGCCTGTACTGAGCTTCAGGTTCATTTACTTAAAATGTGTATCTTTGAAATTTGAATAATAATGATACCAATATCAGGTGTGTGAGGATCAGACATACACTGAATGGAAAAATAATGAATATAGTGACTGGCATGTATTTCCATAAGCATTAGGGATCTTATTGCAATTGTTAACAGGAGACTGTTAAATCTCTACGTTGACATTAAAAACAATTAATTCTAGTAAAAATGTGTAAAACTACACTTTTTGGGGTGGAGTCAATCTAATGAAAATCCTGTCTACTTCCAGGATAAGACTTTGACCTTGCTGCATATTCGACCCCCACACAACTTTTATTTCTTGTCCATTTTTGAAATTTAGTAGTTAGTGTTTCCATTGAGTATTTTCTCACTGAGTAATTAAATACTAGCTGCAAAGATGACCCAGCTGGTAAAGTGCAAGTAGGAGGACCAAAGTTTGAATTCCCAGCACCCAGGTAAATCCCTGGTGGACGTGGAGACCCATTTTTAACTTTAAGCACTCTAAGTGGAGAGAGGGGATGCCCAGAACGAGCTGGATCCATTGTCTCTGGGTTCAACTGAGAGATCATAGCACGAAAAACCAAGTTGGGTAGGACTGAGAAAGACTCCAAATGTCAGCCTACAGGCCTCCACATGCAAGTGCATGTGAACACACACATACATGCAAGTACACATGCACACATGCTCGCACACAGACACTGGTTAAAAAGGAAAAGCGGGAATAACCTGCTTTTACAGTGGCTGGTTTTCCCTTGGTTTACTTTTGTGGTTAAGGTTGGAATCTCTCATTTCACAACTGCTCTTGATTTTCATCTGTGAGGGGTGCAGCAAAGAATTTCCAATGCTGAGCTGAGTTCTTGATTCTGCTATCAAGGAGCAGACTCTGAAGTCTCAGGCAGATACTCAAAGTATATCATGCTGATTTTCTCAGCCTTGCTGTGTTCTGCTCATGTCCTTGTCATTTTGTAGGTCCTTCTTTTATCACATCTGTCCTTCCTGTAACTTCCGGAAGGTCTTCCTCAAAAGTTTAAAACCTTGAATATATGAAAGTGTGCACATGTTTGAGTGGTAGAGATAATGCCACTGGTGTCCACTAAAGAAAGGCTTGATTGATGAAAGAGTGCAACCATGTGACAATTCAGACAGGGGCTCAAAAGATCACCCACTTAGACTTTCTCTTCTCAAGTCAACCCTCCCCCAAACTGAAGAGATTCGCCATCCTTTAGACTCAGACAAAAGGGTATTTTCAGTGGTTCACCAGAAGCTGGGACAAGTTGACAAAGAGTGACATTCTAATGCTAGACTTTCTAGATAAAGACAGAAACCTCAGCAAAACAAGACAGTGTTTCTTTTTGGTTTTCTTCAAGGCCCAGAGCTTCCCACATAAAAATGAAGTCACTTAAGAGGCAGAAGGAATTTTTTATTGCTAGGTCCAAAATATGATAAGATACTGGTGAAGATACATTGTTGCTAGCTTGAAACTCTCAGACCCCTTGTATGTATGATCTACTTTTTATTATGGTTACTGCTATCTTAGAGAACAAAAGCAAATGTTGTGAAAGGCAATTCTATAGTCAAGTACCTAGTACAAGGTCAGAGAAAAATCATCTGTAAGACTGTGTCTGGAACACCCAGTTTCTGCCATTGGATGCTTACTTAGATGCCAGTGACTTGAGGAATTAAATTCTGCAGTAGAGCAAAGTTCTGGTCTCTGCTTGAGCCTATATCAAGCTCAACAAAAGTCCCCAGTCTGTGGGACTCTGTGGCTTCTTCCTAAAGGTATGTTGACTAGATCTTTTGTATATTGAAAGAGATTTGTTTTCACCAACTTTCAGAAGACAATTGCAACAGGAGTGATATTTTTCTCTTTAAGTATACAAGAATATTAATGTATCTGCTGTGGCTGGTTTATTATTAGTTTAATTTTGTTATTTCATATGTGATGAAGTGAGAGTTCAGGCTTCTGTCTCCAAAGCTCATCTATTTCCCATACAGAGTTGCTGTGAGTATGAGGTGGGAACCTGAATTTGATCTAGAGCAAATTAGGTAAGTGACTGAGCTCAGGGAAAGTCTGCCACATCTGTTAGAATCCACAGTTACTTACACCAAATAATTACATTCACTTCATGGATGTAGTTTGTTCCACCAAAAAGAAATAGTGTGTGTATGTGTGTGTGTAATTATTTTTCTAATTTGAGAATTGCTTTGATTAGTATTTCCCTGATGATTAAGACTTAGAACATTTCTTTAAGCGCTTCTAGACCATTCTAGATTCCTCTGTTGAGAAGTCTTCATTTAGCTCTGTACCTCATTTTTAAATTGGGCTATTTGTGTTGTTGATGTTTAATTTCTTGAGTTCTTTATAAATTTTGTATATTAGCCCTCTGTCAGATGTAGGGTTGGTGAAGATCTTTCCCAATCTCTAGGCTGCCATTTTGGGATATGTTCTTCTAGCCAGGCAGCCTTGTCTGGCTTAGCCCCACAGAGACTTGATGTGCCAGGGAGGAGGAATACCCAGGGTCCTTCCACCCTCTCAGAGGAGAAGAGAAGGAGGATGGGGGAAGAATTATGGGAGGGGTTGACCAGGAGGGGGCAGTGAGCATGATGTAAAGTAAATAAGAAAGGAGGGAGGGACGGAGGGAGGAAGGGAGGCAGGCAAAGAAGAATTACCACATGACTTGCAGTCCCATTTTCATAGTCTTGGGTTCTTTCTGTCACAGGAACTGGCCACCACAGAAAACATGACAATTATAATGAAATCAAAATTCATGGCTTCAAAGCTGTGGGTTCCTTAACAGCTTTACCTGCAGTGGCATAATCACATTCAGCATTTGTTCTGACTCGACTGACATTAACTCTATTGGATTTGTACTTTGTATTGCTAGAAGAGGTTCATAGACTCAGAACATGGCTCAGTGGATGAAGATCCTGCTGTACAAATGGGAAGACCAGAGTTCAGATCCCCAACCCTACTGCTGGCTGGAGTAGCATATATCTGTAGTTCCAGGGCCCTATTGCAAGTGGGAGGCAGACGTAAGAAAATCCTGGCAGGTTTTAGGAGCTGGCCTGGAATGTGCAGGTATGAACAAGTTTTCGATGAAAAGGAGGGTGAAGTTCACTATCCAAGGTTATCTTCTAACATACTTGCTTTATACTCCTTAGAGTGAAATACCAGTGTGTAAGTGCCTTTGTCTTTAAAATGAGCTTTTGCCCTTGCATTTGTTAGAAAATAGAAACTATGATTTGAACTGGAATGTCTGTTTGAACGATTGCCCACTTTTGATGGTTATATCTGTGATATTGTGAATGTGGCCTTGTCTACTTCCTAATCCCAGTTGGGCTGTTTGTCCAGCCCTTAGCCATGGCTTGTAAACACTGCTGGTTGTCTTTATGGTTGTCCTTCTGGGGATAGATGGTGATATGGCACTAGTGCAGTCCCCGGGATGTAAGGACCACCCCGTTGGCCCTGCCTCTGCTCCCATTCTTTTCATTCTGCTTTGATGAACAGCAGAATTAGTAGAGTGGCAGCAGCTATCATGATACCACAAGGAAAAGACCTAAAGGATCTGAACATGCTACAACAAGCAGGCACACACTGACAGCTGCCTACTTATCTGCAGAATTCTTGCTTTACAGGGTTTAGAATCCCACATGGTGTAGTAGTGACAGTGACGCCTTATGTTGCTGCTGTGTAACTTCCTTAAGGTCAGAAGTACTGAATCATTCATTCAGTAAGTTGCATTGCAGAATGTGATTTAATTGGCAATTTTGCCAAGGCAGGGAGAATACAGTGATAGAAAAGTGACTGAGGTAACAGAAAACAGGACCATGTCTAAAGACTTCATATCCATTGATTAGAAAAAAATAGAAAATTGGACTTGGGTGCTCCAGAATCCAGCACAAAGGCAGTGTGGGACAAATTCTATTGTTACAATCAATTGTGTTCACACCATTTACATGGCAAAGGCAAGCCACTGTGGGTGAGGAGATGATATAAGCATTTCCTCCACAGTTACCACATGCTCACTGCAGGCTGTTGTGAACAAACTCTCCACTCTTCAGAATTATATCTTTTAAATGCCTCTTCTTGGCCTGCATGTTTATAGCATCATATTTCACACAAATAAAAGGTTTGTAAATCACCAATAAAGTATAATATTTTTTAAATCCATTCCAACCCTAACCACAGTCAAGGGAATTTAGAGAAGTAAATTGGGAGAATGCATCAGAAAGTGTTTCAGTTTCTCCACCAAAGCTTTGGCAGGTATTAAGAAGCATGGTCAGAGCAGGCTTGCTGGTTTATACTTGTGATCTCAGCACTGGGAAAACAGAGTCAAGACAATCGGTACTTTAAGATCATCATCAGCTACAGGGTAAGTTTGAGACAAACCTCTGCAACATGAGACCCTGGCTTAAATATAATAACAAAACTAAGTACTTACAAAGGGATGGGGAGGGAAAGCTTTTCAGA
The DNA here is from genome assembly GCA_019843965.1 of Rhynchomys soricoides. NCBI lineage: Eukaryota > Metazoa > Chordata > Mammalia > Rodentia > Muridae > Rhynchomys > Rhynchomys soricoides. Next base: position 1,649,929 of record JADRCH010000258.1, read on the forward strand.
AAGATAGGGGGGCATGTTCTGATCACTCAAAGCATGTGCAAAGGCTGTCTAGACCATCATGGACTACTTCATCCTTGGAAGCTACAGTGGGTCATACTGATTGTCAAGTTGAGAGGATCTATAATCACCTAGGAGACAAGCCTCTGAGCATGTCTAAGAAGGAGTTTCTAGACTGGGTGGGTAGACCCACTCTAAATTTATGAAATACCATTCCATGGGCTTGGGTCTCTGGCTAAGTAAAACTAAGCCAATCACCAGCACTCATTGCTCTCTGCTTCCTGCTTGTGGGTATGTGATCGACTACCACATGTTCCTGCTGTCATGCCTCCCCTGCCATGATGGACTGTATCTTCTGACATTGTAAGCCATTCTTTCCTTCATTGTTTTTCTCAAGTGTTTTATTACAGTGATGAATATAGGAATGTAATGGTACCAGTGATACCTTGTTCTTCCACTCATTACTGGTGGAGAACAAGCTCTTTGGGTTGGTCAGTACCTGGCGCCTAGGGTGTATGAACTTCTACAGAGGTTCATCAGGGATGACCCTCAGAATGAGGATAGAAACATCTCCATCTGATCAGGCTAATATAAACTAACTAGAGGCTTCAGTTATGATGATACTTCTATAAACATGTTCTATTTTTTTCTTCATTTATTTGGTTATTTATTCACTTTACAGCCTGATTGCAGCACCTGTCCCTTTTCTCCTTCCAGTCCCACCCTTACACCTGCTCCTCTACCCACTCTTCTCCTCCAAGAATGGGAGGTGCCCTATGGGTACGCACCCACCCTGATTCATTGAGTCACATTTAGGACTAAGTGCATCATATTCCACAGAGGCCAGACAAACCAGTCTAGCTATGGGAAAGGGACCCAAAGGCCCACAACAGAGTCAGAGATAGCCTCCACTCTAATTGTGGAGTGGAGGACCCACATGAAGAACAAGTTGCACATCTGTTTCATATGTGTAGGGGGCCTGGGTTCAGCCCATACATGCTCTTTGATTGGTGGGCCCCAGTTAGTTGACTCTGTAAGTCTTCTTAGAGTGTTCTTGACCCCTCCAGCTCCCTCAATCATTCCCCTCATTCTTCCACAAGTCTCCCTGAGCACCTCATAATGTTTGGCTGTGCATCTATGCATCTGTTTCCATCAGCTCCTGGATGAAGCCTCTCAGACAACACTTATGCAAGACCCCTTTCTGCAAGCATAGGAAAGTATCATTAGCAGGGGTTAGCTCTTTCCCATAGGATGGATCTCAAGTTGGGCCAGTCATTGGCTGGTCATTTCCTCAATCTCTGCTCCATCTTTGTCCCTGAACATCTTGTAGGCAGGGCAAATTTTGGTTTTGTGGGTGGGTTGGTGTCCCCATCCCTCCACTGGAAGTCTTACTGGAGGTGACCACTTTAGTCACCATATCCCTAATTGCTAGGAGTCCCAGCTAGGGTCATCCCCATAAACTCCAGGAGCCTTACCCATCCCAGGTCCCCACCTAGTCCCAGAAGCACCACTTACCAATTTCCCTTCTCTCTTCCAGCCTTCTCCCTTCCCCTCAAACTTTCCGCACACTTGATACCCCACTCCTATTGTTCCCCTCCCCACCCCTTCTCCCACCGAGTTCTCTTTCTCTCCTTCCATTTCCAATGCCTACTTTATATTCCCCTTCTAAGTGAGACTCAAGCATCCTGCTTTGGGTCCTCCCTGTTACTTAGCTACTTTGGGTCTATGGATTTTAGCACGGTTATCCTGTACTTTATAGCTAATATCATTCATAAGTGAGTACATACCATGGATGTCTTTCTGGGTCTGGGTTACTTCCCTCAGGATGATATTTTCTAATTCTATCAATTTGCCTACAAATTTCATGATGTCTTTGCTTGTAATAGTTGAATAATATTCCATTGTGTAAATGTGCCACATTTGCATTTTCTTTATCCATTCTTCAGTTGAGGAATATCTAGGTTGTTTCCAGTCTCCAGCTATTATGAATAAAGCTTCTATGAGCATAGTTAAGCAAGTATCCTTGTGGAATGCTGGAGGATATTTTGGGTATCTGCCCAGGAGTGGTATGTCTGGGGTTTGAGGTAGAACTAGTCCCAGTTTTCTGAGAAACAGTCAAGGTGATTTCCAACATGTTTGTACAAGTTTGCACTCCCACCAACAATGAAGGAGTGTTCCTCTTGCTCCACATTCTCACCAGCATGTGCTCTCCCTTGAATTTTGGATCTTAGCCATTCTGACAAGTGTTAATGGAATCACAGAGTGGTTTTGATTTGCATTTTTCTGATGCCTAAGGATTCTGATCACTGACAACAGGACAAAATGGGGCCTACAGAATGGGAAAAGATCTTCACCTACCCTACATCCAACAGAGGGCTATTATCCAAAATATACAAAGAACTCAAGAAACTAATACTTACAAACCAAATAACCCAATTAAAATATGAGGCACAGAGCTAAACAGAGACTTCTCAACAGAGGAATCTCGAATGGCTGAGCAGCACTGCAAGCATGTTTTGTCTTTAAATGACCCTTAGTGTTTCCCCTCCTCTCCCTTCATTCTAGGTTCCTGGGACATTTGTTTCAGTTGCCCATTCATTCTTTTACCCACAAGAAAAATCAAATCAATAAACAGCAGACCTATCATTAGGAAATATGTCTGCAATGTTACTTCTGCTCTCTTTTCAAAAATATTCCCCCTGTTCTTCTGTTACCCTCTATCTACTTTCCCCAAACCTCATTTCTCCTCTGCAACATTATTACATGTAGAAAAGCAAAATTAACTTTATATTGCTATTAAATGAAATAACTAAATTGACAGGCACTTATTAAGTATCAAGATCTATGCCAAGTCCATATGCATATTAAACCATTTAACTAATTTAATAATTTTTTAAAAATCACATTTTATTCCTATTTTTACTGAGGGTCCAACCTGTGTCATGTCACACAAGCAGAATTCAAGTACAAGTTGTATGATATTTTTAACTATTTGGTCCTTTGAGAATTCAAGCTGACTGTCATACAATGAAATAAAAGTTGTCCTAAATTGATATTGAAAAGTTAGCCACAAATAATTTATTTTAATAGCTCTAAAATCATGAAGATATTCCTCCTCCTCCTCCTTTTTCCCACCCCCACTTCAAAAGGGCACTTGAAGAGTCAAATTGAGCACTCTTACCATATCACATCATGGTGAATGGCACAAAAGTACTGACCAAGCTTCCCTTGGGTGTTGTGAGTGGCCTGTGATAGGATACAGGTGACATGAGCAGTGACTTCTGCCTTCTGAATGTTCATCTCTGACAAGATGGACACTTACAAGTGTGTCATTCCACAGAAGAAGAGTGGCCATGACAGAGCTGTCTCCCTTAGTCACTTTACTTCCAAGCATGCTTTTTATCAAACTCAAATATTTAAAACAAATAAACTTGGACATACAATGGACATACATATTTGTATATGTTTACTTTCTCTGTACTGCTGAACCCAGCCTTTTAACAAACATGACAGCACATAAACTCACTGTAGGCAGACATCATTATCCAGAGAAGAAAACAGTTGCATATATTAAGAATTGTATCCCACTTGTTTACAGTCTATTTTTGTCTCTGACCAAACTTGTTATTCATTTGTTTTTTATTAATTAATTTATTTACTTTATATCTATATTTAGGATATATATATATATGTATATGTATATATATATACATATATATATATATATATATACCCTCCCTCCTCTCCTCCCTCTCACCCCCTGACTCCTCACAGTAATAAGTCATCACAGTCTTGAATTTCCCAGCCTACACCTTAAACCCACTACACTATTCTTTTTAAATTACCATGCATAAAAGTATTCTGTTTATAGCACAGAAACAGACTAATTGCATGACTAGTTGTCTCCCATCACAATCAAGATGTCATGACCCTGTTTCATTCTTCTGGATCATTCATATACCTGGCTCAGATGTTTTACACAGAACGAATCTTGTCTGTAAAAGTAGTTGAACAAATTATCACATAAACTAATCCTATTCATGATGGTCATTAAAATTATTACTTTAAGAAAGGAAAAGGCAGAGGCTGTGTAGCTTTGTGACTATTATTTATCTGAAGTGATACTACAATGTATACATCACTATAAGAGCCGAACAAATAGCAGTAGGCAATTTAAAAAATTCTAATCGAACAATTCTGAAAAATCAGTTAGGCCGGGCAGTGGTGGCTCACTCCATTAATCCCAGCACTCAGGAGGCAGAGACAGGTGGATTTCTGAGTTCAAGGCCAGCCTGGTCTACAGAATGAGTTCTAGGACAGCCAAGGCTACACAGAGAAACCCTGTCTCAAAACACCAAAAGAAAAAGAAAAATCAGTTAGGAGATAGAATTAAGTTTTGTTTTTTGTTTTTCTAAAATGCCACTGATTTGAGGGGAAGATACAAGCAGTTCCATGGGTTAGACTACTCGGATGGGAGTCACAGTATTCAAAGTAAAGAAGCATGCAGCAGAAATAGACAATTCTCTTAGGGATGTCAGAATTTACCAACACGAGTACTTAAGCATGAGCTAAAAATGGAGACACTAATAGACATGCCAAGATAAAGTGGGGAAGTCCACAAGGCCTCAATCCTACGCAAAGACCTACAGTCAACTAATGAAAGCCAAGAGGAAGAGAATTAGTCATCTCCAGAGTAGAGCACACCAATTGGTTACTAAATACCAAATGATCAATCTTGAAAACAATCACCTATAAATAACTGTATACAGACTGAGCAGATTGCATTCATGTATTAAGAAATATAAAGAAATAAACACATACAAAGTTCACAAAAATAGAAAATGAAATGTAACTATGCTGGAAATTTCTTACTAAGTATATTCAAGGCTTTCTGGTCTCACATCAGCAAGAAGTGCAAAGGGCAGATGGTCAGCAGTAGATTTGAGTCTCACTGTCTACCAGCCTGAGGTATGAGTTAAAGCCACATGTCCTTCCCTCAGCTCTCAAGGAAGCAGCTGACCTTGGCTCTCTGAGCATTATAAAGTCATGGAAAGATAAGGTAATTTTCATTTTGAAACTTCAACAGAAGACTGGGATGTTCACTCATGTGGAGTTCTTGCTTGCCATCTGCAAAAGACTGTGCTCTGTCCCTAGTACAAGAATAGTTAGATGATAGATAGATAGATAGATAGATAGATAGATAGATAGATAGAATTTTTAAAAAGGCAGAAAAGAAATTGAAAACTTAAATTACTGTAGGCTGGAAGTAAAGAATAATGAAGAAATACTTTTACTTTTATCTACTCTTTTCTTATCCATTATAAAGGTTGAAAAATTACTATTTCTTCATTCCTTGGGTCAACCACACAATATGTGACTATAAAAGACATAACTGTTAAGGCTGTAGGCAGACAGTAAGTAGGCTTCATACCTTCCTCAGCTTCAGTTCCGTTTGCTTTGATTTTGGTCCAGGCAGGTTTTGTTTTTTGTTGGTGCTGTTTTAGTTTTGTTGTTGTTGTTGTTGTTTTTACTCTAAAGTCATTCATTGTTCTATTTATCAGGGCAAGCATTTTAAGCTATTTGCAACTCTGAGCATCACTTTTAAGAGCTAAAGAGATATCTCAGTCAGCAAGACGTGTGCCAGACAACCCTGATGATCTGAGCTGGATCCCCAGACTCCATGTCAAAAATGGCTGTGTTATTGTGCTCCTGTAGATTCAGAGTTAGAGACACAGAGACAGGTGGATCCTTGAGGCTTCCTGGCCACCTAGGTTTTACCAAATCAGTGAACTGTTGTTCAGTGAGAGACTCTGCCTCAAAACCTAAGTGTTGGGTGATTAAAGTACTTGATATCAACGGGGAGAACAATTGGACACGGGGAGAAACTCTACATTTCTTTTGAGGGGAAGGAAGAAGATTCTGAACCATGTGGACAAGATCTGGTGATGTCTTAGATTCAGAGCAGAATGCGGTTGGGAAGAGTAAGACCTTATGTGGCTGGGCATGTAACTAAGAGAGCTCCAGGAACTGAAGAAGATGAACAGATACAGGAGCAACATCAATAGGAAGCTGAGAATTGCTGAATTGAGGTGTGGTGCTGTATGGCTTTCCTGCCGCAGTCACCTCCTGTTACCCTGTTTCTGCACAACCTGCTGGCTACCTCTCATTTTCCAACTGTCCCCTACTTTCATGCTTATGTACAAAAATACTCTTATATGTCTAAGTAAACAAATTTAAATAAATATATTTGAATAAGTATTTTAGTCCAAATGCTACATATGAACAAAAGGATATGACAGTTATCTTTCGGAGTCTTGCTTGTTCATCTTAACATGATATTATCCAGTTATACCCAAGACAAGGGTGAATTTTAAAGAGTAAGGGCGTGTTTGTTTGTTGGTTTTCTATGAGTTCAATGATTTTTGAACCTTAGTTTCCAAAGCTCAAACCAGGAAAAGAAGGGACTTCAAGAGTAGATTCATTATTAAAATAGTGAATTGAATAGGGCTTTTAAAAATATAGTTCTGTATTTCATTTGGAAAGAAGTTTAAAACTTAAGTACAACACTCAATTTATATCATTAAAAAAATAAAGCAAGGAGGCCACTTGAGGTCAGCATTTTTGTTACCATCATGATAGAATCAATTTAGGGCCAGTCAGCCAGGTGCAGGTGACGCATCATGAAGACACTTACAGTACAAGCCTGAAGTTCTGAGTTCGATTGTCATATCCCTTGCAAAGGGAGAAGAGAACTGATACCATAAAGTTGTTCTGTGACCTTCACACACATGGCTTGTGTGCTTGCATACACACATCATACACACACACACACATACAATCAAGTTTAAAGTATTACATTGCCTTAAGTAAATCCAAGCAAACAAACGGGGGAAAATACACCATTATTTCAAAGGCTGTTGTAAGATTAGCAGTGGGGCAAGAATAGGTTTGTTCCTTTCCTTCTGCCCATGTTATCCCTGCCAGTTCTGTTGCTCTCTTGCCTAAGAGCCTTCCAGGTTGCAATAGTGATCCTGGCAAGGCAATGACAATCTCAGGGACATCATGGCTCTTCTCATTTCTAAAATCTGTTTCCAAGTCATTTCCAAACATTGGAATTTCAGACATTTCCCTCAAATATTGAGCATTTATAAACAATAGATGTTTCATGAAAAAGTTGGCCTTTATAGTAGTCTAAAGCATGTAACAGATGCCAAGATGTTTTGCTATTTACCCATCACTGAACAGAGAACTAAAAATGACGACAGTTATATCTATTATGCAAAATGATTTGTGTAATGAGCTACTTTTCCAGAATTTGCTTCCCATTTGTCTCTATTGCTCTCTATTATCAAATTTCTCACCCACCTTTCTCATAGCTACAAACTTTAAAAACCAAAGATGAAATATTCCTAGTCACCAAATCAATTACCAAAGGACCTGCAGCTTCTGAACCAGCTGCTAGTTCAAATCCCGACTTGGTTTCTTCTATTCGATACCCCGATTCTCTTCTGCAACCACTGAGGAGGGGATGTTCTGAAAATGTTTCTCACAGTTGCCACTAGTTTTGAAGTGTGAACAAAGTTCAGCCACAAGCATGAAGTAGAATTGATAAGCCCTGTAGTTCTGTTTCTCGGTGTGTTGAATAAAAAGGTGCACTGGGGACTGGATACCCTTGCTCTTTCCGGTTGCTTGTTCTGTCTTCTGCAGAGACTATCAAACAATCAGCCTGCCTGAGACCTACTCCCTCCCTATCACACCCCCTTTATCTTTTCCTGTTAGGTTGTTCTAAGTGACCAGTTTAGCCCTTGAATTTAGACACTTTGTGATTCTTAAGTCTATCAAAACCCAAACCCAGTCTAATATTGTTGTAGAAAATTTAATCCTAACACAGGGTTTCTCCCCTGCCTTTGACCATTTAGTTCCCAGATAAAAGACACACACAGCTGTTGTAATTATAATAAGACTTAATCAGCATGAGAGCTGGGCAAGTACCTATCCTCTGTGCTATTATGTCTATTTCCCAGTCAATAATCTCCTTATATAATTTACCATGTTTTGTCTGGGCTGCTCTTAACTTCAATTAGCAAACCCACATGGCCATAATTTTATGACTCACATAACCAATGGCGGCTTCCTCCTCCATTTATCTTCTTCTCCTCCCCCTCGTGTGCAACTTAAGAACCTGTATATTTTTGAAAACCCATTTCTATGCCCTGGTCTCCTAAAGTAATAATATGCATAGATAAATCAGTCTGTTTATACCAAGTTAACATTATATTCATATACTTTTGTAAATAAAACATTAAAAATAGATAGATAGATAGATAGATAGATAGATATGATCTCACAACAAAATGAAATAGTAAGATATTGATACCTGGTCACAGGCACATCATAGATGTGACAGCAACAAAAACCGACTGATGCCCACATTACTACAGATGTCTTATACTGACAGGTCACCCTGCAAGGAGGCACTTGATTAATAATATGATTTTCCAGAATGGTGGACGCAACTTTATTTTTTTTTTCACAGAGAAAAGTGTGTACCTTGTCTTCAAATCCCATGAAATATATCCCTGCATGTGCATTTACGTTTGGATTATAGTGTCAGATAATGGTAAACAATATTTCACGGATATGAATGGCCCACAAGTAATTTAAATGTCTTGCAGAGCTAGGAAAACTTCCGGTGAAGGGCTGACATTGAGCTCTGTGAAGCATAGGCTGGAGGAGGGTCCATGTTTCCTAAGAACTGCTCTACCTGTAGAAAGCACCACTTTCCTTCAATTTCAGGCAAGGTTTTCCTGGTGTAGAGTACTTTTGTGTGACTAGGGGAAAGGATTATTTTACTTGCGTTATGATAAGTTGTTTTGAGCTATCTAATTAGGGAGGAACATGGTCTACTCTTACTTTGTTCTCTGAATTAGAATAAAAATATTTATTTATTAAAAGAAAGGTGAAATGTCTCATATTTTGGTCTTTACATGTGTGTACTATAAAGTGAAAAAGAGCAGTCAACAATAGAATACATTCAAGGCAGCAAAGGAACAAACTGTCTTTCTGATCTATTGTTTTAAAGAAAATGGAGCAAAAATGTATTTTTATTACAATTAAGTTCATTATGTCATTGTACCTGTGTATTCTCAATTATGCAGATCTTTCTGCATTCATTTGTTGCCTACTAAGCTGGAAATGGATGTCTATAATTTATAAAGACATGCTCCTATTAAATGATACATTAATTTATCCTAATTAAACAAAAAGAATGTGGATGTCTTCCTTGGACAAACATCATTCATCGCTGTTTTTAATTGATTACTGGAAGTGAAATTTCACGGATACACCAACCTTTCCAGGAAAGTGTGTTTTCCTAAGGGAACCATAAGAAGATCTGAGTGTGCTGTGTTCTGACTGCTGCACCATCAACACACATTACTGATGCATTTATGTATCCTGTCAATCAAATTGTGGATAGCAATGGTTTGGTACTGTACATTCCATTAGCTCATGATCTTGGTCATCTCTTGGTATCTTTATTTTCCATTTATATTTTCTTTCTCTGTATCTCCATTTTGATCTCATAAGTTATTTTTCTTTCAAAATGTCATCTTGTTTTACTTTTCTTAAGTGTCTTAGGTTGGAAACGTTTGAATTTCTATATAAGCAAATGTGTAAAGGATGGCTTTCACATATCGGGATCTTCTTTATCCAAAGGAGACTTATAGTACAATCAGTGTGCTAATAGAGATTTGAATTTAAGTCTTCAACAACATACATTTCCATTTTGTTGCATGTAAATAGTGTTCAAATACAATAAACACTATGTATAACTATTTACTATAACCCAGGCACTAGGCTAAACATATAAATGAAATATTAAATTTAATTCTCTTGACATTTATACAAGATGCTCTTATTTTCTCCCACCTGCATACAAGAACACAGATATTCAAACACAGATAACCTGCTAAATTATTTAGGGACTTAAAGATGATAACAACACTGATGTAAGCTGAAGCATAGAGCTGTGGGGCCAGGGTCTATTCTACTGTAAGACTATATAATTTCTGTCCCTGAACCTAAACAGTGATGTGTATCATCTGTTCTCTCCTTTCTTTCCCATTGCATTGTCTGTTAAACAAAATATTTTATTATGGATATATTTGATCACATTTTTACATGTGGTAAGTATCTTAGTGGCATAGCATCAAGAAGTGAATAATTTGACATATGGGGATTTTTTTTAACCCATTTAATAGTTGAGTTGTGTATTTTTCTAATACACCATTGAATAGGATCACATAGTTAAATAATGTCTATACTTTATTATCATAGGAAATTGTCACCTAATGAAAAAGCATTAACAGAATATATTTATTTAGAATTGAAGGAAATGTGTTGATTTTTGTTTTAGGAGTTCAAAATAAACTTTAAAAAATAGGGACTTGAAAATCATTTCTCAGGCATCTATTTATTGGCTGTATTTATAACCACCATAAAATGATCTCTGATGCTGTGAAAGGCTTTGAACAGTCTTCAGACCTGTACCTTCACTCTTTCAGACAAACTCTCTTTATTCTGTTGTATGGTCTTGTCTCACAAAGACAGAAGCTCACTGCCACGTTGTTGTAACTGCTATCAGCTAAACTAGTTCTACACTGGCTGGAAAGGCTTTGTTCTGACTGCCATATAAACACTGTAGCAAGCATGTGGTCACAACCATGCACATCATACATAAAATCACACTCATATATACACATGAGACATGTAGAATACGCATGTGCACACAGTAAGAATGATGCATACACTTTTAGAAAAGGAAAACCAATAGTGTAAAGACAAAACTTAGAGCTATTTTAAAGAGAACTGGAAAAGTAACCACCAGCCATGCAAAGGACCTTGAGAATAGTAGCTGTAGCTGTACCATGTATATGGGTTTTTAACAAATCAGAGTATAGTATCGCACTGTATTCTTTCCCTAAAAGAGGTCTAGGAGGTATTCTTAATTATTTCTTTGATTGACATGTACTGTTTAGGTAGACAGAAATATAAATTCATGTATATTATTCATGAGTGTGCCACATCGAGCTTAGATAGCCCAGAATATTTTTAAATTTATTAATTCATTTTTAAAAACCAAAAAGTAAAAATTATGGATAAGTGCTTGAGACCATGTGAGCCAGGGGGTTATCAATTTGTGCACCATTAGTTGTGGTCTGAATTTCCCAGTAGGCACCTTCTCTCCTAATGAAGAGTTGATGAGAGAAATGCTGTGCATGCAGCTCACTGATCCTGTGAAACAGTAACTGCTCAGTCCTGGCACACTGAAAGCCACACGCAGAGCATTCAACTTGTAAGGAAGGAAGAGTATGTTCCCAATTCCAGAGACAAACAGGTGTACTTTCTATAAGGAATTTTTTCAAAAATACTTTTACAGGTTTCAGATGATCACATTTAATTTATTTTTACAAAACAGTTGGTGGTTTTAGTACAGGTATTTTAATATAAAGTTAAGCACCAGGGTTAGGAGAAAAGAAGATGAATAAATAAGTGTGCTGTGGACTGCTCATGGGGGAGGCACCTTCCAAGGCACCCTTGGTGATCATGACTCTCCTAAGTATTTCACTTAAATACTACATGTTACTTTCCTGGGCTTTTATAAATAAGTGTAAATATGACTTTCAAATAATCTTAGGTGAACATAGTACATTCCAGTAATTTAATCTAATGTTTTATATTCATCCTGTTAACTATAATAAACTTTCTCAAATAAAAAACAGATTTGACTTTTATAATAAAACTTAAGCTTCCCATAGAAGAGCTTCCAATTGGCTATCCAATACCAAGTGGTCTGCCCAGATATAGTTATATATAATGATTTTATACATTTCTATATTATATAGTCAATCCACAGACACCGTAGTTTACTTAAACAGATGTTTATTTTTTTTCTTCCTTCTATAACAGTCTCATGCTTAAGACAGGGATGACAGTGCAATCTTCAATATGTGGCACATTTTATGGGCTCAGTGTGTTCTTATTACTTCCGAGACTGGAGGTGAGAGTGGGATTAAGGAGTGTACACATGTGTTTAAGGAGAAGAAGCAGCGCTCCTCAGTCCTCTGCCATATTTATAACCATGTGTGCTTAGCCAAGCTTTGCTCTGAGGAAATCCGAGTCTTGAGTTTGAGTGTCCGTGTAGTCACACAAATGCTGCTAATGTGAAAAAAGAAGAAAAAAGATACTGAGGCAATACTATCTTCAAGTAGGAAATAGAGGGACTACTCAAATACAAGCCTAATACAAAATTGTGCAAGATTATTTCAAATGGTCTCTCATAATCAATTCATTTAAATTCCTATATCTAAAGAATCTTCCTAAAATCAATTTTGTTTCATAATCCAGTTGATGACTTTGAAAATGAATTGATTGTGCCTTAATTATAGAATTTTTGCTTTTCACCCTGGGAAATTTTTAGATTGGATTACACTTTCTTCTATTTAAGCTTACAATGAATTCTAAAAAATAAAAACAAAAACATTTTCAGTGACCAACAGAAATTATATAAACTATGAAGGCACTGGCAGTTTACTGAATTGCACAATTAGTAATATTGGGGGCATTTCTACATTAACCGCCTTCTTTCAAGTAATACAACAAAAGGCCAGAGCCAAAAGTTCTAGGATGTCCAAAGTTACGTGGTCACAGCTGCCAGACGTGTATGTGTGTGTGTGTGTGTGTGTGTGTGTGTGTATTCACGTGTGCATGTGAGTGCATGTGTGTGCACATGGTAGTGCATGTGTGTGTATATGTGTTTTGTGTGTACATGTGCATGCACGCATGAGTGAATGCATGTATCTGCATGCATGTCTGTGTGTGTGTGTGTGTGTTATGTTTTACATTTTACAAATAAAATATATTTTTTCCTCTTGGAATGTGAACTTACAAGAGGTCTCTACCTGCCTCTGCCTCCTGCTTTCCTAAATTTAAATTTAATAAACTATAATCCAGTTTATTATTCATGGACCTTTAGTGTGGAAAGAGGAATTAGATTGAATTAAAGGAAAAATGTGTAAGGAATGCAGGCAGCATATTTGAAGTTCTGGTGTAACATAGAACATAAAAGGTTGGCAGTGGCTGTAAGAGGACAATACTTAAGGCTTTAAAAATGCATATATTAAGGGCCAGAGAGATGGCTCAGCTGTCAAAAGCACTGTTTGCTCTTCCAGAGGTCGAGAGTTCAATTCCCAGCAACCACATGGTGGCTCACAACCATTTATACTGGGATACAATGCTCTTTTCTGGTATACATGTGTACATGCAGATAGAACATTCAAACATAAAATAAATAAATTATATATGTGTGTGAACATTTACAGTATGTTTATTTATAAACTGGTAGGAAGGATCCACTGGGAAGGATAAAATTAAGGACAAGGGAAGTAATTACAGAAATAAATTCCTTGAGGCAAGAAGAGATGGGACCATGGCTGCCTGACACTTCAAGCAGTAATTCTTACAACTTATCCACTGTAGTGGAAGAGAAGGCCAATAACATTGCTTTATATGTAGTGAAATTGATACAGGTTGGGGTGGCAAAGGAGGGTACTCTATTCCTATTGTTTGTGTAATTTCAATGGAATAAAAAGAAGAGCCCTGTGCTTGGAAAGGAGCAGTGGGGAGAAAGTGGAAGAATCAGACAAAATAAAATAATGTTGTATACCTTGATATGTGAAGTTTAGCATTGACCACAAAAAATAACTGCATCAAAGACCACTCCTGATTGTATATCAGGAAAAGAGCATACCCGAATTCCGGTCAGTACTCCAATTTCAAGTTGATTCAAGCAAAAGATTTTCTCAAATGAAGAAAGTGAAATAGGTAATTAAGCCAGGAAACATGGTAGGTCTCATAACTCCCAACACACGCTCCCCAAAATGTTGAATTTGCTCCCTAGTCAGGTCATCTGTTCATCTCTTTGTTCCCATTACTTCTTGTTTTAGAATAAAAATGGCCTGGAATACAGGAGTAAGATGAATATTTTACTGTAGCCAGGGTAGAACAATACTCTTTCAATTGGAATCATTTCTGACAGTCTAGGTTATCAGAACATTTAGAAAAGATATTTTAAAATATGATTTAACTTTTGTTTTGTTGTTTTGAGAAAGATCCTAATGTACCCAAATTGAGTCTCAGACCAGCAGAGGTCAGGATGAGTACGAATACTGATCCCCCAGCTTCTAAGGCCTGTGTGCAGCTACAGCCTCATTTTAGGTAGTCTGGGAACTGAACCCAGGACCTCCGGTATGCTGGGTTAGTCTTCAGCATCCCAAGCTACATCCACAAGATTCAAACTATGTAGCAAAGTTTTTGTTTTATGTTGGTGGAAGGAGATTCTAAGGCTCATCCAGGGATAAAAAATAAGATGGCCTGCAAAGCTGTCTTGAGGAAAGAAGAGTGTGGTGTGCTACAGAAGAGCGATGGAGGAGCTGTGACTTCCGATGGCAACTGATGTAAAAATAGTCTGTAATCCTGGAGGCAGATTTGGAACAGAGTGTCAGTAATCCTGATTATCGCTTCTTTCTTGGGAATAAGTTCATTCAAGAATGTTGCAGCCTAGAGAACTGGAAGAAGCCAGGGGGAGGAGGTGGCAAGTGGTAACCTCGTGGGAGGAGAAAGAAATCTGTGGGCCTTCTCCAGGCCAGCTGTGGACAATTCCTGACTTGGCTTGGGGTGATGAGTGGAAACAGAACTCTCTAGAAATGTCGGAAATGGCTACATTTTTGCTGCCATTTAGTAATTTATATTCATTATTTTTGCCTTGTATTTTAGAAACTGTCTTTTGGTAGTAGAAATCTAAAACTTGGCAAAATCACTTTTATCGTAGTAATTTACCCCACAATGTAGGCCTAAAGTTGAATTTCAATTATTTCCAAGGTTATGTTCTTACTATCACCTCCCTGAATGGAAGCTCATGAAAGTCAGGGAAATTGGACAGGCCTGAGTCTGTTCTGTGATGAGAAATTCTCTCCCATGGACCATTTTACTTCTTTCTAAATAGAATACTCACTTGATGTAATGTCTGTTCACTGATGCCTACATGATTCAAATGTAATCATTTGATAAAGTCAAATCTACTAAGCCAAAGTATTTCAATGTAACTCACACCCCGATACAGACACGGAACCTTTAGAGCTGCTGAAGAAGTGTCCAGAGATAGTGACTATTCTACTTCTTATTCATTCATTCATTCATTCATTCATTCATTCACAAGTACACAATGAGTAACTGGTGCTGTAAAGCAAAAGTACTTAGATAATTACCACCAGACAAGGGGAAGGTCACGTGCTTACACACTTTTTAAAAGTACAAGTTGATGCTGAGGAGATGGATAAATCTATAAAGTGCTTGCCATGTAACCATGAGAACCTGGGTTGGTTTTGAGCACCAGCATAATACATAGGCTCTTCATCATACACCTGTAATCCCAGCACAGGAATCGGAGACAGGAGAGCCCCAGGGACTTGCTACATAGTTAGTCTAGCCGCAGTGTCAATTGAGCTCCAGGTTCAGAGAGACCCTGCCTCAAAAAGTAAGGTGGAGAGCAATTGAGTAAGACATCTGACTTTGACCTCTGACCTCCACAAGCCTGTGTACAGAAACACTTACGCTCATATATAGACAAGTACACACCCAAATGAACATAGAAGCAGACATGGGCACACATTTAAAGATGGAGAGATGGGAACAAGTTATTCATTACTTTCAAAACAATTAGCACCTATTTTCTTCAACAATTTGGAACTTCATTAGGATTTTGTTCATCCTTTAAGAAGACCAAATGACATTGACAAGAGCATGTGATCTCCTAACCTTTCTCTTCTATATAAGTTAGTGATAAAAATCCTACCATGGCTTTACAATAAACTGCAGACAAAGCTAAACTGAAACAAATGGCCTTGGCCTGCTCTGATAATATTAGTTAGTGATAGAATACAACATTGTTCTCCGCCATTTTGTTGACTGTCTTATAACTACTTGGAGTGTCAGTAAAGTTTCCATAAATGATCTTAGAATCTATTTTAAGATATTCTCCATGTGTTCCTTTCTCATAGTGCCATCCATTGGTACATGATCTCACACAGCTACTCACGTCGTTTGATGAATATTCAAAGTAACAACTATATGTAAAACATAACTTATTTACATAAGTTACAAACCAGCAGGTGAGGCAATGCACATTTCCCTAATGGAAATGTAACCTTAATAAGGGAGTGTGGGAGGAAATATTATTTCAAGCAGTAAAGACTGAGTAGAATATCAGGAAATCTACATGAAGTTCAAGGTTTGTGCAGCCCTGTCAGTGTGCTGTGTCTTCTGTCTGAAGAAATCTGTCTTAAGGATGTACTCCCTATGCCTCTGAGAGTTATTAGATCCATGTGTGTTATAACTTATGTATCACATATTTATATTAAATATATAATTCAATTCAAACCTCCAAGTTAATGTTGAAAGAAAACAGCAAATAAAACATTTTTGCTACTTCAGTATTTTCTTATATTTCATTGTATCTTCTTGTGAATAAATTTCCATATTGTAACCATCACATATAAGTTCATGTCTGCCAGCTATACTACATATACATAATATGACAGTAAATTCCCTGGGCACAGATTCTCAGGTTTAAGAAATGCCTAAAAATTATGACATTTTAACTCCACCTAAAATGGACACCAAGTTATCTTTTAACTCCACTCTGACTATCTCAGGTGATAGAGAATTTGTTACTTTTCTATGGAAAACATTTCATTTTTTGTTGTATATGAAGTTAACTTTATGTTTTATGTTTTTTATAGGCAGCACAGCTTCTTATAATTTCTACATATTACTCCATTTTTAGGAATTGAGTCATTTGAATAATCCACATAATGTTTTTTTTTTTTTTTAACAAATACATAATTCGTCCCAATAAGCTTCTTTCAGGTTCAATTTCTTCAATTGTTTATACTTACTATGCCATTGAAGTTGAGACTAAAGAGCCATGCCACAAACAGCAGTTCTGTTGTCACTCTATGCCCCGAACTCCCTAATCTGTGCCGTGAAGACAGAGCCCTCACAAGTCTTATATTCTTGTCAGCATTAATCTAGTTCCTTTTTAAATTTTCTGTGATTGCTAGGGTCAACTTGATTAGACTAAGTCATGCCAAGATTAGAGTAGCATACCTCTGGCTGTGTATGTGATGGTGTCCCAGAAGCAATCAGAGCACCAGGGGTCTGGAAATGAAAGATTTAGTCCCTCATGGCTTCAGAGTTTGGTAGTTCTAATGGGCGGTGTTGCAAGCAGAGAATCAGGGCTAAGTTAGAGGCAGTATACTATGGAGGGGCAACTTCCTTTTGTACTCCACTCCAGCCCCATCCTGCATGCCCCTTTCTCCGCAGCCATCATGACGAGACCCATTCTATCATCCAGTCTCCTCAACTATGGTGGCCTGACATCATTGACACCATGAGCACATTCTTTTTAAGGTTATTCTTCTCAGTGTTTGGCCCCATTGACTTTAAAATACCTAATACAAGTTGTACAACTAACACTAACTAATTAAAACAACTAGTTCACATGTCTATTAATATAAATGATCATGTTAGGTGCTGTATGATATTAAATAATCTATGGACAGATTTTTGATGATCCTTACCCTCGAGATATGAGTTCAAAGGCCCCATTAGATACCTGAAACTACACATTGTACTTTTATACTCTGCATATATGCCTATGATAACATGCAATGCTTTCTCTTTCTTAACAAAGCTTTTGCATACTGTGGCTCTAACCTTTGCAGTTTGCAATGTTTGTATATATCAGGGATCAATCTATTCTTCACAGCTTAGCCCATAGATTTGTCTGCAATTTATGGAAGGCCCTAACATACTTAAATTCTCAACATTCTTTGTGATTTTGACTATTTTTAAGTATACTGGGGGTTTACTGATCACAGGAAATGCAGTATCATGGCAGTTTGTCTGTGGACCAACATGGCTGAGTGACTAATGGATAAGCAACAAACACAGAATGGATATACTGAACAGAGGGGCCGGGACATCCATGTGGGATAAAGTAAAAAGAGAACATGAGATTTCAGAAATCTAGGGACTCAAAGAAACAAAGCATATATTATTTTTCCTCAACAAGCCCTTCCTTATATAATGCCCACCTTTTCTTGATGAGGTTTTATAAAGGATCCACTTAATCACTAGACTTTAATATGCCTTTATAATGGTAAATTGATCTTTTGACCATGTATGTACAATTTAACAGAACTTATAATCTGTGCCTACATAGTAGTTCACAACCAACTATAACTCTAGGTCCATGGCATCTCATTCCTTTTTCTGGCTTCTGTGAGTAATTGGCTTACATGGTTGGGTCCCACAATAACTGGAACAGAGGCTATCCCTAAAGCTGTTGCCTGGCTGTGGAGTATGTTCCCCTAACTGGACTGCTTTGTCTGGCCTCAGTGAGAGAGGATGTGCCTAGTCAAGCAGAGACTTGACATGCCAGGGTGGGGAATACCCAGGGAGTCCTCCACCTTCTTAGAGGAAAAGGAGAGGGGGTAGAGGGAAGGACTATGTGAGGGGGGTCTGGGAGGAGGGATGTAAAATGAATAAATTAAAATAAATAACTATAAAAAGACTGACATGGTATACATACATGAATGCAAGCATTTACACATATACATAACAAATAATTCAAAAAATCTGAAGCCCAGAATGGCTCCTAGAAAGTTAAGGCTACAAAATATTGAATCCAGGATTTAATATGATGGTAAATTTTTGAATTCTTACATTCATCTCTAGAATTTCAAGAAATACAGTCATAAACCAGCACACAGATAATACACTATTTTCCCACAAGTTAAATAAATTACCAAGGGATTTCTGAGAAATTTGTCTTTTTAGCAGACAGTAAGAAAATGCAGAGCATGAATTTTCAAAGGTAGCTAAGAGCTTTTACAGTGCTTTGAGCAGACAGCATTTGCTCTTGTTGAGAAAAGCTGTCCATAGGTGCTCTGTCTACCTCCCAGATTAATCACACCCACATTTGTTACAGCTCTTGTCTGTGTTAAGCAGTGTGGAAAATCATCCAAAAGATAAAGCAAGAAAAAGGTGCATTGCCCTGTGATGCAGCTACCTGCTGCATAGTGCAACAGAGGATATGGAAGCTTCCAGTACCCACTCTTGAACATGGTGAGCCTGAACAGGCTTTTATTAAGTCAAGCATACTATTGATGCACTATATTTAGAAGGAATGAATAATTGATAATAAGATGAAAAAGTCCCACAAGATAGAAATGTAACTCTAAAAACATATACCATGTTGTAGTCACATAAGTACAAAGGAATGCTTAGATTTTAGTATTTTATTCACTGAAGGTGCTCTTCAAACTTGTGGCAGAACCAGTAGATATCTGGAACCCATACAATTAGAAAACTTAGCTTTCACCACGGCAGTCCGATGGGAAAGTGTGGAACAAGGACCCTTTTACATGAAACTATAGGACCAGCTGTTTACCCTAAGACGTGACTTGCTGCAGAGTGATGGCTGTGAACACAACGGATTCCTTTAAAAAGCTCCTCATATGTGTAAACATAGGAAAATAATGACTGTGCCAGATGGAAATGTACTCCATCCTGCATTAGCATTTGTCAGCTACTGACAAAGTGGCACTCATCCCACTGACATCACAGACAGACACAAGGACAGCAGAGGTGGAGCAAACCTAGAGCAGTTCTTGGAAGTCATCCTAAACTACAGTCTGTTGAAATTCAAAATTCATATTGTGTCCTGTTCCCATGTCTATATTTACTGCCCTAAATCAGTGAATTAACAGGATACATTCTGTAATGGTAGAAAGTCTTTATAGCTGATGCTTATTGTATCATTCAATAGTAGAGGATTCTACTTCAAAGAGCCCCATCTCTTTATATAGGAGATAGCATGGTGCTTGAGGCTAAAAAAAGTCATGGGGAATTTCTCTTAGATCATAAAACAACTAGAATTAAAGTCAAGGAATGCAGTCTCAATGGAATTCTCCACGTAACTGTAATCCTTTTACAGAAAGTAAAGTTGACATGCAGTCATTATATCAGGGTTTCAGGTCAGAGTGTATGTGATTAGATTGTATAATATATAACTACATTGACTTCTGTATCTCATCTAGAAAAGTATCTTTTCAAGACAGCCATTTTCACAATACTCAAGAATCCAGTAAGTGAAGAAGTGTCCTCTGCCATGCACTTGGTCATTGTATTAATGCTGTTACTGTTGGCAATAATTGCTCCGACTTCTGGGAAGAAAGAGTTCTTGGGCTTTAGTCCTGAGGAGGACCTCTGGAGGCTTGCAGCAGATAAAATGCCCACAGCTTAACAGGCTTTGCAATGAAGTCCAAGCAATTGATCCTGGCCACATTGCCCCAAATGGTAGCAGCAACTTCAGGAGAATGTAGTTTTGCCAAAAAGTGTGTTTCTTGCAAGTATCAGGAATGATGGGGCTAGCCTTCTCTGTATAGCAGGATTGCCTACTGTGAGTGTGGAAATCAGGTGTGGTTGGAAAGAAATAGATAGGTAATTGGCAAGATAGCAATTTTTTGTTAAATACATACTATTATGTGATGAAATCAACCATGTACTGCAGTGATTAACAAGAAAGAAATGTTAACTGGTTAAAATATAGAATACATAGCAATAAACAGATATGGAAATTGATTCTCACAGTAGCATGCAAAACTGCAATGGTCAGCAATGCACCTTTGATTCGTTGTTTAGCAGTATGAAAGGCAGGGTGTCATATATAAAAGTCTAAATGCCAGAGCTCGTCTACCTTCATTCCAAACTTCTGCCTAACTCTGGGACCTCACCAACTACGTTTGATGGTTTAAAATGTAGAGTTATTGTTATGAATGGCAGCAGGCAGAGTGTGCTGATGCTTCCTCAATTCACTGTCCAGTCCATTATTATTATTATTATTATTATTATTATTATTATTATTATTCAGTAAAATAGATAAAGGGTGTTGTGTTTTCTTTTAGGTTGCTCAGTAAAGTAGGTAGTCTGTGGAGTCAGTTTCTTAGTGTCACCACTCTCAGCATGCCACCAGGCCCAAGTGCACACAGCTTTCTCAAAGCACAGTGTGTGTGCCTTTATGCTGAGAATGGTCATTAAGGCAGAAGGAAAGCCCAGGTCTGTAGAACATGCCGCCAGAACACTTTGTAGAACATGACTTTTCTATATATTGCTCAGGAGAGCATAAAAGATGAGCAAACTCTTTGCAAAATGACTTTATTGTGCCACAAAAAGAAAATCACCAACTCCCCTCCCCTTAGCAGTGGAAGTATGTCTCTCCTCATGCACCTAAGCAAAGCAAGAGTTCCCGTTTATACTGAGTTGATTGTAAACCTGAGGACCCATGGCTCTAGTTACACTAGACAGAGCTTTGCCCAATTATCCCAGTGCTGGAGCAACATACAATCTCCACATTAGACACTTTCCTGTCCTTATGCTGCAGCTAGGTTCTTAAACCACCTTCTTTACCCAAATCAAGGACTGACTGCCAACCTCCTTCACCTTCTGAGATGTATCTAGGAGCAAGTCTGTACTAATCTATCCCAAGTTCTAGTAGACCAGAACTTCTCCTGCCCAGCTCACATGTCAGTAGACATTCCTGTTCACTGCATGCTTTGTAATTAATATCTGTGTTAATCAGGCCTTGGCAATTCATGAGAGGAAACACTAGGGGATTCATTTAAATCATCAAGGATACAGGATGATACCTGCTTGGAGATGTCTAACTCTGTGAGTGCACAAAGATGCAACTGAACATATTTGCAACATCAGTTTAATTTCCCCCAAAGGACTCAATACCCATTGCATAATCAGTGCCTCTTGCATTATGTCACAAATCCAAAGTCATCAAATAAACCTTCAAAGACAGCTAGAGAGTCCTTTGGTAGGTAAATGTGTATCACTAAGAAAACACCACCACAGAGAGGGGAATCTGTGCAGTAATTACCTATCATTATTTTGTTCTAACTACTGTTATTACCAACCTGTTACTATGCTATTGCCTAAAACTGTAAGCAGAGCATAACTGCAATATAAATTAATATGTACTATGAAATGATAAAAAATTATGACAATTTTCATTTAAAAATGGGAGATTTTGTGTTGCTTTTAGAAATAAGATCTCATGCGAGAAGGATTGTGGGAGAGAGTGACAGTGAGTGGGATGTAAAGTGAATAAGCAAAAATAAATAGTTAAATTAAAAGAAAGGAAGGAAGGAGGGAAGGAAGGAAGGAAGGAAGGAAGGAAGGAAGGAAGGTCTCACGTACTGTGCATATACAAATTTACTGTGCAATGTAGGATGACCTTGAATTCCCTCCTGCCTCTACCTTTTATATACTGGGATTACAGGCATATATCACTACATCCAATCTGTGTGGTAAACTAAATCCAGAGACTTATACATGCTAGCCAAGCATTCTTCCAACTGAAATATATCTCCAGGTCAAGACTGGAGGGGTCTTTTGGGTTTTGGTTTTGGTTTTGGTTTTCTTTAAATGAGTTTTTTGTTTTTGTTTTTGTTTTAGTTTATCATTTCTTTTCCCCGATTTTATACATACAGACAATATCCCGAGAGGATATTCCTACCTTCATCCTTTCTTACCCTCCTCACACCTGCTGACACCTTTCATCTTCCTAAGTATTTTATTTTCATGTTGTTCCTTAATAACTAAATTTAATTTGTCTGCTTGGCTGCATATCCATAGGCGATCATGAAATGAATAGGCACAATTTAGGATGGCAATACCACTGTAGAAAAAGACTCAACCTCCTCTAAAATGAGTTGGTACGTTGGAAATCTGGGAGGAGACAGATCAAAAAGTATTGGTATGATGGTTGATATTCAGTTTCCTCATAAAATCAGTCTAAAGGCTGAATAATTTTAGTACCCCCAGTCGGGGTTAAAAGCATGATAGCACATACATGCATGCATACATACATGCATGCATACATACATACATGCATGCATACATGCATGCAGATACAACATAACTGTTTGGATGTCAGTAAATTCTGAAATTGCTCATGTACTTGCAATCACATTTAAATTCATAGAAATAATTTTTGTAAACATTCAGAGACATTTGTAGTTTAAAAGGGAATAATAACAACAGAGTCTCATTGTAAAGTATTCTAGGGTTAAAATAACAAAGGAGAAAACATGTGCAAGGATATTGAGTATGTTTGTAGTGTTGTGTGATACCACAAAGTCATTGCATTCTGATGAGGGGAAGGGACCTAGGGCTCAGCTTTCCCTCAAAGAATTTTTAGGGAAACTATTTTTTGCCCTTTTCAAATTTGATCCTTGATCCTTGGATCTCTCTAACTCACCAGCCTCTATCTGTCTCTGTCTCTCTCTGTCTCTGTCTCTCTGTCTCTCTCTCTGTCTCTCTCTGTCTCTCTCTGTCTCTGTGTGTGTGTGTGTGTGTGTGTGTGTGTGTGTGTGTGTGTACACTCAGTAGAGAAAATCAGATGGATTTATTTTTGGCTCTTTAGAAGCTGACCATCAGCCAAGGCAAGAATGGCTGGTGTGTCTGTCTGTCACAAAAGAGCTGGTCTTGTGTCTCTAATCACCCCTCTATGTGCCCTTTAGTTTCTCTTTTTAATGTTGAATTAGTTTGTTTACTTATTTTACATCCAATCCTTAGTTTTCACCCTCCCATCACCACCTTTCTCTTCAGAAAAGGGGAGGTCTCCTGTGGATATCCACCAGCCTTGGTATATGAAGTTGCAGTAAGATTGAGTGCATCTTCTTCTATTGAGGTTATAAGAGGCAGCTCAGTTAGGGGAAAGGGATCTAAAGGCAGGCAGTAATCTCAGAGATAGCCCTTGTTCCTGCTGTTAGGAGTCCCACAAAAAGACTGGACTATATAGCTGCTACGTGCATGCAAAGGGCTTAGGTGAATCCTTACAGACTTCCTGGTTGGCAGTTCCCTCTCAGTGAGTCCCTGTATGCCCAGGTTAGTTGATTCTGCAGGTTTTCTTGTGGTCTCCTTGAACCCTCTGGCTCCTATTCCCACTTCCTCAGGATTCCCCAGCTCCCAACTAATGTTTGGCTGTGAGTCTCTGCATCTGTTTTCCTCAGCTGCTAAGTGAAGCCTCTCTGATGAGGGTTATGCCTAGGTTCTTATCTGCAAGTAGAGCAGCCCATCATTAGCAGTGTCAAGGTGGGCTCCCTCCCTCAATTTCTGTTCCATCTTTATCCAAGCACATCTTGCAGGCAGGACAAACTATAAGTCAATGTTTTTGTGGTTGGGTTGGTGTTCCAATCTCTCCATTGGAAGTCTAGCCTGGTTACAGGAGACAGCTTGTTCAGGCTCCATATGCCCCATTGCCACTAGTCCTAGCTACTACCTGGGAGGTATTAGTCCTCACGTGTACCTGGGACTTGCCATTGGACTAGGCATCATCCTAGATCATCATCATCTCTGGGGGTTCATCCCAGAGATGCACCCCCACCCTGTTCCAGTTGTCTCTCTCAGTATTCTCTCCCTCTGTCCTCCCCTCACCTGATCCCTCCTGGCCCCACGCCAACACCCATCCCTCTCCAGTCCCCTCCCCCATCCACACAAATGTCTATACTGCTAAACCTGAATTCCACAAAACTGGAAAATCTAAAAGAAATGGACAATTTTCTCAATGTGCCTCTTGGCTTTCATTGGCTGAGGTTTTTTTTAGGGACTAGTATTGTCCCATTCCCAATCTCTGTCTGTCTCTCTGACTCTTTCTCCCTCCCCCCCCCCCTCTCTCTCTCTCACACACACACACACACACACAAACACACACACAGGGAAATGTATCTTTAAATTATAACAGTATGCATTGACTGATGGTCTAGGTAGAGGTCTCACTATATAGTCCACTATGGTTTTGAACTTGTAACCCTCCTGCCTCTGCCTCCTAAGTGTTTGCTTTACAAGGGACTATAAATTTAGCTCATTTATATATACCTTAATGATTAAATTTCTGATTGTTTATGCCAGGGATCCTCAGTCAACCTGACATCTTCTTGCCTTTGCATCTTCCCCAATTCCCTAGTCCACCAGGAAAAAACAAAGGCAGTGCAGTGCTAAAGAATTCCATGATTTCATCACTGTCAGACTTCCTGGAAGAAGCTTTTCAAGGCAAGAATTACTCTGTGTGCTGACCTGTAAGCATATGGCCCAGCTTCAGGAAAATTACAGACTGCCTTTATGCTGGATGAGTTCATAAAAGACACCCACTAGGTTCTTAGAGTTTCCCTCGAGAGAATTGTTTTCCATTTTCTTCGTCTCAAAACAAAACACTCTTGTGTTATTCTTTTGAAGCCACATTCAGACTCTTCAGCATGTGAAAAATCACTTCTAAAGAGTCATAGTACTGAGCTGCCATGACACAGGTGAGAATAGATGTTTGGATCCAGCACTAGTGATTATCATCCTTTAGCTTTGTGAGCATGAATTTCAACCTATGGCAGGTACAATATGCCAGTCACAGCAACCAAATTGGGTGATCACTCACCCAGAAATTCTCTGAGATGCATGAGAACGATAGAGAGAGAGAGAGAGAGAGAGAGAGAGAGAGAGAGAGAGAGAGAGAGCAAAAGGGAGTAGAGAATACAAGCTAGAGAGACAGTGATGGGGATGGAGAAAGATGAAGACAGAGAGAAATTACAGACCAGACGAGGTAGTTGTGATAACCTCTAGCATTGTTGTTTGTGTTCACCCTACAGGTTATTTATGCTCACGTTCAACGAGATTTACATTAGGATAGCTCTAAATCCTATGGAGAATGTGGCTGGAATGTGAGAACTACATTGTATCAGTAGATACTGTTTGATTTTCACAATATCAGTCTTTTAGCAGGGAAGGTCCAGTGTCTAGAATTTCTTTCTTCAGAGTTCTAAGCCTTTTGGGTAGACAGACCTTTTTCCCTTCCTTGGTAAGGCTTATTCCTAGTCTACTGTTGTTGGTGGTGGTTTGAAGCTATTGGGCATGGGGTTGTTTATTGTTTTCCAGTTGATTTTGTATTCTTTTCCAAAAGTGTTCATCACTTCTAAGAGCTTTCTGGTGGAATCTTTAGACTGTCATATTTATAGATTTAGACTGTTGGCAAATTGATGTATTTTGGCTTCTTTTTATTTGCATCTCTTTTATTTCTTTTCTTATCCAACTTTCCTAAAGAAGGCTACCAGTAGTATACTGAATAAAAATGGGAAAATATGAGCACTCTTGTTCCTGGTTTGAGTGGAAATACTCTGCGTTTTCCATATTTGTTATAATATTGGCTAATGATTATTAACAAAAAACAAATATTATTTTTCTAGGACAAATTTCTTCTATTCATAGTTGTTTCTGAACTTTTTTAAAAAGTCAAATTATTTTTAATTGCTCAGAGTAATGACTTGAGAATATTTTAATGGACTCTTGGATATTTGATGATTTTTCTTTCAATTGCACTTAACAGGGAACTTGGTTGAGTTTAAAAATCTCTCTTTTTTTTTTTTTTTTAATTTTTTAATCTTCCTTTACAGTACAGAGCTTATCCCCCTCCCGGTTCACTCCCTGACTGTTCCACATCCCAAACATCCTCCTTTCCCCCACCCCTGTCTCCAAGAGGATGTACCCACCCCACCAGACCTCCCCACTCCCTGGGGCCTCAAGTCTCCCAAGGATTAGGTGCATCCTCTCTGACCGAGTCTAGATCTTGCAGTCCTTGCTGTACATGCAGGGAGTGGGGATGGGGGCACATCAGCTGGCATATGCTGCCTGGTTGGTGGCTCAGTGTCTGAGAGATCTTAGGGGTGCAGGTTAGTTGAGACTGCTGGTCTTGACTTTGTCAAAGGACGTTTGTGCATTTATTGAGATGACCGTGTGATTTCTGCCTTTGAGTCTATTGATGTCATAGATACAATCACCAATTTGCATACATTTGCATCCATGGAATGGAACTGAGTTCATGGTCATGAACTGTATTATCAATGTGTAGTTGAATAACATTTGCAGGCATTTGATTGAGAATCTTTGTGTCTATGTTCACAATGACACAAATGTAGATAATGGCCTATAATGTGAATTCTTTTGCTGTTCTTGTGGAAATCAGGGTAATTCTTTATGAAATTTGAGCTTGATAATTCTCCATCTATTTCTATATTAGGGGTAGTTTAAAATGCATTAGTATTAGTTCTTTTTTAAGGTCTCATGGGGTTCAACAATGAATCCATATGGGGCTCAACAATTTTTTTAACTAGGAGATTATCACAGCTTTGCTTTTTCTACTTGTTATAGATCTCTTTAAGTGTCTCTATCTTCTTGAATTAAGTCTGGTGGGTCATGTGTATCTAAAATTTTATTCATGTCTTTTTGTAATTTACTGGAATATAGGTTTCCAAAGTATGTCCTAGTGATCCTCTGATTTTCATTAATGTCTGTTGTGATGTCTCCTTTCTCATCTCTAATATTATTGTTTGGGTCTATTCTTTCTTTCTTTACACTGGTTGATGACTTGATTGTGATTTCTATCTATCCTAAGTACCCTGAACTTTATTGATTCTAAGTGCTGTAATTTTTGTTTCTGTGTCAGTAATTGCTAGGCTGCTTGTTATTATTTCTTTCCATCTACTGAGTTGAGATTTGGATTGTTCTTGTTTGTCTAAGATAATGAAAAGCATTCTAATTTACTTGCATTTTCTATGATGTCCCTCAAAGGCATATCCAGTGACCTACTTCCTTGAACCAGGCTTTAAAGCCTAAATTTTCTACTGTTTCTCAAAATAGTGCTACCAGCTGTGAATCAAGCTAACAATACATGCAGTTGTGGGGAAGAGTTCATGTTCAAACTATGACAAGACATTAAAAATCAATCAGTTCACAAATAACTACCAATGTTCCCCAACTGTAAGGTCACTATTTCATCATATACACAGTCTCTTATTAGATTTTTTTATTATTTAATAAATTAAACTAATATTTACCACATGCTGGTTAGGTTCCATACTCTAGACAGAGCACACAACCAGAAGTTCTTGTTTGTAAAAAGCTCACATGCTTCTCAGCAGTGAAAACAGCAAATGCACAAGAAGTAAATGTATAAGAGCACACAGTGACCATAAGATGTATGATGGTGCAAAGAGGGGAAGTGACTGGGGCCCCGTTGGAGAGAGAAAAGAGACACACTCATACAGTGAGTGGTCTGAGGATGTCTTTGTTATAAGGGGCTATTTTAGCAGAGATTTAAATAAAGTCAAGGGTCAAATCATGCAAATATCTGGGAAATGCAGCAGAAGCTGAAAAGCACACTTGTCCTAAGACTGAATATGTATGTCTTCACTGAGGAACAGGAAGACTGGTGCAGCAGACTTGGGGAAAGAGAACGTCATGCTAAGAGATGAGATCACCTCTACAGTGGCCAGACTGTCTTTTGATGGAGATTGCTAATGCTTATGACCAGGACAGACTGATTGTCACACCATTCTCATTACATAAATTAGGCATGACCACCTTTAATGCTGGAACATAGCAATTGTTATCAATTCAGGTAAGGTATCTAGTAAGATTTAATTCAAAACACTTAGTAGCTTTAGGTTCTAATGAGTATAATACAAAGACAGGGCGTCATCAAACGCTAATTTCCCTAATTTACTCTTGGAAGACACACAGAGTAAAGAGAAAAAATTAATTAGGGAATATTATTTCAAAGTAATTAGAAATAACAGCAAAAGAAAGTGAAATAATTGTTTCAAAGTTATTTAAAACTCCAAACTGAGTCATTTAGTTGTTTTCTTAGTTGCAAGATCACCAGGGTGAGTAACAGGTGGGTTCTATAGGTAAGTGGTTGAGGGGATGGGGGGATGGACAAGGATTCCAGAAACAATAAATTGACATTTGAATATATAGCCTTTTAATATTTTACTTTTTAACAGAAATATGAAAAATGAACTTGGGGCATTTTTGTAGAGGACTATGGTTTTGATATTTAAATAAGAGACAAAAAATAACTGTTATGTCTAAGACTATAAAGAAATCCAGTGGCTGTTCATTGAAATTAAGTGTCCATCTTCCTAAATGGAATATTCACAATTCATCAGTGTATCCAGTCTTATATAATAGAGACCTGCAAATAAGACATTCACTAAACACTAGATTTGGCTGAAACAGAAATTAGAGTTTTCTCTGTCCATCTTTACTGCAAGTCCACTTAAATCCGAACAAAGGGTCTTTGGTGAGGATGGACCCTCTCAGAGACAGGACATCTATAGAAAACCACCAAAATACAGTGTTTAAAAAATGTTTCTTATTTTATAACTGTTGAGTATAGTGTAAAGACACTCACCTTAGAAAATGACTGGAGAGTCTCTAATGGGCTCTGGTCTTCATTGCTAATAAGATGTGGTCCACTCATTTTCCTGCTATCTAACTGGATGGAAGTTTTATGTGACTTCTCCCATAAAATGACCCTATCTCATAGATCTAATGCTGATTTTTGTTGTTTGTTTTGTTTTGTTTTGTTTTAGATACGTCTTCTTTGGGACATGGAAAGCCAGTAGAGAGTAAACAATATAGTAATTTTAGGATCACATCAACATCATGGCTATAGTGTTCTAACAGGCAGGGCTAATATTTTGCTATTGGGACACAATGTTGCCATCTATTAAATTCATTCTTAAGAACCATGAAACTGAGATGCCAAAAAATGCAAAATAAAATAAAATCTCATAGTATTTTAATAAGTTTAGGATTTTGTGGGACCTGCATTCATAGCTATTCAGGACATATTTGGTCTACAGGCCACAGGTTGAATTACCAGATACAACCTCCCAAACAAGAGTTATATTATTGAACTAAACATAACCGTGAGAAAGTTCTGTTAAATTCTAAAGCCATGAAAACATTTACTTCCTGTAATTCCTTTTAAAGAAAACAAACTAAGTATTATAAATAACAGTAATGAACACACATATTTGTCATGCTTATTTGGATGTCTTTATAGATGAATCTTGATTCTCCCAAATTTACAGTATATAAATTCATCTTACTTTTTCATGGTTACTCAATGGGAATCCACAGTAACTTGAAATGTGAATAAAATTTTTCGGTGTTAATTGTTCATTAAATATTAACATAAATCAAAGCAAAGAACAATTATTTGATGTGACATGTTAAATACCATGTTATACTTGTCGACCTGTCTGAATTGGATACTAATTATAATCTACACATGTGTTTGAGGGTTAGAACATGTCATTGGATAATGAAAGGAAGGTGTTACTAGAAATAAAAGAATAGATTTTCCTTAACTTGGTTAACATGTTCCAGTCAACATGATCATGGAAATTTTAGATTTGGGCCTAGCTTTGAAAGATAAAATGGATTTCCCTAAAAACTATTCTGTTTTTCTAATACCCTTAAAACTACACTGAGATGAAATTTGTGACAGCGTTATTATTGGACTCCTTATGGACTTTATGGAAGGCCTCATTACAGAAGCCACAGCTCTCTCAGCGTGTATTTCCATGCATCCTCAAGCACATGTTAGATACAGCTGACACTCCAGAATGACGAAGGCCTGGCAAGGGGCTGCTTCCTTTTATAATCATATGCATACTTACTCCCTTCCCAACGTCATGCTGGAGGTTTGATGAAGGTTTCTTACAATGATATTTAAACTCAAATTTGCTTCAACCTCTTCACATACTGATGATTTAATTGTTTAGAAAACAAACCACTCATGTTTTACCCCATAGGGGCTAGAAAAAGTGTTACAATTTTGTTAACCATGTCTATTACATTAGAGGAAAAGATTATGAAAGAGCAACGTCTGGCCATAGTCCTTCTTTTATTTTGATGAATGGTATGATTAATGTGGATTTAAGAAGAACTTTAATTTTTTTTTAAGCTATGTGTATCTACCTACGGTTGTGCAGGGAGACCCTGACAATACGCTGTTGCTATTAAGCAATTACAACACATTTAAAATGTAAATCAAAGTGAGTGAGTGCCTATGTTTGCGTGTGTTTGCACTGTTCAAATAACTTTCATTTGTATTTAAAACTGTTGTCTTTTAAAATGCTCTTTCTCTTCCACCATATAGAACTTAAGTTTAGGTTGTATTCTATTTTCTGTGAAATATGGTGGGAAATAGTAACTTCTCTCTTGGGTCATTGTTGAAGGATATTAACTTATTAAACATTTTTCCTAAGACAAATAAAATCCACCACAACAATTCAAAGGCTAAAAGTCTTTTTTAAAAAAAAAAAACCCACATGTTAATAAGTTTAAGTTCATAAAAGAATAAACCATGTCCACGGTTTCATTATGTCCATATTCTCTGCTATCTTTTTAAAGACCCCCCCCCCAAATTTTGAGAAATAAAACTATACACAGAAATTATGAAAAAGACTCTTTGTGTTTTATAGATTTGAATTAAAGCAAACTAGCAAGAAGCTGATGTACCTCCACTTCACTGTGTTCGTAAAACCTCTCATTCAATCAGAAGCTAGTAATGGGTATATTTTATCACCACACATGGCATCTCCCTCCTTTTCTTCCTTTATTAAACTTTACTTTGCCTTTGAAAATTATTGTGGAAACAAGGAACCTTGCAATGAGTGGGAGACCCTCTTTCCTGCATGTCACAGCAATTGGAGTCTAATAAACATGAAGGACGGTGGACTCTTGAAATGTTATCAGTTTCACTTGAGACTTGTTAGAAGCGTAGATAGCTGTCTCCTGTGTGGAGCCCAGAAAACCTGTACTTCAATAAGCTTCCATATAATTGAGAAGTCCCTTAAAGTCAGGTCCTAATTTATAGAACAATTCCCATAAGAATCAAATGTTAGTTACTTAAGACAAAGAAGTTGTGGTAAACTTGTGCGTTCCTTTCAGCACAATAAAAAAACAAAACAAAACAAAACAAAAAAAAAAAAACCTAGGAGCCATGCCTTTCAGTGTATTGCAAGTTAGCGAAATGTACCCCTGAATGACTGTAAGTGTGCTCAGTTTTCATGATGAATTATAACATGAGATTTTAGGACTTGGAAAACTGGAAAGTGCACTAGATTGAGTGGTATGCCCCCAAACCGTGTCCACATGGAATTAACTTCATTTAGAAATAGGGTCTTTGCAGACTTTATAGTAACAATGAGATCTTGTTGGGATGGAAAGGACCACAAACCCAGTGTGTGAGTTGCTATCCAAACCCGCACAGAGACAGGACAGAGTCAGGACCATGGAAGGTGGAAGTACAGATTGGAGTCCAGGTGCCACAAGATAAGGAACATCAATGATTGTCGTTATTAAGAGTCTTTTCCAGGAGCAAAACATGGGCAAGTCCTCTCCCAAAGTCCTCAAAGGGACTGTCTTGCTCAAACCTCAATTTGAGACATCCTGAACTGTGATACAATCTATATCTATTATTTCAAACCAATTGGTTTCTGTGTCAGTGTTATGGAAGCCCAAGAATGAATAGACTTCTTCATAGACATTACAAGTTTGGGAGCATCCCTGTTTTTCTCTGGGCCTTACAAAGACCTTCCTCTATATATGCACTAAAGCCTCCCTTCTCAGGAGCTCCACTTTGGCCACATCTACCCATAGCTTGTTTTTCCCAGTTTGCTCATCTATAATTCATAAGCATGTTATGTCAAGGTATATAAATTGTTCTTTGAAATATATATTATAAAATACTTTTCGTAATCAAGCTACTTGACATGTCCCATCACTTGAACATGCATGTGTATGTGTTTTGATAGCTAGAATCTGTTCTTTTAGAAAGCATTAATTATGACTATACAATCACTTGTTCAGTACAACAGAATCAGGTCTCCAGGATATAATCATCTTGGATCTGAAAGTTTGCTTCCTTTGACCAACATCTCCACATTTTTGAAAGTTCAGCTTTGGCTGGCAAAATCAAATTCTTATTTATTATTGTTAAGGAAAATACTCTGCTAGGAGAATAGTAAGTACAAAGCACTTTTTATTATAGAGAAATAAAGCATGCATGTATTTTTAGTGAGAAATTATGCTTATTATCTCCATCCATCTGTCTTTCAATAAAATTTCAGATTGAAGAGGATTATGCCTTTTAAACTGCTTTGTACACAGTTCTTCAGATACACAGAAAGCCTTTTAATTAGACCATTTGACCATTTTACATGCAAATAACTAATACCATTAAATGTATCTGGGTCTCCTTCTGCCGCTGTTCTGATGTGTCAGAGATGCACTGACCCTCCTCCAACAGGGTTAATGAGAGAGCATGCACGTGAGCACGTGAGCGTGTGGTAGCCGCCAGCTGTAGATCTCAGATAAAGACATGAGATTTTCCTGGCAGAGCTTTTTGCGTCCTAAACAAAACACGTGCAATTATGAACAGTATATTTAGGGAGCCTGCCTTAAGGAAATGAATTCACAGTCTCCGTTCTTTATAGTAACAGCTCTTGAGTTCCTTTGTTGCCTTTACCCACCAAGTGACTTAGCAAAGTGTCTGGTTTTCATATATGAGTAGGCATTTCAAATTAGAAATAAAGAGAATGTTTAACAAGACAGCTTTCTTTTTATTGCATTTATGCATTTATTTATCTGTGTGTATGCAAGTGGGAGTTCGTTCTCTCTTCTCACCATCTGAGTCCTGGGGAGTTGAACTCAGGTTGTCAGGCTTTGAGGCAAGCTTGTTTACCAGCTGAGCCACTTTGCCAGCCCAAATTATAAAACAGCTTCGTAAAATAATTTGCAAGACTTGAAATATTGGCTTTCACTCTATGTACGTTTGTGCTAGCTCTGTAACACTTGAAACAAACAAATATATAAACCCCCCGCCCCCCAAAAAATCATTGATTTGCTTTAAGCATGATCTAAATGGTAGATACCACAGGGGGAAAAAAGAAATTCACAGTTCCATATTCCAGGAATAGATGTCTAAAAGGAAAAATATGCTCTTAAAAACAGTTTAAGTATAGAAGGCAGCTCCTGGAGCACAGGTGAACTAAAAAAGAACACAGTGAGGGTTCCTGGATCTGCAGCATAAATCACCACCAGTACAATGGTTTGAACAGCAGAAATGTACACACTCTTAACTGGAAGCTAAAAATAGGAGATATAATCCCTAAGAACCTCCTAGTCCCTGAAGGCTGGAAGGATTGAGGCTTCCCAGCCTCTTCTAAATTCTGACATTTCTGTAAATTTTTTTGGCCAGTGGCAAAGCACCTCCAGTCTCTCACTCCATCTTCATGAAACCCCACTGCCTCTCTATGTCTTTTCCTTTCCCTTTCTTGGAAGGAAAGGTGCTGTTGGATTCAGTGTCCATCTTAATCCAGGATGATTTTTATCGTGAGAATTCTTGATTCAATAATGTATTAATTTGTAATAATTTTTTTCAAATAGAATATATTTAGGGGTTCTAGATGGACACTATACTGGAGAGCAATATTCAATTAACTGAGTTCTGAAGAGAAGGTGGCATGTCTAATATGGAGCACATTTGAGGAGAGAAAGAGACAAGTAGTGAACCACCTTTAGGGATCACTGCACGATGCCAAACAAAGCAAATAACAGTGGGATTAGTAATGGAGAAACTCATGAAAACATTCCACGGGCAGGTGCACACTGTAGTCAACACATCAGGAAAAGGCTTGGGTAGAAGAATGGGTAGGTAAGGTTACCAAAGAAGATGTACAAGAACCGGAAGACAAAAACAGACTCCAAACACTGTTGATTTCTAGAGAACTCTCTGAAGAAGACCTTGAATGACAACTTCAGGAAAAATTAACATGGAGGGAACTCTCAGCAGATGGCATAGGAAACAAGAAAGAAAATACCTTTAGGGAATCAGATCAAAACCAAAAGAAGCATTGGTTTAAATATGTTGGATAGAGTAAAGCCTGGATTTTAGGTCTTCGATATTTGACAAAAGTGATTTCAGAAGTTAGAAATTCAGAGGTGAATTGATGAACACGACAAAGAAATCTGACAGACTTTTGGTGAAAAATGTCCCTGGTGAAGCAAATAAGTTAAGCTAGAACCAATGTAAATACTTCAACTTGTAACTTTGGGCTTTCACGATGGTTTTGAGAGAGAGAAGACATTCAGGGAAAACTCTCTTTGATTTGTGGTCTTTTCCTGTTCCACTGATACATACTGATACCTCCTTGCAATACCTAGCAGCAGCGAGCCACAGCTCCCAGACAGGCACACAGCCAAGATGGGAGACAATCAAGACTCTACCACACACTACAGAGAGAATAGTGCCTGCAATTCCATTTAGCAATATATTCAACCTACACTGGGTAGATTCATCCCAACACAGCCCCCTTTTGTGTCAAGGAGTTTTCATACAGTTTCCCCTTCATAATGCACAATATATGTGTTTCAGAGATATTGTACTTAACCAGATCTATACAAGGACCTCTGACCTTTGAGTCATGGAGACGTACTGCACGTTTCCTGATCTTTAGAGTTACTGTGTAGAGTGGAGTCTTACATTCTCAACATCTCTGCTCATCACAAGATCTCTTGTCCCATCCTCAGTGTGAGAACATAGTTTCCCAACTCTGATTCCCCCTCTGACTTTACACATAAAAGAATGCATTCAGGCCATCTCACTGAACCCACTATA
Organism: Rhynchomys soricoides; assembly: GCA_019843965.1. NCBI lineage: Eukaryota > Metazoa > Chordata > Mammalia > Rodentia > Muridae > Rhynchomys > Rhynchomys soricoides. The sequence continues at coordinate 1,685,639 of JADRCH010000258.1, forward strand.
ATGCTATAATCAAGAATATATATCATGAGATCTAAAATTATTATGGCTCAGGAGTCATAAGCTGCTCTTCCAGAGGACATAGAATAGTTCATAACCATTTGTAACTTCAGTTCAAGGGAAACTTATACCTTTCTCTGGCCTCTGTGGACACTGCATACGTATGGTACATATGTATACATGCAAACACTCATCCACATAAATAAAAATGGATAAATCTATTTTGAAAGGAATATATAGCATAAATAAAATACCCGCCTGATAAGGAGAGTGGGATGTGTTAGATAGAAGGACACTTTATGTTTACATGCAAGTAAGGTATAAAATTATATTGTTCTTTGGAGCCATTACTGGTTCTTGTCTTTACAATACTGTAGGCTGTAGGTTACAGTTAATATCTTAAGTTAGTATATGAAATAATCTACTGGCTATTATTTTATCTCCAAAACACTATGAAGGACACTCTTCCAAGGGTCAGGGGTATGCAGCTGATAAGCCACAAATTTAGGTTTTCAATTCATGTAAAGGATGACCAAACACTCTTGTGTCGTATTTATGTTCCTTCCATCCTCCTGATCATTCTTGGAGTGCTAACAATGGTGACCATGTATTGGTTTATTGACATCAATTGTTTTGTTTTAGTTGAGGAAAGGTAAGTTTAGGCATGATTTTAATTAGTCACAGCCATTAGTAAGCTTTGAATAATTTTCCCAGCTTTATGGGCAAGGGCACAGCAAGTACCTTAATTTTACAAACCAAAACATTTTACATTCTTCACCTTGGCACACTGAACTTTAAAAGCCAGGTAAAATTTAGAGATCTTATTTAAGATTAATAATTCCCATGCTGTATTTTTAAATTTAAATCTTCATGACCTGGATAAGATCCTTAAGTGAAGATTTTTAAGTCATCGTTTTTGAAATATTTGATGGCAGACTTTAAGTACATAAGTTTATACAAATTTAAGTTGTATTGTGTACAGAATCTGAATATGCATTTCTGTGTCATATTTACAAGTTAGATATATTAGACTCTCTAACCTAAGATAAATACAAGCAGGTATAGATACAGCTGCTGCATGGGCATCAAATCACACAATATTACAGTGTCGTTCTTGTCTGCCTAACTGCTATTTTGACATTGCATTATGCTGGGAAAAGAATTCAATCTATCTGTCTATTCTTTTAGCATTTCTATTCACAAATTACGTATATGTGACTAATTAGAATTTAATAAGCCTTTCACCCAAGAGAGATAAAGACTCCTCCACAAAGCCTTTCCCCTTGCCCTGCTGATAATGTCACCGCTGGGTTCTTTATCTTTCACGGTTAGTTTTTAAAGATGTAATTAAGTGTTATTTTCCTGCATGATGCAATTAGACAACTCTCTTCACATGAATGTAGCTCTCTACAGAGAATACGCTTTGAAATTTCAGAGAAAAATAACTATTGTCTCTATAAAAATAGGAATTCTCTGTATACAATGGTTTGGCTGAGGCTGTGTTGGTCACATTAGATGAAGGTGATTTCATAAAAACAAGGCTAGGAGAAATGAAGCCTGGGGTTTCACATTCTATTGTCAGTCTAACGTTTTACAATGGCAATAATTTAATGTATTATAACTTCAAAGGCCAGTCTGTGTGCTTGTGTGGGTACACACACGCACGCACATGCACAGACACACACACACACTCACACACGTAGTGTGATTTATTAAGAAGCTCTGACAATGGCAAATTAATGGATACTTACATTTCCTTTGAACTTTGGTTCTAAGTATTATGATTTTATAAAGAAAAAGAGAGTTAGGGTTTAGGTGATGTTAACTATTGCTGTTTGTGTGAGCCTGCTTCCTGCTATTACAAAGTACGTGACCAGGCTGGCTGGCTGGCTTTGAAAAGAAAACAGGATTACTTGACTCACATTTCTGTAGGTCCAACGACATAAGCTAGCCTCCAGTGAGGACCTCACAATGGATGGTTCACAGTGGTGAGCTCTTGTGTAGGAAAAGAGAGATTATAGCTCCAGACATAAAGCCAGAGAAGTGCTCAGGAATCAAATGCATTCTCTGATATTTGCTCTATCTAGAGAGAGAACTCTGGGTCCCACAAGAACTACCTTAGTCACTTTGAAAGATGTCCCCAGAGACCTGAGGAACTCCCAGTTTAACTACATCTGAGGTCCACACTGCCGCCATACCATGCAATGACCAAGCTGACAGCACTAACCCTTGAAAAATACAAGATCACAACCATGCCAGCCAGTCCTTCCACTCCGCATCCACTCTGCCCTTCCCCCACTGAACGCCACTTACCCTGTATTTGTTCCAGAACGCTTCTCCTTTTCTCTCTTTTGTCTTGTGTTTTCCTTTCTCTGATTTAAAGTTCCATCATACATACTTAAAGCATTTATTATAATTCTTCTAAAAACGAGTCTCCAATACAATGGTATTAATTACTTTTCTCAGCACCGAGTCTAATATCTAATACACAGTTTTGGGATGGAAGGGTGTATTCTGGCTTACAGTTTGAGGTATGAGAACAATATGAACTCTTGACTGTGGTGACAGGGCCATGAGGCTCCTTGCTCATGTCCAGGCAGATCAGAAAGCAGAAATGAGACAGGAAGTGAGGTCAATCTATAAAATACAGAGTCAATTCCCCAGAAATGCACTTTCTCCAGCTAGGTCCCTACTTCTGAAACTTCTACAACCTCTCCAAACAGTATGACTGGCTAGGGACCAAATATTCAAATACATGACCTTATAGGGAACATTTTACATACAAACCATAAGGGTAATAATGTGCTATGTGATCATTAATCAAAGCTATTCCTGTCAGTTAAGCAATGTAGATCAAAGCAAACCCATGTTTCTGTATTAAACTCATGATCTTTCTAGCCACAAATTTTAACCCTTAACACTCGCTACAGTAGTGAGAGGTTAAGTAAAATGTGTATCAACTTTTGGAATTTCTATTAGTTGTGTTTTTTTGTTGCTGTGCTGAAATACCTGGGAAGAGCAACTAAAATGGAACTAGAAACATGGCTCAGTGATTATGAGCACTGGCTATGCTTGCAGAGGGCCTAGGTCCAATTCCCAGCACCTACTTGGTAGCTCAACTGTCTGTAACTCTAGTTCAAGGAGATCCAATTCCATCTTCTGACCTCAGCAAGCACTAGACACATATGTGGCACATGCACTTATGCACATAAAAATAAAATCTTGCTTTAAAGAAACTTAAGAAAGAAAGGATTTATTTGATTCACCGTCCATTCAAGGGCACACTACCATGGCAGGTAAGTCATATTTGCTCTATATTGAGAGAGAACTCAGAATCCCACATTCAAGAGTGTGAAGTGTTTGATCATACCATATCTATAGTCAGGAAGCACAGAGAAATGGATGCTGGTCATGAAGCTTTCTTTATATTCAGCCTAGAACCTTAGCCAGGAACAGTGTCACCTATATCTGAGGTACATAGATCTTCTTCAATTGAATCCTCCTGGGAAAACGCTCATAGACACATTGAGGTGTGCTTCATTTTCATTCTAAACCCAACTAGCAATGAAGACCAACAACCACAGAGCTGAACTACAAGAGCAAAAGTCTGTGATCACAGACTCAGTATAACACTTTCCTCACATTCTTAAACTGTGAGGGCAGTGAAGGACTTTCAAAGGGAAGAATAGATCTGAGCAGAGTTTGCCTTTCAGTTTTCATAAGTGTACAATTGTATTGTTCACGAAAGAAACTTTGCTTTTCTTAATGCTCTGATGGTCTGACTAATCGAATCACAATGCAATGCTTTTACACTTAAAGAATACAAAAAAGGAAGAATATCTCTCTACGGGCATCCAGCGTCTGGGGCTTGGCTGATGTACCTGTCTGATGTACAACATTTGCCCTCTCGTGCTAACCTCTGTCTGCCCTGTGTGGTTCATTTCCTGTGAGGACTTATTTCTTTCACTTTATTGGCACAGGTCCATCTTTCAGCATTTGTTGAGATTTCAAACTTCTCTTTCCATCGCTGTTCTCAACGATGCAATGGTGCAGGTACTTCCATCTTCTCTAACTTCACCCATCTGTTTATTGTTTTGCCTGTAAAAGAACATCTGATTGGTGGTCTACATTTCTCCAAAGGTTCTCACCTAAGTAGTCTCCAATTTCTGGCCTTTTGTAACAAAAAGTGACCACTATTCAGGTCACCATCAACAAACACTCATTCTGAGGCTCTTTCTTAGTCAAGCACAGTCTTCCTAACATGGCTTCACACACTGACTTCACTCTGTCTGTCTTTACCTCCATATCTCTGTAAGCCACTAGGCTTCCATTTCTTACAGCCTAGAGTTTGTATCTAACCTTTTCTTGAATAATATCTACAGTTGTTTTGCACTCTGATGTGAATTACAAGTTTAGTTTGGTCTGAACGCTGAGAGGATGGATTACACTGTCTCCTTCAGTAGCTATATCCATCCTGAATGCCAGCTCTACCCCATGCTAGCCTGCGTGTTTACATTTCTCTTCTTATTTTCTCCTGTAAGTCTATTTTAATTTCAATAAAGAATGGAGTTTATTCGGTTTTTAGATAAATGCCTGTAGTCTCAGGGTTTTAAATGACTGTTTTTAAGTCTGACCTTCAGTAAATAGCTCTCCTGGACATCAAAAACGTCCTTAAAGTGAAGGGGCCAATCAGAAAATTCCTTCACTTGATGAGGCCAATCAGAAACTTCCTTAAAGTGATGGGGTCAATCAGAAAAGTTAGCTTTTTCTTCACACAACAGTGAAACCTCAGTCAGGCTCCTTCTTCCTCGATTAAATGTTGATCTGCTTGCTGGGACAGCGCAGTGCTATTCCCTCTCTGTTTCCGCCCATCCAAGGGGAAATCTCAGAGCCCCATGCTTAGACAAAGCCCATAGGTACAGAGGCCCCAGCCACAGCACTGTGGCTCCAGGGCAAGCTGTAGCCAAGCCTGTACCATTAGGAAGGTGTCCATGACACAAGTAATGGTCACAGAACTACCTCAGATCACTGTCCTCTATTGGACACAACTGACTGCAGGAAACCCAGAACATTCTAGTATTAACACAAGTCAACAACTGACAACCAAGACAGGTAATCCATCAGAGTCACTCTCAGGGACTTAACTAGATTTTCTCCTCACTCTGATCCTGTCAGTGAACGCAAAGAAATCTGTGGAGGGCAAGGAAACTACTTTTAAAATGGTATCAATGACTGTGATGACTGCAGACTTACAGATGAGAAAGAGGAACATGGATGGCGTCTGCGACAACCTCTACCTCTACCTCTACCTCTACCTCTACCTCTACCTCTACCTCTACCTCTAAAGAGAGTAAGAGCTTGGAAAGAGATCCATCAAAGAGAACTCTTAAAACTTGCTCTAAGGATGCTGAAGTGTAGCTCTCCAGAATATAGCCTTTCTGTCCTGGTAACGGGTGTGCCCTGGAATGTTAAAAAACTGTAGAATGCTTCTGTACAAAAAGAATTAAACCCATTAATATGTTCATTTTCTTTGGTTTGGTATTCAGTTGTGTAGTATCTTAAAAACTTGCATATGAGGCATGTTTCTTGAGGCAGAGATGCTTGCAAGGCAGATGTGGGCACTGTGGTAGTCTAGCCTACATAAAACACTAACACCCCCAGTATCTGGAGTTGAAGTAAAATCTAAAAACACACACATACAAAGTGTCTAAATATTTAAAGTAATAAACCAGACTTAAACTCCATTAAGTCATATTATTTATTCTACTTGGATAAATGCACCTTGATAATGATTTTTAAAGGACAAGTCAAAACTGAAGTCTTATTAATTTGGCAACCCAGACAAAGAGGGCATCCAAACAAAACCTCTCTTCGAATCCCAGGTGCATATCCACTGCTCAGAGAATGAAATGTGTGCTCAGCATAAACATAGCAGTGAACCACCATCCCCAGGGCTATAAACAGGGAATGCTAGATGCAGGTACACCATGAAAGACACAAAAAAGCAATCGATACCTGATGAGCAGAAAGTCCCAAGTCTTAAGATCTTATAAAAGAATTCAGGGAAAACCCTCATCTCAGCTTTGTGAGTTTGGACCCTGGCGACCTAGTGTAATAACACTCTATATAAAGAATGAGACAAGAGCAAAGCTCCTACCTACCAGCTTTCCGAGCCCTAGCCCTAACCCTAACCCTAACCCTAACCCTAGCCTTAGCCCTTACCCTAGCCCTAGCCCTAGCCCTAGCCCTAGCCCTAGCCCTAGCCCTAGCCCTA
>JADRCH010000258.1:1691919-1780030 GCA_019843965.1 Rhynchomys soricoides
CCCTAGCCCTAGCCCTAGCCCTAGCCCTAGCCCTAGCCCTAGCCCTAACCCTAACCCTAACCTTAACCAGGCTGGATCTAAGGCAGTGTTGATGGAAATAGATTATGTTAGATATGGGTACACAAGCTTCATAAAGAAGGAAAATATAGGGAAAAGGTAAAAAATGCTAAAGATGCCCTCTGGTTCTTTGTAATGTTTTTTATAGCTATAGAAATAATAAGATGCATAATCCCCCCAAGAGCTTTAATATTGATATTGATTAAAACCATTCTCAAGGCACATTTATCAAAGTAGAATAAATAATATGATTTAATAAATTTTAAGTCTGATTTATAACTTTTAAATATTTAGACATGTTATATATTTATGCTTCTAGTTTTTACTTCTGCTCCAGATCCTGAGAATGTTATAAGTAGGCTCAACTACAGATCCTACTTTTGGCTTGCAAGCACATCTGCCCCCAAGAAACAAGCCTCGCAATCATGTTTTTAAGCCACTGGAGAACCAAAGACCCAATTTCATTTTGACCAAGTAGAACACAATATATCTTCTGAAAAATCTGCTGTCACAAAATTAACATGAGAAGCAGAGCTCATATACAAAACCATTCAAGGCAAAACTCACTTCAAACCCAAAACATGCAATTGTGGTCCATGTACTAATAGCCATGACAACTGGAAAGTGAAATTATTATTTCACTGTGAGATTTGTTTAATTGCTTTCAAATCAAACAGAAGCACAAAGGGACCGCCAAGAAAACTTTAAGATAATTTTCTTTATCTTGAATTTGTTGTGGTCTATTCAATAATCTGGAAAGAACTTCTCAGACCCCCCCCCAAAAAATGCATTTTTACTTTTTAAAATACATAAAGTTTACAAATAGAAGAATTGTTTATAATTATATATGTGCTTGCAGATTTAATGCCACAGAGATATGGTGAAAATCCTAACTCAGGGGACCACAAGTAACTGCAGAATAAAATTATTTCTTTAATTGAATGTTATGCTTCAACTTTTCTTATACAAATAATTATATTCCTTGTGGTGTTTAATTTTGATGTTAGCATTGAATGTGCTTGTGAAAAATATAAAGTGTTATCCCACAGACAGACAGACAGACACAGAGAGAGAGAGAGAGAGAGAGAGATATGCTAATTTTATTTGGTGGAATCATTTGAACATCAGCTCATTATCAGTTCCTTTGATGAGACCATATTGAAGAGTAAAAGGGAGAAAATCACAGCTGAGATGCTGACAGGACACACCCAATTCTACCCTGCCCCTCCCTGAGCAGTACTTACTGACTTTCTAAGATATCACTTGGATAAATAAAAAGAGAAAAATGCAAGACCCAAAATGACTGACATGTTTTAATGAGAAGGAAATGGATGAATGATGCTTGATTTAGCAATCAATGTGGACACATGGATACCTGCGTAAAAATGTACCAAGAAGCAACCCAAGACTCCATAGAGTGTCGTAGGAAGACACAGTGACAGGAGGCAAAAGGGTAACTGAGTCTAAGAGAGGCTTTGGGGGTTCTAAACAAGATAGAGAGAAAATCAGAAGGAACAAGTGGATGCCCACTACCTTTGTCAAGCCCACATAGGCTGACAACTACCTCCCCACCCCCTGTATGAAGTACATTGGGAATTATTGTCTAGATTAACTCAAACAGAGAGTCACAGACCCAACAATTCTAGGAAGATCAGCAGCAGGTAGATGTGAGATGTGTCCCGGACTCTGGGCAGTCAGGTGGGAGTTTGAACCCTGAATAGGTACCAAATCCCCACCTGCTTCAGGACATCTCATTCAGATCAGATCCCAAGGTTACAGCACTCAGTGTACTTCCAAAGCATCCTGACACAAGCTTGTGGAGGAGACTTGTGTGGAATACCTCACTATCTAACAATATAGAAACTCAGTTTCTTGAAGGGACACTGTAGTGAAACAGCTCAGCATTGTCTAACCATCCTATGACATCATCTTGCCCACCCTTGTGTAGCATCATCTAATCATTCTATGATGTCATCCTACTTACCATAGCGGGATAAGCAGAAACTTAGAAACATCAGGTATGGAGAAACAGCCTACAGAGAGCAGAGTAAGTAAATGAACCACAAAAAGAAAATAAATAAACAGATTTTAGGGCTAACACTCAAAAAAACTAAAATCTGTTACTACAGATATTAGAAAAGAAGATGTGCCCATGATACTAAACACAGTAGAGTGGAAACAATTAGAGACAAAATTCTTGGAAATTAAAAATATATCCAGAGAAAGAATATATTCAACAGAAGAGAGATGAGAAATGGAAAATGAATGAAAGAGAAGTTACTTGGAAATGGGGACAAGAGTTGCAATATCAACTCAAAGCTTCTGGTTTCAGGACAAAGGAACAGAGAAACCAAAGTCCCCAGAACTGGAATAATGAGCAAAAATGCCTTGAGTTTCCAATACTGTAAGTGGGGGACTGAAAATGAGTCTTATACCAAGTTGTGCCACCATGAGCTTCTTCTTTCTGCAGAGAGGAGAGATGATGGTGACAAAGTGGGTTGGGATGAAAAGCCAATAAAACTCCTCAAGTCAGTGAGAACATGCCCTGAAATGGCCGAGATGGAAGTTGTTGAAACTTAGTTCATATGTAGTGTTTGTGAGGCACAAAGTGTCATCTCAATCATGTACAAGATATAAAATACATAAATTGGGTCTCAAGAGAGCAATCATGAGTCATTTCTTCACATTGGAAAATCTCCAATCCTAGCTACTAATTCTTTGAAATGTTCGATTAATTGATGTCAACCGAGGTTATCCCTCTGTATTTCAAAATCATGCATTCTGTAAAGTAAACTAATAATGTGGAGACAAGATATGAAAATAATTTCAAACATTCAAGCTCTCTTCAAGGTGGTCTCACCTGTGAGCATCTGCTGAAGGTCTTGTCACTGTTGAGCAATCCCTTTGAAAAAAAAGCTCCTAGGCCAAGTAAGCAGCAAGTTTGAAACATGCTCACAGCATGTGCTCATCTAGCAAAACTTGCTTCCAAATGAAACAGTCAGATGTGGTGACAATGCACCCGGTCTGCTTACCAAGTGTCATTTTATTTGATCACAGGAAACAGGATTGTCCTTTTTCTACCCTGGATGTCTTTAAACACTCAGATTCAGTTTAAACACCAATTATTCCGTTGGGGTATAAATGTGGACTGGATATTTGACTATGAAAGTGTGTACAGGTTTAGAAAGATAACATTGCAGGTTTTAATGCACACCAAAAACAAAAAATTTACCATGTATTATAAGAAGCATTGGATAAGGTATGTGCCTGCAGAGTTTCAATATATGGCATATAGAAAGTGTCTTTCTATGTCCAGTGTGTGGTCAGACATTTTGGTTTCACTTAGAGGTAGATATGACGGCCATACTCCAACTAGAGTTGACTTTGAACTAACAAAGGAAAAAATTGCAGCTCTAGTCAGTGGACAAATACAATCATAACAACCCAGTTAAATGAAGCATACCCTAAAGATTTTCTTTTTTCTTTTAATTTATGTGTATATGTGCATGTGCATGTAACTGCAGTGTCTACAGAGACTGGAGTTACAGATGGTTATGAGCTGCTTATCATGAGTGTTGGGGACCGAACTCAGATCCTCTGCGAAAAGAGAAAACAAAATGCTGTAGGTGTTCTTAACCACCGAGCCACCTCTCCAACCTCTTGAAAACATATGAGTCCATTTGTATATAGAGCCTTTTCACAACAAGTTATTTTCACATGACAGGCACCTGAAGAGGATCTATTTCATGCAATTTTGTCTGATAATGTCTATATAATACACTGATATTTTCATTTTTGTTGTGTAGCTTAAAGTGTGTAACATGGTATTCTTGATACTAGTAGAGGTGTGATTACTAAGGCCACACAAATGAGTACACCGTCATCTGAGGCAGTTAATTTTCTTTCGTAGTAAATTACCAGTTTATAGAACAATATTATTATCTACAAATCTTATGCTCTATGCTAGATCTTTAAACTTACTCATACTATATAGCACATGCCTTTTGACCTCCTTTTTCACATCTCTACCCTGCTATCTGCCCCTATGACCACCATTTTGTTTCCAATGGTTTGTGTTTGGTGTTCGTTTGTTTTCTTAGATCTCCTTTTTTGGTAAGAATTTACAATGTTTTTCTGGTTGGCTCATTTTCTTAGCCTAAAGTCTTCTAGATTCTTGGTGCCACATATGACAGCTTCTCCCCTTATTGGTTATATGATCTTACATGCATGTGTATATGCTAATGTCTTTGTTAAATCCTCTGCTGATTCACACTTCAGTTGTTTTTCACATCTTAGCTTATTGGGAGTCACAGCCAATGATGAGCATGTAGGTATATTTCTACATTCATAATACTATTTCCTTTGGGTATGTATTCACAGAGATGCTGTAAGACATAATGTCATTTGTCTGGTCTTTAATAAGAATATACATACATGCCAATACTATGAATGCCTTATGACTAGGGCTCCTCTTTTCTAATGTTGGTTATGTATTGTTTTTCTATTGTCTTGGATAGTGTCTACTTCAATCACTTTTCAAGTAAGTACCTTCACAATTGTTTTCTTTCCTTTATGGAGAATATTCCTATTTATTCACTAATACTACATGCCTTTAAAATGTTTAAAAGTTATGAGGTGCATAATAAGATATAACATTTTGTATCAACCTATAGCTTCAATTCTTTTCAAAATCAAAATGTGTGACTCTTGTAAATAAATGTAAATTGATGTTAGCACAACAAATAAACAAGATACAAAGATAATTAAACCAACTGAAGCCAGGTGTGGTGGCCCTTATGAGAGAGAAGCAGGAATATCTCTGTGAATTTGATGCCAGCCTGGTCTACATAGTAAGTCCCAGGCTAGCTTATCCCCAAAAAAAGAAATCAACAGTAAACTTATCACTTCTAAATATCACCTACATTCATCTCTTAAGGCAGCAGAGAAAGCAAATATTGGCCATGCCCATTTACTTTTGAGTAACACATATTTAGATATATACAGACACATTACAGGTCAGTGAAGACATAAGCCTAAGCCATTATTCTCCACTATAAGGGAGCCATGAGTGCTACTTTCCCGCAAAACTATACTGGTACATTCTATTCTGAAGTATAGAAGAAAGATTAACTGCTTGTTCATGATAAGTCAGAGGTATCTGATTTCCCAGTCATGTGCCCAGTGTTCTTTGGAAGCAAGCCCTGGAAGCTATTTTTCTGATCAATCCCAAGTCTCATGTTAGCACTTACAAAAGAGCAAGACAATATTTACTCATGATAAAGACCCAGTTCCAGTCATTATAAATCTTATCAATTGCCTTGTGAAGGCTAGTGGAGAAAAGAAAACCATTTCATTCTATTCACTTAACCTTGGGGCTGAACTAAGACTCTCATGACTGTGTCTGGGACTTCTAGAATGTGTGGAGATCAAACAGTAAGTCTGGATAAAGTTGGGAACTTTAATTTATTCTTTTTTATCATAATCCATCCAATGAAGGAACATTATTCTTGAATAATAGCCAGTAACAATTCAATTAGGAACAACAACTCTTTTTCTCTCAGTCTGTCTTATAAACCACAAGACCAGTACAAGGAACCTTAATAAATATGTCTGGTTTATATTTGGAGTAATTCACATGCACACATTACATAATGACTGGGATCATTATACAAGGTGCTACACAATACATGATACAATAAAAACTTCATACAATCTCAGTTTTTTGCTCATAAACAGGGATTTTTTTCTACAGTTATTTAGAACAATGTAGGAGGTAAAGAGATGCTCAGACATTAAGAGCACTCACTGCTCCTACAGTGGACCCAGATTCAGTTCCCAGCACTCATATGACAGATTATAACCATCCATAACTCCAGTTCCAGGGGATCCAATAACTTCTGACCTCCAAAGGCATCAGATAAACACAGAGTACAACCACATATATGTACAAAAACACAGAAAACATAAAAGTAAAATACGTTTTAAATTTTTTTGAAAAGAAAGAAAAATGCAAGTAAATTTGTCTACAAAGAGGACAAACATACCCATTTTCCCACAGGCTAACACACAGATGTTGCACATGAGGTGTTTTGGTTTAAACAGGCAGCTCCTCAGCATCAGTTTCACAGTAGTGTAAATCTAGAGACAGCAAGAGATGAGTGTTGTGCTGCCCGTGAACCAGGACTGGCTACAAGCCCCAGACACACTTCTTAACTCATGGTGCTTTGTGTAAAAGAAAAAGAATCTGGGACAGAGATGGCTGTTCTCTGTGCCAGGGAGTTAAGTCCTTCCATTTATATGTGAACCAGTTTGTGAGCACACCGTGGACACTCAAGGAATGTTTCTTGAAGCAGAAACCTGCTGTGTGATAGTGTATCTTTTCAACTATGGAAATGGGATGGGAAACTGTAGGTGTTCCTGCTTTGCCTGTACTTCCCTTAATTAAACTTGAAGCTAAAGCATAAAATATGTTTCTTTCTCCTTTTCCTCCCTTAGAAAGTGTTGTTTATGCATCTGGGAATGGAGGTAGGTGAAGGAGCAAGTAGTTCATGGCCACCAACATATATAGTCATCAAAGTACAGGTGAAATAAATTCATATCGTAGTAATCAATCGAGTGGGTCTTACATTGGGATCTCTTAAAGTAATGATGCTCTAGCTGCAGAACAGGACAACAACAACAAGAAAAGATTTAAAGCCAGTGAAATTAGTTGGTTGAATTAGAAAGTTGTCACCTCGGATCAAGCATTTGCCATTGAATATGTTCTGAGATATTCCTGTGAGTCCCAAGGAGCAGCTGCAGCCACACCACCCCTGTGATCCCAGCCAGCTGACAGTTGCCGAGACCTGGCAATGCTTCATTCTGTGACTCATGCAGCCACCAAAGTTATAATGTCTTCACCAGGCCTTTGAAGAGGTTGCATGGTCCATCAAGTCACATGTGGTACATTCACTATTCTGAACAAAGGGAAGTGTGTTTTCGGTAACAGATAATATTTGGAACCCAATGACCAATAAGTGAATGCTAAGCATAGGTTCTGTGTGGTGTTAGAGAGACTTGCCCATGACTCTTCTTTATCATTACTGTTTGATGAGTGGTCTTTGCTCCCTAGCTCTTCTGTTCACCCAGTGGGTTGATGAGATGTTTTGTTTGGTTGGATTTTCTTTAGTTTATTTGTTTTTGCTGTTGCTTTTGTTGTTGTTGTTGATCAACTTGACACATGGTAGAGTCATGGAAAAAGAAGTGTCAACTGAGGAATTTTCACCATTAGATTGGCCTGTAGGCAAATCTGTGGGGCATTTTCTTGATTAAGGGTTGATGTGGAAGGACCTCATTCTTGTAGGTAGTGCCCTCCCAGGGCAGTTAGTATTGGATTGAATAAGAAAACAGTCTGAGCAAAGAATGAGGAGCAAGCCAGTCAGCAGCACTCCTTCACAGCATCTACCTCCAGGTTTCTGCTTGATTTCCTGCCTTGACTCCTCTCAAAAACAGACTGTGATTGGAACATGTGAGCTGAATAAACCTCACCAGTTGGACCGTTGTGTTTATCATAGCAAAAGAAAGCAAAATAGGACACTTAGTTTTCCTACACACACACACACACACACACACACACACACACACACACGTTTCCCAGTGTGTGCTGACGTGTTATAAGACAACCCTGAAAAATGAAGCCTTTTTGGGAAAAGCAAGTGCTTCTTCCCTGTTCTGCCTTGCAGCTTGGAGTATAAAACAAAAGCCAATTGAAGTCAGTTCTCCCTCAATTCCTATGAGCATTTATTTTCTTTCTCAGGAAGTCCACCCACTGGCCTGTTGTCTTTCGCACACTGTGAAGTGGCATTTGTGGCTCTTTTCTTTTTCTGATGAGTTCCTCAAACAAGATTTATTCCGTGTTCAATAATAGTTCTGCTCTCTTGCTTTTTCTCTGTAGCCCTAGTCATTCTGGGTAAAATGATAAGCAGGTAGAAAAACATGTAAGTGTGAACTTCAACCAAGTTATCTTTAATGTTTGAACACAGTCTTTGAAGCTTCCTTAAAGTGAAATCAAAATCTAGGAAAGTTCCTTGTTTGTCTTGTATATCCCGGGAAGCCATTTGCCAAGCTCTAGCTGCCTGGCTCTCTGCCTCCAGGAATGCCAATCAGAGGACATTCTTTTTCAGGCAGCCAAGTTTGGAAGTCAGTTGGTTTCTGGCCGTGAGGTGGGGGTGGGGTGATGGCAGGGGAAGCCAGCAAGTCCTCAGCCGATCTTCAGCTTGCAAACATTTCAGTAATAGCTTTCAATGAACGCAGTTCCTTTTACCCGCGAAGAGACAGGTAAAAGGACAGCTGAGAGGACTAGCTTTAGAAGAAATGGGCTGAAGCTCCCTGGGAGGGAGGGGCCGAGGGAGACCTTTGAAAGCCTGCCATTGGTGAGTTTACCAAAGGCATCTGCCAGTGGGACTTCAGTGGAATGTGAAACCAAATCGTTTTTTCAAGTTAAAGATAGACACAGTGGACGCCAGAAACTAGAAGCCGGGTTTTTAAACTCCTGTCTTTCCCTAGAATTTCAGAGTTGGTTATGATCTCAGGGATAATTAGTAATTTGGCTAAATCTGTTCTCCCATGAACATGCTAGCAATCACTGTGTGCTCTAGATGAACTGGCACTGAAACAGTCGAAGAGGGGATGCTGTACCTGATTCAGGGTAAGTGAGAACACCGGGTCTTGGGGGTGCATCTCTGGGAAGGTGGATGTTAACTTTTGCTTTGTAGCTGGTATGAATGACAGAGTGGGGAGATTTCATTGTGTCTGGATGAAGCTACTTTCCTTTCTGGAATTAGGTGGCCTTGGGCATTCTGAGTGGCAGAAGGAAATCCAGTACTTGTGTGAGGCTGTTTTCAAGTTTGCTTTTCAGAGTTGTAACTTCAATGAAGCCTGTAGACTTGTTCTTTGCCATTAACCCTCAAGGACCTAAGGCTGATGGAGTTAGGAATTATGGGGAGAATACTCTGTAAAATGGAGCACAGCTTCCTTGGGATGCCACTGTGTTCAAATGTAGATGATGAAGACAAAATATTTCAAAGAAAAAAAACAGAGGGCTCTTTTCAGATGGTGCTCTAAGACCAATAGAAAGTACCCCATATTTGAAGAGGTGGCAGAGAAAACTCAGGAAGCCTCTATCAAAGAAAATAATGTATTAATAGCAGTTGATTGGGGGCATTGCCTCATTAATTCTAAGCAGTTCCTCTCAAAAAGAGCTGGTATCTGCAAAGTGAATGGGGGTGTCTGATTATAAAGAACTCCAGAGAAGAGGAAAGAGGGAAAGAGACATTAAATTTACAATTGCCACGTTGTGTTTTGGCTATCTAAATGTTCCATCACAAGGAGAAGGGCAAACTTCAGTTCCTCATGTTTTGCCCATGTATAGGTTTTGTTTCTTGTTTGGTCAAGAGACGGCTCCCGCTCCTCTTAGCGACAGCTTTTCCTAACTCACCCAGCATTCCTTCTGAATAAATATTGTCCATAATAGTCAAAGAGTGCATGGTGTGAATTGGATATTCTCCTTTATATGGGGAAAATAAGCATGCTGACACTTTCCTGACAGAATATGGAGCTTAACAGTAGCTCTGTGTAACAATCCTGGGTTTGCTCTGTGAAATAGACCAGACTGAAATAGATGCAAACAGTGAATGGTTTAATATGGCTCCATCACACAACTTTGATAATAAAAAGTAATGTGGGATATCAGTATGTCGCTCTTCTAAGCCAAAAAAAAAAAAGAAAAAGAAAAAAAGTAGGCATTGTAAGAGTTGAACTTAGGACTGCTGAGCAGCAGAGCAAGGACAAACAAAATGTGAAATTAGCAGAGCCCAGAAGTGGTCTGCACAGCTTTGTGTGCCCAGTTCCCCCTTCTAGCTTCCCTCTCCTTCAAGATCCCTGAGAAATGATGAGGCTCAGTGCCCAAGACCTGTCTGTGAGGAAGAGTCTGCCCAGAGTGTTTTAAAGCTGTCCTCTATGGATTGGAAATGTGTTTTGTTAGAAATATTTATCCTTAGAAGAGTTTAGGCAGTTTGTTAAATTGTAGCTAGTATTTAGTGATCCTTAGAATTAACCCATTAAATTGTACAAATTGCAAGTTATTCTCCCTTCCCTATAAGCAGACGGTAACTTAGCAAATTTTTCCTAGTCATTTCAAGTGGCTGGTAATAGTGCATTGGGTGGCTGTGTCCTGAACAACTGACATTAAGAATGAGACTGGCATAAATTTGTAACTGTATGAAGCAGAATGCAGTTCATGCAAAAATATGTATACACAAGCCTGTCATTTATACATCTGATTCTGGTCCAGCACTATTTAATTCTAGCTGTATTGAGATTTGGCTTTTTGGTTTTCACTATGTTAAAAGAAAAACTTCAAGGTTCAAATTTTTAACATGTAAGAATTTTTAACAATGTGTCCAATACTGATTAGGGAGATTAAATATGTGTACCCCACTGTTGGGTCACTAGTTTCTAGTTCCATAATGAGGTAGAAGGCTTGGATTGTCTTCCTTTGGATGTGGTGAAGGTTGTTGCCTTATGACATGTGTCTGCTGGTTTTAGCTCACATGTTACTGGGTATGTCTCCATTATTATTGCCAGTCGCATCTTCACTTGCAGTGTCTTGTCTCCTTAATACATGACATAACTTCACTTTATGTTGAAAATATATCTTGAAAATCACTCACTGAACCTGGTGGCACCAACCTGTAATTCCAGCATTTGGTAGTCAGTTAGCAGGCTCACTGCAAGTTCCTGTAGCTTGGGCTTCCTTGTATTTCAAAGTGAAGAATTGAATGGGTGGTAGAAATCACTTGTAGCGGTAATCAGAGACCTAGTTAGGATGATGATTTCCTGCAGAGAAGGTAGCAGGTGATAGACTGGAAATACCCTTAGCAAAGTGCAGGGACCTTGAGCTCTCTGTGACAGGAGCCCACTTGTAAGCCTTATGAACAAAGGTTCGTTCAAGTTCACTCCATCTCAGTAGAAGATATGGTCTTTCCAGATCCCAGCACATACTTGGCTAAAGACTTGGACATATTAATGAAGTCAGTCAGGCCACCATGGGAAACTGTTTGCCAATCATTTGCCTGGATAGGCATATGCCAAGGGGCAATACTTTGAGCTTTAAAGTTTAACTTAGAAAAGCTCTTTGCTTTCTACTTTGTAAATTTTTATCTATTATTTTTATTGTGCACTGCGTGAATGATTGGGGTGCACACATGCCATGGCATCTGTGTGGAGGTCTGAGATCAGCATCTGTGGAGTTGGCTCTCTCCTTCCATCTTTATGTGGGTTGCAGGAATCAAACTCAGGTTGCCAGGCTCACATGGCAAGAGATTTTATCCATTGCGCCATCTCACTGGCACCCTGATCTCTAAGTTTTCATTTGCTAAGCTCTCAGGTTGTGATTAACTCTACCGTTTTTGTATTTCTGATACTTTTACTTACTTGACTAGAGCTCTGGGTTTAAGTAATCTATGCCATGACCATTACAAGACATGACTATTCACTCTACTGAACTAATAGTTACTATTCCTTAGAGCACATCTTCCTCCTCCACAGCCTGCACAGCCTGCTCTTACTATTGATGATTTTGGGCAATGTTTCTGATTTATCTGTCCTTTATGTTCTGATTCTGTTCCAATTGGTTTAAGATGTCTTAGAGAAAACTACATATGCTCGCTGATTGGAGGGCCCATGTCTTCTAGCTTCTTATGCTCTGTCTATAATACTGAGCAGTCCTTTTGCTTGTCCCTCCCAGGCCTCTTTCCTTGATAATCTCTTCAATCTCTAATCCACCCACTCTAGTCACTTCAGCTGTTCAGAAAACTTGACTCTTCCGGCTTTCTCCCTGCCAGTATTTTGTATTACCACATCGTTTTAGATTATTGTAAGTTAACCCCCTCAGCCCCCTGCTTCCTCTGTGCTTGCTCTGCTTTGGGTCTTCAGTGTCTTATTTAGTTGCTGTTTTAGTCTTACAGTTATTCTTCTGCCTCTAGTCCCCTCCCACACCACTACCACCCAGCGGACATGTCTCGTGCTGGA
Organism: Rhynchomys soricoides; assembly: GCA_019843965.1. Classification (NCBI taxonomy): domain Eukaryota; kingdom Metazoa; phylum Chordata; class Mammalia; order Rodentia; family Muridae; genus Rhynchomys; species Rhynchomys soricoides. The sequence continues at coordinate 1,704,046 of JADRCH010000258.1, forward strand.
CAAATCCACCTGTGTTCTAAGAACCACAGCCGCTAGTGATTAGAGACCTCCAGAAGCCTTCAGATTAAGACTGTGCCATCTCTAGCACAGCCTGCAAGGTCTGTCACAGCGTGTCAGTCTTTACCACCTGTTCACTCCTTAGCTGGTCATCACCAACACTTGAGGCAAGCATTACTACAGCCTCTGGGATCTGCCATATACTAGAGCAGTATGTGAGAGTGCATAGAAGCATTTTTTTCCCAGAGTGCTTGTTGCTCTTCAACTTTCACCTCAGGGGTCACTCACCATGTCTTCCTTACCTTCAGAGTTCACCTGAAGTTCTCAACATCTCTAAAAGCATGGACTGTACCATACTGCTTGCTGTACTGGTTTCTGTGCAACACAGAGAAACCACTCACTACAGGTTTAAGGAATGAATAATGGACTGCTGTTGTTCCTGGGTGATTCCTTTGTTCTTTACTTACTTGCATTCGTTCTATATGTTTTGACCTAGCATAGTCATCACTAAAGGTGCTAAATGCCAAGTAGGATCAGGAAATGTTTGCTTGTCTGGTGAGGGCTATTCTTCTGGGAAAGTGGGATTAATGTTCATTTTATTGCCAAGTAAGGCCAACTGATAACAGGGCACAGGTTAGCGGTAAAGTAGGATGAGTCAGCTGCACATTATTGGAGAAGTTTTTAGTCAAAGGACTGTCACAGCATGTGGAAACTAATATGTTCCACCACTCATGTTCAGGCTGTGTGGATGGCTCAGTTAGTAAGGTGCTTACCTTATAAGCAGGAGGCTTACATTATCCTATCTCCACAACCCAGAGATAAAAGGTCATGTGTGGAAACAAGAACACGAAATCCCAGTTCTGGAAAGCCAGAGACAGCCAAATCCTTGAAGCTTCATGGCCAGCCTATCCTATATGTAGAGTCCCAGGCCAGTGAGAACCCTTGTCTACCAAAAATGAATGCAGATAGTATCTGAGGAATGAAGCCCAAAGCTGGTTTTTAGCTTCTACATGCACATGAACAACACACATGAACACACATGAACACACACACAGACACCCAGACACACAAACTTCATCGGGAACACTCAATAGCACATCGGGAGAAACTAAATTCAGATAAATCATCTTGTGCACGGTCAGAACATCAACCATGAGAAAACACTGGATTCTCAGTTGACAATGTAGCAAGAGAAGGAAAGTATTTGGTAGCTTATGTGTGTGACTTCGTGACCCTACATTTTAAAGTTGCTTTCAGTTTTTTCCTTAAATGAAAGGCCTTAAAGGACAGCAGTGATGTCTTATTTCTATCAGCATATGTTAAGAAAAGAAAGTCTCTTTGGCTAATGATGAATTGAATGTTATTGGTGAGGACCAAAAGAAGCTGATGTTTTGTAAAGCTGTTTAATCAAGTTTAACTCTTTGGACTAGTTGTAAGTCATACATTTATTATGTGCCCTTGATGTGCCAAATCCTGAGTTTAAGGAAATGAAGAAATCTGCTTTATGTTATTTTCACATTGTACTCTCATTCCTCCACAAAGAGAAGAGCTTCAGTAAAGATGGGACCAAAGTTTATCTTTAAACAGATATCTGACTCTAATAAAATATTTAAATCCAGTATTTAAAGTGTGAATCTGAAGTTCCTACAAAAACATATGAAGATGTATTGTGTCCTTTCTGTTTCATCTCCGGGAGAAACAAAGAGCACCTGTTTGATGGTAACCAGATGTTAGTTTCCAAGTAGTGGGAAGAAGGGTCAAGCTCCTGCCTTTCCCCTTAGCTGTTCTAAGCAATGGGATTATTTACTTATGCCTTCCAGTGGACAATGGCCTTGGTTGTCATGCCTCTATAGATGTTCTTTCGTTACTGTCCTCTACGTGAGTTGATCTCACCCTGTTTAATAAAACTCAGTTTTTTTCTTTCTCAGAAATTAGCATTTCCCTCACACTAAGTCAAATATTAGAGTAGCTTGGTATTATTGGACCCTTAAAAATGCATGCTTCTTGCCATGATGGCTCACATTTCCAGTCACAGAATTTAGGAGACTGAGGCAGGATCATAATGAGTGCAGGGCTAGTTTGAGCCATAGAATGAATTCCAAGCCAGCCTGAGCTACATAACAAGGCCATGTCTCAAAAATAAAAACTAAAGACAGTTTAAGGAAAATCGTGCCTAGAAATATTTTTATTAGACATTGACATCAAGAGACCTGAAAATGCTCAGTTTTTTCACATACCATTCAATATCAAATATCAGTTTGTTTGAATAAGTAAAGCTGGGCTTTGCAGTTTTGTAAAATAAATACGATGTAAAATGACTCAGTCACCCAGAGTTATGAAAAATTGTGAGTATCTATGTATTTTTTCAAAGAACACTAGATTCTTCCTATTACTTCCTTTTAAAAATTCCATTTAGTTTCTTCTCTTCATCCCTATCTGACTCTGCAGGTCATGAATCCGTGGACTCTGAAAAAACCAGGTTCACCCAAATAATCACAATTCAGGGATATAAATACCCCACTGGTTTTGTAAAAAGCTGTAGAATGATTCTTTGAATAAAGTTGATCTCCTAAAATAAAAGAAGTTCTAAAGCTCACATTGTCCCTTACTAAACATTTATAGAAACAAACTCACTGACAGAATTGTCATCTGTTAAAACCTCAAGTAAATGTAACTAATCTTTTCCAAAGCTCCCACTGGAGGGGTAGCTCACTGGTTAAGAGCACTTACTGCTCTTGCGTAGGACATGGGCTCAATTCCCAGCATCTGTATAGCATGCCCTTTCTGGCTTCTGTGGGCACTGTACACTTGTGCACCCATATGTACATGTGGGCAAAATAATCATATACATTAAAATGTCATTAAAATGTATCTTTTAAATTAAATCAGATATTGCAAACTATATTGTAGGTAAGATGCATATGTAGTTTTTCTTATTATATATATTTAAATTAAGGCATGGACAGATGTACTAGGTGTAGTTTCCTGAGTAAGCAAGCTCCAATCCCAGTGTGGTGTAGAAAGCTAGAATTTCCTCTCTTGTGAGCCACTTAGTTGTTATATGTTGACTGAAGATTTTCTCCATGTTTCAGACCTCATCTCTTCATATGGTTGCACTTCCTTGGCCAAAATATACCATACAGCCACACCTAGCTAGTAGGAACTGCAGACCTACCAACATGTCTGAAAAGAGGAAGAACTGAAATATCTATAGAGAGCTTCAGTAAATTTCCAAAGTCACACGTGATTAAGCACCCCCAAGTCTCCAGAGCCTAGTCATAAAGTATTACACACCTGTGCGTACACTGGGGAATGCTGGTGCACTGCTCTACACTGGGGAATATGCAAGCATGTGATGTGATGATGAAATGCTGACATCTTTTGTCCTAGTCACATCTTCTGACTCTCATCCCTTAGATCTTCAGCTCTCGAGTCCTTGCCATTTTTGCAGTGCTCTCATCTTATGCAATGCTAAGAGTTTGGCCATCTTCCTGCCAATTATTGGGTACTCCTGGCCATAAATAATTTGGGGAATTCAAAGACACTTCTAATAGGGAATCCCTACAGAATGTGGAGAGCAACTGTGAAATGTTCATTTTCCCATTTCTGAAAACTTCTCATGCATATAGAGAACTGGATGAAAAAATAATTGAATGTAAGTTTAATCCTTTACTAGTAGGTGAGGTAAGAGGACAACGCTTAGAGACCGGGGAACAGTAGCACACTGTACTTTAGAAATGTGTAGTCTTGAATAACACCCATATCATTCAAACTCTGTGTGTGCTTAGCATTTATCTGTGAGCGCTGAGATAAAATCTGGGATAAAATCTAAGAGTAATGAGACATTTAAAGGACTACACATTTTAAGGCACTTTGCTGAGGTCCTTGGAACTGTAATATAAATCAGCAAATTTAATTTGTGTTCTTGGTAGCAGTAATTCTAGGAAATGCTTCGTGGGATGTTTCCGGATTCTCAACCAAGCAAATTGCTATAGATTTTATCTCTCTCTTAGAGATCCTGGTCTACACTAACAATAAAGCTTCATGAATGTTCTACGTGCCCAGGATCACTTTACTTTATGTCTACTGTTTTCTAACATACAGTATGAGAGGGCAGAAAAAGAGTCACACAGAAAGAATGTTTCATATCATCAAGCATAGCTTGGTAAATTCTACTTCAATCATACCTGTTATGTTGTATTAAGAATATATAGTGAGGATAGAACTTAGAACCCATATCCAGGAATTCATAACTTACTAGAACTCCAGTTCCAGAGGAGTCAGTGCCTTCGGCCTCTGTGACACTGCACTCGTGTACATACACACACACACACACACATGTTCTCACACATATGTCCACACACATATAAACATATACATACATGCACATACACACACACATGCACACATGCATGAACAAATGCACACACATACACACACAGGTACACATATTCACACACACACAAACATGCATTGCACACACATATACATAAGTTAAAAGTAAAATAAATATATTTAGAAACAATTTATAATGTGATAGTATTCCAGCTTGTGTAATACTTTTAGAACACAAAGCTAAGGATTTTAATGGACTTTGTAAACATCTTCACTATTTGCTAATTTATTTTCATTCTCTTGATTAAAAGCATTTTTTTTTAAATTGATATGCCATTCAGTGATTGGGGTATATTATTTAGGAGACACCAAAAGTAAGAAAATGACTCAGAACTCACACACAATTTTCGTTTTAAACCTATCTTTGAGAGTCTTATACTTACACCTTTTTCCAACATGGCCATACATTATTAATCTATTCACTTTTTTCTAGTTTAGAATCAAAAGGCAACACAATCACTGGGTGCAACAACTAACATCCTAATGCATAAGTCATTCTAAGTTAAATCCTCTAGTAGTGGATCCCAACAGATCCAGCACCTGAACAGGAGTCTCTGCTACCTACATCTTGACTCCATTGTCCTTCCCGTCCAAAAGGTTAACTTAGTTTTTATTTCTAGGTTAAGAGCTTCTGAAGTGAAAGGTCTCCCTCAATTTCAACATCTATTTCTTGATTGATTTCCCTTTGTTTGCTTCCAAATCAGAAATATTAAAGCTTTGAAAAAAAGATGTTAACTTGAAATTATTTTTTAAAGTTATCACCTGAGAGAATTTGCCTATGAATGAAGGGTGATAAATGAATAAAACAAAACCAAAAAACCTCACTTTCCTTAATAGAATGCGTGTTATGTTGAAGTGCAATGACTGTGTCAAAACTAGCTCTCCCACCATATATTAGATGCTTCCAAAAAGTAACTCTATCCAAAGAGTGTCCTAGATCTATGGGTCACGTGTAGGTGTCAAGGTAGGCAGGTGTGACAGTGCATGGTTGTTCTTTGTCATGTGCCCAATCTGATAGGATTATTCTGTTTGTCTTGAATTAGCAATTTTAATCCCCTTCCATTTTAACTAGGAGATAAATATATTTTAAAATAATTTGGAAGTATATTTACATTTTATATTATAGAAAGAGAAACAATTTGGCCAAAGTTATGGGAAGCATAATTTTATGTGTATTTGTGTGTCTATGTTCATGCATGTACAGGTAAATGTTTGTCTACAAGTGCACGTACATGGGGTTCACATGTGTGTGTGTGTGTGTGTGTGTATGTGTGTGTGTGTGTGTTCCCACAGAGGGCAAAAGACAGAGTCCTTCCACAAGCACTATCTACATTATTCATTTATTTATTCATTCATTTGTCCATCTGTCTGACTGTTTGTTTGTTTGTTCATTGATTTATTTAGAGGCAAGTTCTCTTACAGGATTAGAAGTCAACTAGTAGGCTGCACTGGCTGATGGTTGAGTGAGCTCCCAAGGATCATCTATCTCTTGCCTCCCAGCTACTGTGATAACAAGCGTGCTACCCACTGGCTTTTTCTGGGGCTTGTGGGAAATTCCAATCAAGTCCTCATGCTTGTCCATCAGCAGTTTTTCTACTGAACGATCGCCTTAGACTGGTAGAAGAAATTCTCATCACACATACTTTCCTGTGATTACATTTTGTTTATATTTTTACCTTGGGGTTATAGTAAACTTCAGAAAGCACCATGATGTCTGCAGCACCTCCAAATGATCATTACAGTAGGATTTGCAGGTTTCTTTTGAGCACTGTGGGCTCATCCTGATTTGTTTTAAGAAACGCTTCAAAGAACCAGACAACTGTGTTCTTCCAATATATTACGTTATGAAGCCCGTTAGAATCCATATTTTGAAACTGCCTAGCACCTAAAACATTTAGAAGGCTGGAAACTATCCTATATAAGCATGTGCCAAACATGGGAACATAAATCTCAGTTGCGTAGATTTACAGTATTACAACCTCTCTTTTAAAATGACATGAGGGAAGCGTTCAGTGGAATGAAGCAAAGAGGCCTAGTGTGCAAGTTACATTATTTTTTCATTGCATAGAGGTAAATTATTGCTTCAGTTTCTGTACGATGCCCTAGTGGCCTCAAAGACACAGTACAGCTTGCAGAAAAGCCCGCTTTTGTCTTAGACAATAACTTACTCTATCAGAGTATGCGTTCTGAGAATTACCCACAGCGTTTCTCACTGTAGGCAGAATTTCATGAAGGTCATTTACATGTAGCTCCTGAACTTCACTGGTTTTTTTATTTAACTTAAGAAGGTCACCTGAAACCAGACATATTGCTGCACCAGGAAAAACCAAAGAAATTTTATAACTATAGCATTCAGAAAGCAAGAAGAAATTGTGGATAAGAAATTAAACCACAAATGTAAAGGTTTTGTGTTGGCGTTTCTCTGCTTTTGCAAACTTTTAAAAAATATATATGAGCTGGGCTTCTGACATGGCTCAGTGGGTGAAGGCATATACTGCCAAGCTTGACTTACATTAACTTCCTAGGACCACATGCTAGAAGGAGAAGACCACCTCATACAGGCTGTCCTCTGACCGTCACATGTGTCCTAAGGCATGCACACTCACACAAATACTCCCAACTACAGTAAATCATGTAATAAAATATTTTGAAGCAAGCTTGGATGTGGTCCTTGGAGACTTAGTAATAATAATCAAACAGATACTTCTGATTTGCCATGAGCATTTTCACAATATTTTGAACACTAAATATACAGACCTAAATGTCAAAGTGTACAAAGATTTTATAAATAAGTTGTTTTTCTTAATGAGGTAAGGTAAGATAAGAATTAATTAATACAAAAACTTCTCTTTAAATGCCCTCACCAATTGATGTGACAGCACGTGGGGAAGACTGCACCAGGCTTTCTGCCAAACCATTACTGGTAATCTGACGACAAAGGATGGGGAAAATTCAGACGCTCCTGCCTGCCTTAGTTAGATACGCAATTGCTAAAAGGGGAGCCAACGCATTTCCTACAGAGGCCACCAAAGCTGCTCATGTGCGCATGTGTGCACGCACATACACACACACACACGCGCACAAATGCTTTTACAAGTCTAAGAATATACACATTAAATACATCTCTGCTCAAAGCAAACAGCAGTAGCAGACACAGCTGGCCTTGACAGGATTGTTTCTATATTTTGAGTGGTTCACTATATAGCAACATTTCCTTCAATGGCTGCAGCAGAAAGAATTAAATTATTCATAGATGAACAAGATTTATCATCTCCCTTGTGTGAGTAAATTCCGGTGATGGCTCAAAATCGTTCATTCATAAATGAGTGAGTTGGGCCACTATTGTGTGTGGTTTATTTTAATTATTTAAATGTAAACCTGTTTTCTACATATTACACATAAATATAGTGATATAAGAAAGTAAAGAAAGCTTGCATTTTTATAAAAGGAGGATTTTTGAAATTATGAAGTTCTGTTTTGAGACAAAACAATACAGGGCTATGGACATTTGCAATTAATTTTGGTGCCCCTGGGGGCACCCCCTTGTTCTGATTCTTTAGAAATCTATTAGAGATAGCTGCACTTTGGAATAACATCTTCATGTCGTAGTTATAAAGGTGATCTTATCTCGTAGACACACATTTTCAAAATAAAGTTGCATGTAGTTTTCTGTGTTTCTTTACTGTCTCCCAACAGCACAAGAAAATTGGCAGCACGCCAACAGTATGTGATTGATCATCTGTCTGTTAGAGTAGGGCCTTACTAAACCTTAGCATTAGATTGTGTGTCAATCTTAATCCATGTCATGCTTTGGAGGAGGACACTGTCTAGCAAAATGACCTGGGCACATGGAGCCAAAGAAGTTAGACTTTAGAAAGTGACATGAGGCTTACAGTCCCCAGAGAAGATGTCCTGACGAAAACAGTGGTGGTGTTAGGTAACAATGTACGAGTAAGCATTTCCTGGAAAAGGAAAGATGGCAAGATTGTTCAGGATGAAAGTTCGCATGTGACAAAGGTGGGATGTCTCCAGGTATGCAGAGCCACCAGTGGTTCGGTGTTCCTGTGGGGTGGAATGTGAGGCTGAAGTAAATGGCAATGATTTTGAAGAGATAAACATGTAGTTAACCAATTAACCTTGACACTATCCCAAAAGTTCTCTCTCTCATCCTTACAGCACAGAGTACTTCTGAAATCCAAATCCTTCCCTGAATCTCATGCAAAAAAGGACAGTGAAGATCGGCTCAAGGGGATCTGGAGCCAGATCTCAAAATGTCCCTGTGATAAAAGTCCTTTGGGCACCTGTGTCCTTCCACCTTACTTCAGTAAGGTATCCTCGATTCATCTGCCTAATAAGAGTGCTTTTCTCCAAATTTCAAAGGAAATACACATCTTATCCAGTGGCTCTTCCTTCCCAGTGTTGTTCCCATTCTGACAATTCACACTGTTTGCTATTCCCTTAGATTGAAAAGCAAAATACTCTGTAGCAAAGGTAATTTAAAATAAATGTTATACAAATTATATGAATCAATTGCTCTGAACAATAGTTTTAAGGAAATCAAGAATGGAACAAAGGAGAGGGAGAATATGCTGCAATGATTTGCTCATAAATTAAATTTAAATTAATGCATGAGGTCTAGGTAGACGGAAAATAAGGTTGCCCACTACAGAAAGCTGCCACCATAGTTTTGATTACATATTGAAACCTGTTTGCTATAGCTGAATATTCTCCAACCTATCTTCAAGTGTATATTCTATAAAAATAGGCGAAGTCATGATTTTTTCATAGTTTAAGCCTTTCACTAGTTAAGAATACTTGCCAGGAGAGATGGGCGAAATTTTTATTACTATATCCAGCTCTTTTAACACAAAGATACCATTCTGAAAAGAAGTCCTTTCTCTCATGACCTTGGCATCTGATGGTATTCCACAAAGTTCCATGTTTTCCTAGACATTCTTGTACTTTCTTTCTCTGTATGGTATCCTGCATTAATAATTCAGAATGCACACACACCAAAAGAAGAAGAAGAAGAAGAAGAAGAAGAAGAAGAAGAAGAAGAAGAAGAAGAAGAAGAAGAAGAAGAAGAAGAAGCAGAAGCAGAAGCAGAAGCAGAAACAGAAGCAGAAGCTTCTGTATGTATGTATGTAGAGATCAATCAAAGGAAAAGCAAAACAAGAAACATAGTTCTGAAAATCAGGGAGAGGGCTTTCGTCCAGATGGCTCTGTTAGGGGTAAAATTCAAGGGAGAAGACTGCAGTCACTCTGGAGCTGAAGTCACTATGATGCCAGATCTTTCTGATTTGAATCTTAAGCTCCGGTAACATCTGTAAAGGGAACCCCGTAAGTCCTACAGAGTCCTTACTCTTCTAACAAATCTAGTGTCAATTTTAAGTCCTTTTGAAAAGGACTCTGTCGTGGCGTCCACATTTAACGCTTAAGTTACTCTGCTGCCATTTAAGTGAGCTGGCGATGTGTGGATGCATGTTCCTGAGCCTACAAAGAGATAGGCAGCCAAAGCTATGCGTTCCTTTTGATATCAAAATCAGGACTGAGCGTCATCAGTAGCTCTGTCTACTACTAATTGCCTAGCAGGTAAAAGGGTTTTACAAGAGCAACTCTAAAAATAAAATGCATCCTTTAGTGCTCAAACACAGACGCTGATCAATCCCGTTTGCTCAGTTTATCACCTGCCAGTGTGTGTTTCTACTTAAATGTTTAGGTATCTTTTTTCCCAAAGATATCTCTTACATTCCTTTTTGGATTCTGGGTGGTTTAATATGAGAGCTTCCAAAATTGTTCTTCATAAGTTCAGTGCAACCTGTAGTGATGCCAGCAGAAAAAACCAGATCTGCCTTTAATGATGAGACAGTTTTCCATCTCTTTCTGCCTTGTAGTGATCCATCATGTGTGTTTGTGAGAATTAATCACAAATCCCTCTGTCTTTCCATCACAGGGTCAGTTTGGCTGCCATTTCATCTACTATTTAAGTACTTTAAATCTTCTTCAGTCACAGGGCTATCAATATTTCTAGCAGAGGTCAACAGAATTAACCTAGAACTTTCTGTGGAGAGTGATACCCTTGTAATGCATCGTGTGTCTATCACATGTCCACCCGGCCCTTCTATGTCTCTTCCCATCTAGGTACAATATTATAAGTAGCATTGTTTGCATGGCACTCCTAGAACTTCTTAGTTTTTATTTATTAATTATTCTCAGCTCTTTTGTTAACCCTTCATGGTCACATCAAATTTCACTTCCCATTTTCAAACTGGGAAAATCATTAAAAATGGAAGACAATGTATACTCGTATACGATGTTCTTTGAGTGATAGAACACTTTGATTACTGCTTCAGTTGGTATAGTTGCACTTTTTGAGAAAATAAAAATTGACTCAAGAGCTGGGAAAATATCTCAGTTGGTAGAATGCTTCCCTGACATTCACAAAGCCCTGAGTATGAGCTCAAGCACCACATAGCCATGACACAGTGACATATCCCTGTAACCTCAGTACTTAGGAAATGACATAGGAAGATAAGAAGGTCAAAATCAACCTTAGTGCCTTAACAAGTTTTATGCAAACCTGCAATACAGGACACCCTATTTGAGGGGGGAAAAAAGGTGCTAAATCTTACTTCTTTTTTTCAAGCTAGGAGCTGTGCTATGTAGCATGTAGGAGTTTGTACTTGGAAGAGACTCATCTCTCAAGATTAACTTGTAAGCTTTCCTGTGAGGAAAATTATAAAATACATCAAGTTTAACTGGCCTTTTAACTCCCCCTCATTTCTAATTATAGATGCTAAGCTGAACTAAACCAAGGAGCTGAACTCAAGGCTAAATTGTTAATAATCTAAACGTTGGTGCCTCATATAAATATTGCCTTCTTTCTAAATGGAAGTCTAAAGACTATGTCTCCTAAGGTGGATACAACAGAACTCTCTCTAAGATGTCTCACTGATATTTAAGTTCTCAAATATAACATATCAAGACAAAATGGGTAGCTGGGGACATCATCACTTTCATGATGGCCATATGGAACATAGTTTTAAGTTGTAGTCACTAAGGTCTCACACAATTGACATAAGCAGTTGCTTTTGATGTATGCTTACTAGGTCCAAGAAAATGGGAATGATGAGACTTCATGAATAATTCTACATGTACACACCCATGAACATACAAAAACACATAAACATATATAGTCCCCCCACATACAAAATTTTTAGAAATAAAAGAGGAAATGAAATACTTAAGAGAATATAATAAATGCCCTCAGTAAAATACAAGATAGCATAAAAGTGATAAAGTGGTTGCATTCTCTCATAGATCAGGTAGGATTTGATGAACTGTGATGTGGGCTGAACATCCTTACTTCCTCATTCTCATCTGTTGTACTGTGACACTGACAGCTGAAAGTCTCCAGGTGTCGAGATGAGGTGAGCTCTGTTCAGCAGTTGATGAGTTCAGCATAGTGCTCATGGTGCAGTGATACCCTTATAAAGGTCTTATGCTTTAGGGCAATGCTGAGATCATCATGAAACATGATACTGTAATAACAACACGCTCCAAACCATGCAGTTCTTCACACTGTGTAGACACAGCATTAGGATAAACTGAAAGGAAACACTCCTTGCAGTGCTCTGTAAATCAGGAGACACTGAGATTATTTTCTTCTTCCTACCTACCTGGAACATGAAAATTCTCCACAGAGAACATAGAAAATACAAATTCTCTGAGATAAATCTAAATTTTACTCTCTCAGACCTTAATCATTCTAGGATTGGGCTTACAAACCTTCACCTTGAAAAGGTGAACACTTCAAATCTGTAGCTTCTTATATTCTACCCCAAATCCTCTCATTGAGTGGTTCCTTTAACTGTCGTGAAAACTGGGTGTGGAGGGTGATACAATTCTTTCTCCAAAGTTTCAAACCTCTAAGCTTAGGCATTGAGCCTTGCAAATCTTGTTCCATGGAAGTTCATTTCTTTCTTCTGAATCTATATTATTTTTTCAGGGAAGAAAATTCTCAGAATGATTGCAGACTCTCAAAGGGCACAATGGTGTGCAACTTCAGAGAAGTAGTACTTACAGGCTTGATGTATATACTTTGCAGTGCGTCCGCACTACAGAAATGACAAGCACCATGGAGACCTCTTTATGCCTAGACCTTGATTAATCTTTTCTTACCCATTGTTTCTCAGAACAACAATTGTTATAATTCTGCAGTGTTTACATTGAAAGCAATCAGATTATATTCTGATGTTTCTTACTCCTTAGTTTAACATAAATGTTTCCAGTTTATCTTCTCCTTGTCTTATAGTTACCAAGTATTGTATGTGTTGATATGATTGAAGAAACAATACCCATGAAAATTAATCATGCCTAGGAGAGTTTTCTATGCATAAGAAATTATAACAGCCTTTATATTAGATTCGCTTTTAAAAACAAGTGTATGCATCATATAGTTTATTCATATACATACATCCTTCATCTCATTTGTAATAAAATTTTCTTTTTGTTCAATTATTCATTTGCTTAATTTATATCCTTTTCAGAGCCCCCTGCTTATAATTTTCTAATGTCTTACTGGATCCATCCCATCTTTGGCCAAAGTCAGCAAATATTAGAGTGGAGAACAGGCTTAGACCACATTATGAAATAATTAAATCTGTTAATTTCATAGAAGGAGAGCAACTTTGTCCATAAGAAAAGAAACAAAAATTCCATTCGGTCTATTTGGTTATATTTTAAGGTCTTTAGAAAATTCATACCAAACATTCATTGGTCCAAAAAACAATGACTGGCCAGACTCAGCTGTGTTATTTTGTAGAATTCACATCACTGCAAAATGTTTGTTGTCAGTACATGAGAACATTCTGGAGTGAAGTCTAGGGACTTCTTAAAAACATTAAGAGTCTGGGAATCATTTTAAATTAACAGTGACTTTTAACAATCACTTCATTCAAACACAATGTCCAACAATTCTCTACTCCTCAAATAGGGAACAGTGATGGGTAGGGCTGTAGCTCAGCCGCAATCCTGTGACTCACAGATCTCATATCTGAACCATTGTTATTGTTTCTTTCATTCAGAGTACTTTGGAAGGCTTAGGCCAAACCTTCCATTATTAGGAAGCAAGCTTCTGAGGTGTTTTCAGTGGTCTTTTTCACTACTTATGGAAAGTTCAAAAGAGTGTTATGTTGAAACAGAAGAAAATATTCATGGGCGATCTTGATTCAGCATTTGCAAATTTTTTTAAAGTGTCAGGCAAATGAGTTACTTTTCATAGTGAGGAAAACCATGTCATTTAGTTGCTTTTTCATTTATTCATCATATTCTTTGGCCAACAACCATAGAACAATTGCTGTATACTATCTGAATATTCTCCCCTTAGGAATCTTACAGATCATGGATAAAAAAATACACACAGGAAGATTATGATAGCTTCATGAATCAGGCACAACAGAACTCCACAGTGGAATGCATAGGATTGATAAAGAAAAATGAACAGAAAGGTTTTCATTTTTTAAGGCCACAAGTTTAACAAGCAATAAGCAGTTAATGTCCTAAGAGATGTGTTATCCCAACACACATGTACCCATAGGTGAAAGACAACAGAGGAAGAAGAATGCCAATGAACAGGAGGAGAGGATGGCATCAACAAGTAATAATAGGAACGATTAGCCACAGACAGGAAGAGAAGTCAAGGGGGAATTGTATTACAAAAGCCAGAGACAGACCATTTAGGGAAGAAGTCGCCATGAGTAGCATTACAAGACACAGATAGGAGAGTGTCTTGGTGGACTTGTCTTTCAGGAAACAAGGAGCCTGTAAGGAGGAGATTCAGGGTGACAGTGGGGAAAGAAGCTGGAATGCATAAGAGTGATATGTAGGGACAGACAGACAGTCTACATGAGGCTTCCCCTTCTGCATCTGGATGGTATAAACAAGAAGATTGGAGGTGCCCAAATCGAGCCCACACTAAAGATTATTTCATAAAAATATCACTCTTAATAAAGCAATAAAGAAATTATCCTGATGCCTTTATACAGAAATGATTCGAGATATCAGTAATTTGAAGACTTGAAAAAGAGGAATCTACAATGTCTCTGGACATAGGGGAAGAGGGGGAGAACAAGGATATATTCTCTCTATACCTGATCTGCTACAAACCAATAGGCACATTGCTGTTGCATCTGCCTGTGGGTTGAATATCCTAGTTGAAATCTGTTGAGGTGACTGAGTTGCACTGGAGGTTATTTAATAAAAATATGCACTTAAAGTTTTGGTTACTTATTCATATTTTAGAATACTATTATGTGTGCACTGCTAGAGCACTTGAACAAATGATTACACCATGTTGAAGACAACGTGTGAGTGTGTGATGAGAAATATTTATATTTCTATTTTCATATATATATACATATATATATGCTCCATATAAGAATATATATATGATGAGAAATTATTATATTACATATAATGAATAGATTCAACAACAATAGTTTTAGAAAGACCTAAATTGTGTGGAAACCAGAACTTTATTCTTAAGAGGTCACAAACAGGGACTGGCATGCCTATCTAATTCATATTTGCAATTACCATATTTCATCCTGAAAAGAGCACCTTGAGAGATGTAAATGGGTGGGAGAGATCTTGCCAAGTATGTGCAAGTTTCTGGCTTTGACTCCAGCACCACAAAAAGAATGTTTTTAATTGTTTTCAATGATCCACATTGGTTTGATCAAAAAATCACTAGTTTGGTGAGTATTGTTGGTAACATTGTATTCTATAAAATCAGAAACTATGGCATATCTTTTTCTAATATGTGCCACAGGGTAGTGAATATGGCTGGTATGCTGAGGCCTGGGCCCAGATTCTCTGTGAGACAAAACTCCTGGTCTACTAGTCACATGAACAGCTAGGTCATACAAGTGTCATCCCAATACAGGGTTAGGGACTTAAAGCTGCAGGACTTTCTAAAACAGCCAGAAGATCTAACTCAAGAAACAGAATTATTGCCTCAAGCAAAACCAAACAAACCTGGAGAATGCTTTCATTTGGGCTAATTAGTGCCTTCAATGGTTGTCATGATGTATCCAAAGTTCATTCATGATAAAAATAGAATTATATTTTTAAAGAATTTCCTGGAAGATAAAAGTGACTTTTCCAAAGAATAAAAATACATTGCAACAATTCTTCTTTTATTATTTGCATAAAACACCTCATCTTTCTGAATCTTCTGCAATTCTATTTAGTTTCCACCAATTAAGACTCAGAAATTCTCTGAGGAAAAGGTTAGGGGAAGTGGGGGAGGGGTTGGAGGATGAGGCTAGGAGGAGTGGATTCATTCTTTCAGAAGTACTAATAGGCTCTTCTTATATGGTTTGCATTGTGCTATATACTTGCTCTGGGTCACATCAAAGAACCCAGAGTCAGTAAGGGTTCAAAGGATTAACTTCGCTTGCTGTGAAGAAGTGATTACATATAATAAGAAGTAGTGTCAGGTCCCAAAAGACATCTATGTTGTTTTCTCAAAGTTGCATTTTTAAAATCATCCTTCTGCAGACTGTGTTCTCTGAAGCTATTTTAACTTCTCACAAACACAGCGCTTTCACTTCAGGAAAATGCTCTTATTTTCAGCTCAAGTCCTTAAGTGGGGAAAGCATGGCAGATGCTTTTTCCAAGCATGAGGGGTTGATTTGAGTTGAATTTTAATTAAAATTACTCAAAGGCTTAGTGAATAACTCTCCATTTAAAAAAAAAAAAAAAGTCTGTCCTATAAGGAATGAAATACTGTCAAGATAAATCAAAGTAGAAAGAAAAGCAGGAAAAGATAACCAGTTACTAGCTGGCTCCATCTCGAGATTATCTTAAGTGTTAAAATAGAAACTACAGTTTTCATTTTTCTTTTTATAGTTACATTATATACATTTATACTACATTAATCTGTAATGGCATCAACAATGAGGTAAAATCTTATACAGAATACAGCAAAACCAATTGATCGGTTAACATTTATAGTCTAGGCATCTATGTTTAACATCTACCATTGGGTTTCACACAGCAACTGTTTCTTACTCACTGAAGGTTTGACAACTGACTGTTTAAATTTAGAATGCAATGCTCCTTTTAAATAATGAATTAGAAAAGCATCAAACCATTCTTTCCCTCTTGCATGTGCCAAATGTCAATACAGTTTTTTCCAGCATAATCTTTAACTTTGAAAAATCTCTGTTCCCCCACAAGAAAGAGGTATACAGAAAGTTAAAATTTAATAGAGACTTAATTAGGCAGCATTGTTGAGTTCTTTTTATAAAGAGTGCTATCTTGGGTTCTTTCAAGATAACCAGATGAACTGGATAGGGCTGTGAGTCACACAGACCTCACACAATGCACTTCAAAACACCTGTGACAAATGCTTTAATGGCTGAATAAACAGTGTCCAGGCTGAAAGTTCTGCAGGGACTAGAGGGATTAATTCCAGTCAAGGATGTCTTTTACATAGTAGAACACTACACAGAGTATCAGCTGTACAGAGGACAACAGTGAGAACATGCGGCATGGTATTACTCTTTAAAGAGCTCATCATCTTCAGAGAGACAAACTCACGCATACAATGAAACTCTATGAGCAGATATGAGTACAGTAAAATGTACAACTGTGTACCAAAGAACAACAACAACAACAAAAAAAAAAAAAAGTCAGAACATGCTGAGAGTTTGCTCAAGGGACAAACTGGTATTGACAGGAGAGGACAGACTATGAGATGTGCCGGGAAAGATAGGGCCTATTTGCAGAAGAAGCAGGAGAAGTTCAAAAAGAGGAATATGATGCTTGAAGGCAGGAGAGACTGTCTTGGCTGAAAAAGCCGATCATCATGCCGTCCTCCTGCTGCTCCTCCCCCTCTCTGTCCTCCTCCTCCTCCTCACTCTCTCTATCTTCCCCCTTCTCTTTGATTCTTCTCCCTCCTCCTCCTTCTGTCTTTCTTCTCCTCTTTTTCTTGATCTTCCTCCCCAAGCTCCTTTCCTCCTCTTTCTCTTCCTCTTCCTTTCTCTTCCTCCACGTAGCAGACAGAGTCTCAAGAGATGAAGAGCACGTCACTCATGGGAATTGTGCATGAGTGACGTGATGGAGAACTCACATGTAGATATTTCTTATTAGTTTAAAGACTCTTACCATTAATGTGGAAATATTAGCTAGTGCCCAAAGGGGTCTTTGTTAACATCAAGTGCTCTTTGAAAATTCCCAAAAGAACAGATCAGATTCAAAAATGCAGGATTGTAAGGGATACTTCTCTTAAGACTCAAGATAGGGAATCTGATTGAACTTGTAAGAACAGGAAAATCACATAGTTTAGTTTGTCAAGAAGCCTCATGACACAGGAAAGCAGCTAGAAAGATCAGCATGACAACTATTGTTTTTCTGAGTAACTGTTTCATAAAGGTTCTTCTAAACCGTAAGGTATCTGCACAGCATTAGACAGATAGGCAATGTTCTAATAACTTTGGACATGTTGTATATTCACACAATACATGATGAGTGTGTATTCAACCCTAGTGCTTGTAGACACATTTTGCAGAACCTTGTGAGTCTTAGAAGAAATAATATAGTCGGCTTGCTATGCAGTAAGGATTTTTTTTTTTAAGAAGAGACAAAAAAGAATAACATGTTTTAAAACATGAGAGACCCTGAAATGTAAATTTATCCATGAAAAGAAAGATTTATGTCAGAAAAGGACCTAACTCAGATCTGGAGGCAAGACCAGAGAAGGTCAGTCCAATTCCCTCCCAGGACAGAGTAATAGATCTTGGTGACAAGGAGGTCCAATGAGATTATATTTTTAAAGCTGAGTTCTGCTCTCCTGAGATCCTTTTGTACCTCTCCCTAAGTACACAGTTGGATGTTGTGCATGAGAAAGAAGATGGGAATTCATACACAGATATTATATATTGATTCAAAACATCTTACCATGAATGTGAAAATATTAATCCATAGCTGCTTGTTCACTGTATGTGTTTCATCTCTTGAGAGTGTTCTACTCTAATGAACTCTATATGCTACGTGGAGGAAGAGAAAAGGGAAGAAGAAGAAAAAGAAGAAGAGGAGGAGGAGGAGGAAGAGGGAAGATCAAGATGAGGAAAAGTAGAAGAAAGACAAGGAAGGAGGGAGAAGAAGAGAAGCGGGACAAGATGAAGAGAGTGAGGAGGAAAAGAGGAGGAGGAAGGGGAGGACCGAGAGGAGGAGCTGCAGCAGGAGAACATGACTGGGAGTATGCTGATAATGTAAAGAGCTGCCCTGAGGGTGGCCTGACTTCATCTGAATCATATAATCAGCGGGGCTCACTACTTCCACTGACTTAAATTCATGGGAACCAGAAAGAAGGATAATACAAACAAAATCCTCCTTACCAGAAGCAAAGAAAATCCCCAGAAATCTTGCGTAGGCAAAATCTAGAGAGAGGAGACTGACAGTCAGAAAACCATACTAGCTCATCAGACTATGTGTCTTGACAACATCAAAGTCAATATTGAAATAGAATTGAACTTTCCACCCTCTTTACTGATCAAAAAATATTTTTACCCCTAAGACCAAAGTATCGATGTGAGAACCTTTGTCATTTGGGAAGCCATTGTTCACCCCCAAGTTCACGTGCATAAGGTGTACTTCCTCTTCCTTTAAGTGGCTGAAATGCCTAATTTGCCCTTTATCCCAAGAGAGTAAATTCTTCTCACCTTCCCCTTGGACTCTCCCCAGCCAACTGTCTTCAGAGCCTTCAGTTCCGTGACATCGTTCCACCATTGCCTCTTTCCAAGAAAAGCCTTCAACTTCCCCCAGAGATTAGCTCCTCTGATATCAGTAGGTCTCAGAAACTGTACAAGGGCTATATCCTTGGAATACCTGGGGTTATGATCAGGCCTCTAAACCCATCCATGATGCTTACTGTTTCTGTTCTTTGTCTTTGGTTTTATGGAGTCTCCCAATCCCCTTCTCTTCCTGAGTCTGCTCAGGGTGATGTCTCTCACCACAGTAACTGCATAGGAAGGTCTCAGCTTCTCAGAGCCCCTTCCAAATTTACTATTCAATTTATATGTGATTATCAGTGACTGGACAATGTTGTATCTGACTATATCCTAATTGGTAAAAATAAGAATTCAAGTTCCTGCAGTATCTCTTTACAGAGAGGCACTCATTTAAGCCATTTATCTGGATTGGATGGAAGATATTTTAATTTTAGGGGGGGAGTTGGGGCGGGGGAGGCACTGGAGATGAGGCCTAGTAGCATTATTCCTTCCTAAACCCCAAGGCCCTGGGTTTAGTCTCAGCAACACACAAAAAAAATGAAAATAGTAAAAAATCTTCTTATGAATTCATTTTCTATTAAACAGTATTTAAAACTTAATCTTATCTTTTTAATTCATATTTTAATTTTTATTATTCTCTCTTTTTTTTAAGGGCTGAGCATTGAATTTTATTTTTTCATGGGGCACTGGCTTCTTTCTTTTCTTTTGTTTTATTATTTAATCTTTTTTTAAAGTCCAATTTCTATCCCCCTCCTGGTCCACCCTCTGACTGCTCCACATCCCATACCTTCTCCCCCTGTCTCCAAGAGGATGTCCCCATCCCCCTCCCGTACCCCACCAGACTTCCCGTCTCCCTGGGGCCTCAAGGTTCTTGAGGGTTAGGTGGATATTCTCTCACTGAAAAACCTAATCTTATTTTTAATAAAATTAAAAGTTACATAATATGAAACAGCACCATGTCATATAAATTCTGTTGAAATGATTTCAAGCAATTTGATGTACACCTGACATGTGATGCCCTCGTGACCTTTTAATCATAGGATTTTTGGACATACATGACATATAGCTGGTAAGTAAACTCTACCATCAGCATAGTGATCCCAGTATGAAGGAAGACTTGTTTTCCTGGCATTCTCCGTAGACAATGTCCAAGTTGCATTTTGCTCTTTGAATTCTTTTTATTATTGATCCGTATAAACTTTGTTTGATGTGTTTTCAAAGAAAAGATTATCAGAAAACTTCAGTAACCACCCGGCGTTTTAAACTTGTGTATTACTGGCTAAGGATTCTTGTAAACACAAAGCTTCCAGCTTCTTCAACGCTGCTGTTAATACAAAGAGACAGCTGTGTGCAATGGTATTGCTGTCCTGGCTTCTTCCAAGCACTGCAAATTTTCTTTTTTTTCTATATGTCACACTTCATAAATTTGTATTTTAAACTTGTAATACCCATGATAACAGTATTATGTTTGATATACACTGATTATTTAAACTATATGACATAACTATAATATTGATTCACTAAAATAATTTTTCACAGGACCTTCCTTCATAGAGACAAAATTCACATATCTTATTATACCAAATGTGTAGCTGCATATGATAAATCTAATATGCTATAAATAGCATATTATAAATATCTAATCAATAAGATAGCTGTCTACTACACTGGGCAGGCTCTTTTAATTTTAAAAGAACAAGTCATTTCTTCTTATGTTTTAGTTTTAACTAAACCCTTCAGAAAACTTGTATAATTATTTACATCAAGAAATAGCCTAGATTTCCCTCACTACTTGAACTTTTTATGCTCTAAATTATTTCCTTCCCTTGCTTTCCAAGGATGAATTCTAGACTTTTCTCTCCTTTCTTTGGGTAAAAGCTCTTGTTGAGAACATGGTGTCATTTTTTTACCCCTCTGTGTGCCTGGTGATCACTGTTACCACCTCCATGCTGAAAAGCTGAGAAGCCAGTGGGTGGTAGTTAGCACAACCTTTGCAACTGCCAGGATCCCTGTGATGGCACATCTGGGAGACTGCTCCAAGAACAGGACAGCAGTCAGGGTTTTGTAGTCCCGGACTCCAGCCATACTCATGTCCCACCCCGACACCATACTGTGGCCACATCCTGGGACCCTGTGGGTTTCTCTTTCAAATTTCTGCAGTTATAAATCTATCCCTGACTAGCTGTGGCCATTGCTTGGTAAGCTACTTAAATTCTTTGTGTGTCCATCAACGAGGAGACTTACAGGTCACACCCCTGTGGAAGCTAAAGACGTAATGCAGCATGTGCAAAGTGCCTGACTCACAGGAAGCCCTCTGGAAACGTTATTTTTGTTACTGTTTTATTTACTATCAGAACGACCTGGAAAAGAACTATAAATATTATCCCCCAGTGTCTTTCAATGGGGGAAATGGCGATTCAGTAGAGTCATGTCATTGTGGTGGATATGTGTTGAAATTAATCTGCCCGACTGTGTTTAAAGACAAGGGAGGACAATGGAGGTCATTAATAGTATTGACTACAACAAAGCTGGCAGATCCTTCTCAGAGCGTGCTTTCTTACCCCTACCAGTCAACTCATTCACCAACGGAGAGTCAGTGTGCTTATAGAAATGATTGCCTGTTCCATAGATTCACAGGAACAATGGGGTCATCTGGAATTTACTCAGCCCTATTCCTGTTACAATCACACATTTTCATTTCAATGTTTGATTCATTTTTAGCTTAAAACCCATCCTCTATAGCCATTCTGGCGTATAGGCAGATTAAAGAGTTTTGATGTTGTTGTGTTGTGTTTGTACTCTACATCCTGATGAAGTTTCCTTAATAAATAATATACTGTATGTCTCCTAACACTTCCAACCTAATTCTCCTTTTATTGAAGAAATTGAGATTGCATAAGCTTCCCACAAAAGTGCATTTCCTTTGGCATCGGCAGCTTGTGTGGCTTTATGCCTTCTCTTAGTGTGTGGTGGCTTGTATATCTGAGACATTGGGTTTATTTAAACTGATCCACCAAGCTTACATTCATCTCTTAATGGTGATTTTAGGGAAGGATCGTTTAGAAAGCAACGCAGGTTTTTGCCATCACGTCTCGGCCTTTCAAACCTGATTGCTGCAAGCTATGCTGGTATGCTTTGTTTTAGACTTCTACATGACTCTGGGCACAGAGCCTTATTTAACAGTTCCCCAATGTTATTTTGGAAAAGTCCTTTGCAGAAAATGCCAGAACACAGCTTGAACCCTTGTCCCCTGTCGGGAGAATCTTTCTATCAGCAGGATTACTCAGCTATCTCAAAAGTCATTCAGAGCTTTAGTGGGGAGTCTTGCACCTGTGAAATATGCTAACTGTAGTTTGCCCTAATTTAATTTCTATTGGCTCCAGAGGTAAAGAGCCACATCTGGAAGTTTTGTCCTTTGCTGCAAAAATTTCTGTATAGAATCTGAAATTGGTGTGTCTGCAGATGTGATAGTACATTTCAACATTTGGTAAAATGGCAAGAGCAGTATTTTATGCCAAGGAGTTTCACTCACTCCAGGGCCTGCACACACAAGAACTGGGTGCCAGTGCACAGGTGAGGAGTATCTAGAATTTTAAGCCAGTGTGCCTTTTCTGGCCATGGCAAGGATAACTATGCTACTATTTGGATTAAGATACTCCTTCACAAGCATGCGGAGTTAACTACGGTCCACTGCAGGCTAGTTATCTGAAATTCAGAATACAATGCTGGAAAGAAACCCTTCACTAAATGCAATATATTTAAAATAACCTGGAAATTCTGGTTTTGCAAATGCCCGAAATAAAGGGAAGCATAAAAAAATTAATTGAGAAATAGAAAAGCAGGCAGGAATGGCAAGGAAGCATAGCATGCAGACATCATTGAAGACATACAGCATTCCTCCATATGTTGCTGTGGTTGATAATAATGAGAATTCAGTCTTATCTAAATGTGTAGTTAGAAAATATAAAAGTATCATCATGAGATTTTCAGTTAGTGTGAGTATTCTATGATGTATCTAAATTTTACTTGACAGTTTTAAGTTTATCCATGATGTATTAACTAGCAGGATTTCCTTCTAAAGCCTGGCTAGTATTCTATTGTGTACATACATGCCACATGTCCTTATCCATTCATCCATTGATCTAAACTCAGGTTGAGTCCAACTGTTAGTGAAGCTGAAGCGAATATTGGGGTACACACATCTATTCAGCTTGCCTTTTCATTTCCTTTGCCTACAGACACTGTAGTGAGAGTCTGGGTCCCAAAGTCATTCTTCTGCTTCCATCCAGTATGGGGTCAGTTCTCCAAGGCAAACTGTAATGCGAAATCCTAAACCACTTCCAACAATTCACCGGTTATTTCACTAACATCTCTTATCTACTCAGACCCCGAGCAGATCTCTTTAGCTATGTGTGGTTTATGACATCATGTGTTTGTTGCTTTGGAAGTGAGCTTACTCAGTCAGATCCTTTTACTTGACATTTTTTACCCCATAATAACAAAATAATGCTTATTTTTAATATTATTAACAATCTTATTAGGAATGCCTGTTTAGTTTTGGGAAGGGTCTTGTAGTCTTAGTAGCAGATGTAGTCATTCCAAAGTTCTGTTTTTACTTAACAATATCCATCTGTATCATAGGCAACATATGCTGCCATTTGTCTCACTGTGACGGCTCACTTCATTTTCAAAAAGAAAAGGGATGAAGCACGTGGGCTTGAATCATTTTAGCTTGCTGGTCTTCTTCATGTCAACACAAGGTTGTAGAAGACGTCACTAGCCCAGTTCACCATCTTTGCATGAACCCTCAGTGTTTATGAGCAGCTACCCAAGTTCAATATCATTAGCACAAGTCCTCAGTGTGCCTGGGCAGCTAGCCCAGTTTACCATGATTTACACATGAGCCGTCTCAAACATGGGTGTGCAGCAAGTGCTTTATCTAGCCTCCCTGTTGTGGCATACACATATTCAAAGGACATGTATTTGATGTTGAGATTCAGATATATCAAAAATTTGTACTGCTCCCCTAAGGGAACTGAGTGAAACACTTTTGGGAAATCAAAAGTGGCTACACATTGTGGCAATTCCCTCTGTTCTTGCTAAAGAGGCAGACTTCACTCAAGATTGTTCTTGGAATGAAAAGGTCACATGTTGCTACCATGCTAGTACTACTGTGAAAATGGAACTGAACTCACCGATCTGTGAAAAAAGTCCCACGCAGCATGCCAAGAAGTGCTCTGCCTTAAACTATCCTTAAACATTTATTAACTTTTAACTTTTTACAGCCTTAATTGTAAAAAAAAAATGCAAATCAATAAAAACATCACACGCCAAAATTAACAGACTCAAAGTCTGTACAACCTAATGAACTCATACACAGTTAAGATCGGCATTTAAAAGGAAGCTGTGTCACATTAAGTTCTACAGGTTCAGTATTGAATATATTGTATGCACTTATCTGCCACCAAACTCAAAAATTCGTGACAGATTAGAACTAGAAAAACAATTAGCTTTATATCCTCTGCATAGACCTCCTCAATCCAAATTTATCTTGTGATGTGGTATTTTAAAATATCTCCGTCCCCTCCCACAGCTTTGAAGTCACTGAGTTACAGAATCCAAATCGTGACTTAGCTGAGAGCGTATTCAGTTGTCAGCTGAGGCATAGAATGTCGGTGATGATTAAAGCGAATTAAGAAATTTGACTTCTGGGAAATGCCAGCAGAGAAACTGATTACCAATGGCTACTTAATAAAAGGAGTCATCCAGCACAACTCCCAAGCCACTTCTAACAGGTACCTTCAGAAAGTAATAAAAAGAGTTGGCACCAAGTAATTGAATACCCACCACCAGGCTGGGTTACTTCTAAACTGAATAGATGACACATTTGCTTATACAATTCTGCTTACTTAATCGTTGATATTTTCCACTTAAATTGCTTCCAAAGAAAGGAAATGGGTGGAATTGTGTACAAATATTATGCCAAGAGTAAAGAAACCAGGTAGAGCAGCCTGAAGCATGATTTCGCTCACAGCCAGTGGCTGTTGCTATTAGTGGCATATTCTTCTATTTACTTGTAGCAAACAGGATTTAATTAAGCTCAGTTCATTGCTCCCCTAGCAGCTCTTCTTAGATCTTTTATTACAGTGGCTTCAGCTGACAGTTCAGGGGAGCAGTTCTGGAGGGGGAGGGGGCTTATATTTCAACCCTGGAACTAAGTAAACGAAAGTACCCCAAAGGAGGTAAATTTCTCACACATGAATGATGGTCCACGTCCCATTGCTGTTATGGGATAGCTGTCACTAAGAAATCTGATGCCTGAGAAGACCAAGGGTGTGGCCCAGATGTGTGCTCAGCCTCTGGTGAGGACCACTCCTCTTGTGAGACAATGAAAGGGCTGAAAGGGTGGGTGTGAAGGAAACCAAACACAGGCCTGGGAAGGGGTGGAGAGAACACCTCCCTTTGTCCCTTAGTCTCGGACAAGAATTAGCCTCCTCCCTAGAGAAAAGTATTAATTCTTTTTAAAAGTATTTTTAAAATCAGCGTGCATACTATCGTTATGCAGCTTGGAAAGCATGTGTATCTTGGTAGGTTCTCCATCTCCCTTCCCTCCCACCCTCTGCTAGTTACTGTTTCCCCTGTAACCACATCCTGCTAAGTTCCTTCTTTTTCCACCCAAGTGTCTCTTGTCCACCCATCCTTTCTCCGAACCTGTTATCTCCCTCTTTTGTTCTCCTCTCTAGTTTGTAGGCTTTACCAACATTTACACACACACTCCCACATACGGATTCACATGTGAATTCATGGATATCAGGCTAGAGCCTACACATAGATAGAACAAGTGGGGTTTTGTTTGTTTATTTTTTTGGTTGGTTGGTTGGTTGGTTGTCTTTCCAAGTTGGATAAACTCACCCAACATTATATTTTCCATTTGCCTACAAATTCCATTATTTCACTTTTCTTTACAAAAGAATAAAATTCCACTGAGTTCATGGCCCATTCGTTATCCATTCATCTATTGATAGGAATGACCATGTCATCTCTTAAAAGGCTAGCTTTCCAACATTGCCCCAATGATAATCTTCCACAAGACTTTTAACAGAGTCAAACCATATTCTTTTTACTTATTGAAAATAGTTATTTTTTCTTCATACAATATATTCTGATTACGGTTTCCTCTCCCCAGCTCCCCCCAGCTCCTCCCAGCTCCTCCTTATTTCCCGATCCATCCAAATCCACACCCTGTCTCTCTCTCTCATTAGAATACAAATAAGCATATAAAACATAAGATAAAATACAAACACACTAGAAAAGGATAAAACAAACAGGAAAAAAGAGCCGAAGGAAAGGCACAAGAAACACATACAGACGCTGAGACACACCTACTCACACACAAAACCCATTCCAACGACATCAGACACCATAATATATAAACAAAAGATCCATAAGGGAGAAAAGTCCCAAACAAAGCCTTATGAGGAAATAAAAGCCTCCAAAAATATCATAGAGTTTGTCTTGTGTTGACCATCTATTGCTGGGCACAGAGCCTGCCCTTTAGTATGGTTTGTATACCCAATGAGACTCCATTCGAGAAAACCAATTTTTCCTTTGTGAGTTGTTATCAATTGGAGATAGCTTCTGGGTTAGGATTGGAGCTTGTGTGCTTCTCTCAGCACCAGGTTTCCATCTGACTTAGACCCATGCAGGCGCTGTGCATGCAGACCCAGCCACTGCAAGTTCCTGCTGTGGTAAGGCTGGCAAACCATATTCAAAGCATGGCAATGTGGTAAATATGGTAAGACTATCTCCTGAAGATGATATTACACTTGGCCCTCATACTGACTGAAGATTTACACAGCCTGGAATCCCAGCTCCCAGAGAAGCCCCATCCAGCTGCACTCTGCTCACTCTACCCAGGAGCCTGCCCTGCCTGCTGTAGTGGGCACCAGCATTGTTCTTCCTCAGACATGAACTTGACTGTTTAACCTCATAAAAGAAACTTTTGAAACCCCAGAG
Source organism: Rhynchomys soricoides (assembly GCA_019843965.1). Lineage (NCBI taxonomy): Eukaryota > Metazoa > Chordata > Mammalia > Rodentia > Muridae > Rhynchomys > Rhynchomys soricoides. The sequence goes on from JADRCH010000258.1 coordinate 1,731,252, forward strand.
GCGATGCAAAGATAACCTTGTGTGTGGGGTTCGCATTCAAATGTCACCTGTTGACAGGTGGAGAAAGAAAACAGGATCAGACAATTGTTTGGAAAGCTTAATTCAGAGCAGGAGCATGTCACTGGATCACTCAAAGGGCAAGAGCATACGGCTAAGCTTGAATTTTTACAGCAAAGTTGACTTTGACATCAGAAACCTGTTCATGTGAATTTGACCCCAGCATGTCCCCTTTGGTACACAGGTAGAGTGAGTGCTGCCATTGTCTTGTTGGGCAGATCCTGGCACCTTGATCAAAGGCTGGCTGTCCTTTGAGTCACACTCTGTCTCCTTCAGATGAAGTATCCCGAGGAATTAAGTGAGATAATGGATCTGGGACATTACTAAATGTCCTGCATATGGCAGGGAGGCAGTCAGGATTCATTTCCTCTCCGACTTGCTCTTCAGGGCCTCTGCTGCTTCCTCCCCTGCAGTCCTAATTATTACGGCTAATGGCCTAGGTGAGGCTACAACACTCAGTTTGTAAATAGTAGCTACTTTTTACTGAGTGTTCCCTATGTTCTAGGCATTGCACTTAACAAGCTGCTTAAATATATTATTTTCATTTACTCATGACAGCCACCCTGTGGCAAACGTTTTACTTACTCTTGCGTTATAGATGAGAACACAATGACTAGCTAATCTGTCCTCCTGGAAATCGGTGGAGCTGGGATTGGAATCCGGGCAGTAGGACTCCAAATTCATGTTCTTAGCTGGTACCTCTTGCTGTCACCAAACTTACCCTCTTCATCTTCAAGAGTCCTTGACATGTCCTGGCCCCACTTCTTCAAGTGTGTGTGTGTGTGTGTGTGTGTGTGTGTGTGTGTATTCTCATATATCTTAGTTCTTATATTTCTAAATTCTGCTTGAGATTGTGTTACCATTCATTCTCTACCTAAACATTTCTACCTGCTTAATTCATAAATTAGAAAAATAAGGTCTTAATCCCTTAATAAATCAAGAACTGTATCACTCTAATTTGGATTATTATCTTGAATCCTGTTTTGAATAATCTTTATTGATCATCTACTGTTTGCCAGGTATTTTCATAGGAACTTGGGATAGAGTCTGGACCAGAGGTTTTCAGTCAGATGCAATATTTCATTGTGCCTGTCTGTACCATCTACTGCAGATGTCAGTAGCACATCCTCTGCTCAGCCTGGCAAACAAAACTGCCCCTGACCTTGCCCAGATGCTCCTGAAGAGAGATAGCAGCACCCCAGACTAGACTCACTCAGCTCATTCCAGCTTTCGTGGTTCTTATAAACAAATGGGCAAAAGGAGGAACAGAAATAAAAACTATAATGTCTGTGAATATCAAGGGAAAGTGACAACATGATTGGAAAGGAACAGTAGAGTCCTGAGAAACCCCAACTTTCTCCATAGTGCAGACTCTCCCCTTACTTGGCAATGATTCAGTAAGGCTGAAATTAGCCATGACTTTTAGAGTTTACTTGGGTTGAAATCCTAATTCATGCTAAAACCATCACTCTTGATCTATTCTATGCCAGAGGAGGAAAGAAATAAAGTTGAAAGATGGCATCATTTGGATTCTAATCCCATTCTGATTCCATGTAATTTTGACATTTCAATCTACTTGGAAATGTGAAGGGGTGACAAGGCTAGCCAAGAGACTGACAGACACCAACAACAGAGTTTGTAACATCATAAGCTCTGTTCATGTGTGTGTGTGTGTACACGTGTGTGTATATATATAATGTATGACCGTATCTGTGTGTAGGTACATGGTGAGGCCACCGAAGAAGAGAATATCCAGCTTTATTTTGTACCACTCTTCATCCTACTGCCTTAAGACTGGTTCTTTCTGAACCTGGAGCTGGACTGGCAGCCAGCCAGCTCCAAGAATCCTGCTGTATCTGCTCCCAGCCCCCCATGATATTGGAGTTACAAAATATGAGGCCTTGCCCAGCTTTTAGTGTGCGTACTGTAGGTTTGAACTCAAGTCCTCATGGATGCACATCAAGTGTATTCATCTCTTCAGACAGACCCTGTTTGTTTACTTAATTAGTATATGTTAATTATACAATATAGAGGGATTTTAATCCAGCAATATGGCAAGGCACCACTTCCAAAGACCTTGTAGGTCTGTGTGATCTGGCTGGAATGACACACCTTTAATCCCCCTGGGTGGACTATAGACATGTCCTTAGCACACACCTTTAAAACCCTCTGGCTGGAATGCAGACATGACTTTTTTACACACCTTTAATCCCAAACAGTGATGTCTAATTGAAGGACAGGCATCAGAGAAAGATTTGACAAAAAGAGTCAGAGATAGGATACACCCAACTCTCAGGAGAACAGACAAGAAAGAGAGGCTACTTAGAATCAGCACAGAGGGAAAGAGGAGGGCAGTTCAGTGAGAGAAGATCAGTTGACTTCAAACATAGAGTGGTATCCAGCTGAGGAGTTCCGTCCTGTTCAGTTCAGTTGAACGCAGTTTGTGCAGCTCTGTACGGATCTGTTAAGTTCATGCAGTCAGTACAGTTTAGTTTGTGGAATTCAGAAGCAGTTTTCCCAAGCAGACCAATTCAGTGAGAAGCTGAGTGAAGCCAGTTTGAACCAGTCAGCTTGAAGAGGAGTTCTCAGCCAGAACAACTGAGTTGAACCAGCCAGACAGAAATCAGAAAGAAGTAGAAAGGGTGTCCTTATTCAAAAGTAAGCCTTCAAGATGACAATTACATCTGGTGAATAAAAGTTATGTTTATAGTACAAAGTAGGAAAAATCACGATAACGTTCCCATATACATTTATAATGTTGCCAATCATGTCTGGTCTTTACAGTTTGGCATATTTGCCTGGGATTTACAGGAGTGAGATTAGGACGGTAGTCCATATCTTTTTCTACATAATCTAGTGAGTTGAAGTACTATAATTGCGTTTTTTAAGTTCCTGCAGTTGGGCAGTCAGAGCTAACAGCCCCTCTATACTGCTGTGTCTTCAGGGCAGTCAGAGCTAACAGCCCCTCTATACTGCTGTGTCTTCAGCATTATTTGATCAGCAGCTCCCTTCTGTTTACACCTTGAAAACTGTCCCCATTTCTTCTGCCACTCAGCTGTTTGGTTCTTGGGCTGGCTCCCTGGATGATCTCATGGTTCAATCCAGCCTACCTGTCTCCTTGGAAGACTCAAGTAGAAATACACTATGGATAGGTTTAAATTTTTCACCTTAATATTACCAATTATTGTATGCATTGCTGTATTAATGCATCAGTTATCTTTCTGGTTTCATCCTGTGTTGGTATCCACTCAGCAGCTGGTCTTCATACTTCCCCTTCTCTCTACTTGTTCTATGCCTGTAAGATCCAGTGTCATTAAGGAGGATGTTCACTCCCTGTGAAGACTCTCATTCTTCATCCCATAAACACATATCAAACACAGCTCCAAAGTGGCCACATGCTAAGTGAACATTTCCACCCTGTGATGATCTGGCCAACTTTATAGAATTTTTCAAGTAGCATGCTTTACTCACCTGCCTCTCATCTGCCAGAGCAGAGAGTCTTACCAGTCTTTGATCTCACCTTAGCCTAGAAAGTACTATTCTCTGTGTTTGTATTAAATATTATTAAATCAGAGGGTTGGTTGCTTTGCTGTTTATTTGTTTGTTTTGTATTGACTTTTAAGTGATTTCGTCATATAGAAAAGACTGACTCATTTCTGAAGGGTTGGCTGGTTTTGTTGTTGTTGTTGTTGTTGTTGTTGCTGTTGTTGTTGCTGTCCCTTGGTTTGACTTATTTCTATTTTATTAAGAAGGAAATTGACATTTTATTAGCCATGTCAAATTACATTTGTGTAGACTAAGGGTAAAGGTTTCACCAGTAACTGAATAACTGATAAGGTAAAATAAGCTAACTGCCATGATTAGTGAAAACAGTCTGAAGATCAATGTACATATGGAAAATGAATAGAACTCAGGATAAAGTGCAGGTACAGGGTAACACAATACAGATGACTATGGCTGCCTGCTAAATACTCTCAGAGACCTATGGAGACTAATCAGTCAACAAATCCCATGCCATAAAATTAACAATTCATTGTGTTATAATAAATTCTACTTATGAAAAACAGTATACCTTAGTTGATCAAAGAAAAACTTTAATATAATTAAATACTGACACCTACCCTCTCCTATGCTGGGATCAGCACAGATCTTAACGTAGCAACTGTGAAAGTTCTTCCATATTTCCTGTCAGCCTTTGCCAAAGCTCTCTGAAACCTGACTAAATAGCTCTAGAAAAGATTGCCTTTCTCATGGTAATCCTAAATGCATGTGTTCCCACAATCATCAAATTGGGCCATCCCTGAGAACAACACTATGAATAATTCGCCTGTCCAGTCTACCCTCTTACAGCAGGAGACTCGTCTGGAAGAAGTCTGCCAACCACTGGGCCAAACTCTCTCCCTCCTAGCCAATGTCATTGCTTCCGAGCAGCGTGGCCCAGGTAGCCAACCACTTTGAACACGGCTGGGAAGTTCTCTCTCTGGTTCTTTGTTCTAGCACCAAAGTCACAAATTTGATTTGTGAGTTTAGGGTGGAGTGGGATAAAAAAAGGAAGAAAAATGAAAGGACAGGGGGTGTGCATTAGGAAACTTAGCAAATTATACCACAGTTTGGCTTATTTATCATCCACAAGACCAAGAGTTAAAAAAATAATCCCTCCCAAAGTGTAAAATAAAGCAAAGTTCTGGCAAACTTTCACCAACCAAAACAGATATGAATATCCTACCTGGGGCCGTTACTGTGTAGAATCCCTACTGTCACCAGCACTCTTGTTTGTAGCTGCTTCTGAGCAATGCATATGTGTAATTCCTGAATATGAGTTGTTGTAGCCTGTTAGGGCCACTGGAGCATTCTGGGAACCGGCAGGGGCATCTGCAGCAGAGTCAAATATAGCCCAGGGATAACAAGAATGAACACCCTTGGAACTGAGAGAGAGGGACCTTAAAAGTTGCCCAAATCGAAGATGAGAGTCCCTACTCACCTGACTCCTGTCCTTTATGTTGGGATTCTGTGGGCTCAGAGAGAGGTTTCTGATTTGAAGACAAGTATTTCTTTACTATTTACAGCTCTTTTATAAATCATATCTACTTATTTATCATCTATTTATTTATTACATGTTGGATCAGGAATGCCAAAGCTTGTGTGTGGAGGCCAGAGAACAACATGGTAGATTCAGTTCTGTCATTCAACCTTTCCATAGATTGCGGGTATAAAACTTAACTCATGGGCTTGAGTGGCAACAGTCTGTAGCTCCAGACCTGTTATACTGGACTCTACTTGAATGCCATTGGCATCTGCAGTCTTATTGCCTCAGTGGAAGGAAAGCTGTCTGTCACCAGATAGGATCTCAGCTTCTCCTAAGCTTCAGGCAGGCTTTCCTGGGGAATCATATTTCTCAGCTGCATTACTAAGTCTCTTATCCACAGAACTTCAACCTTCCCAGTACTGTCCCAGCACCACCCTGTCCCAGCTTGTCATCAGACTTGGAGCACATGCCTTAAGCAGTGTGCCATAGCTCAGCGCAGCCTGTTTCAAAACATCTCCGGGTATTAGGTTCAGCTGGAGTCATGATTGTTGACCATTTCTGGTAACATTCTTTTAGTGTGGACATGGCCAGTCTTTAGTAAGAAAGGGAATGTGAATTCAGAGTTCAAAGTTTATCATGATCTCAGTGCCTGGGATGTCTCTGCGGAGCTACTGGTGCCAGTACACGTTTCTTGCCTAAGTTGATAATTCATGTACCTGCCCACGTTGAATGGCTAGCATTAGAAGAATGCTTGATGCCTGTTTTAATTTTCAATATTAGAACCCATATATACATATACATACATTCCTGTGTTATTATTGTATGATGGGAATCTAGGAGGATAGCTCTTAACCAAGAGCAGGAAAGCCTGCCAGAAGCTAAGGGGAAGCTGCATTCCTATCAGGTGATGGATGGACAGACTGAGTTCCTTCCACTGAGGCAGTGGGACTGGAGATTCAAAAGACATTCAAGTAGAGGCCAATGAAAGGGCTTGGTAGGTAAAGATCATTGCTACCTAAGTCTGTGAGTTAAGTTTTATACTGGAATCTATGTAAAGGTTCCTGGGTTCAAGTACAATATGGTGAAAGACCACTCAGCCACATGCTGCTCAGTTTGGTTTTTATTTATCTTCATCGCTATGAATGTCAAGTCTTTAAGAAAATGTGTTTATTTTTATACCTCTGTGCAGAACCTTCAAAAATCTATTACACTGAAATGCTGGCACCAAAACCACCCATTTCCACGATTGCACTGTCTAGGCTCTAGGCCAAGCGTTCAAATTGTATCCCATTTTTGTTCTTAAACATAATGTACATTTTACTATTGAAAAGAAATGGGATTAAACCTGACAACAAAGCTCTGTACATTGCAATGGGCCCTAGAGAATCCAGTCCCAGCACTGAAAGTGAGCTAAACTATGAGAAAAACAAACCTTGACTTCCCTCTTTGTTCTACTGTTTAAAGCTAATTGACAGTATGAAATCATACTGTAATTGTTATTATATGAATCATAGCAGTGACATTGTATGTGCTTTTATCACAAAATTCATTAAATCTAGGAACATTATTCAGTATTCTCTTCTCATACCTGTAATAAAAAAATAATCAGCCTTTGGGGGCCCAAGTGAAGGCTCCTCTAGTAGATTAGCAAAATTTGGCTTCTAGCACCCATGCCTGGCATTTTCTGATAGCCTGTAACTCCAGCACTAAGGTTCCCAACACCCTCTTCAGAACTTTATAAGTATGTGCCCATACCCCCACACAGATATACACATAATTTAAAGGTATAAAATAAATCTTTTTTAAGTCAGCTTCTATCCCCCCAAAGCCAAACTGCCAGCACCCCACTTCACCACCCATCAGCTGCTGCCTGGTTTGTCAGTATGCTTTCAAATGTCCCCCCCTTATTGTCTGCCTCCCACCATGGCTGCTCTGATTACAGAAGCTAATGGGACAGTGAAAAACAGATATTTTAAATCCCCAAATAAGCCAAATTCCATTTGAGTACGTCGTTTCAGGCTCTCCGTGCCTGGCCTGTTTCTAGCTGTCCGACTCACTGCAGAGGAATTCCTAGACATTCTGGTCATACGTACGATAGAGATGAAGGCTACAGAGAAACAAAGGGGAGAGCCAAAATGCCCACAAACCCCAGTGGAACATGGAGGAATTATCAATGTTAAAAGGATCTTTTTGTAAATGCTAATTATTTATGACAATTTATAACTTGATTATCTGAAGTACAGAGAGAAAAAACTTACACAGCAAGTAATAAAACACCTTTCGAGGTGCTGGAGAAATGGCCAAGGGGGCATGAGAGTGCTTATTACACTCACAGAGAACCCAAGTTTGGTTCCCATCACCCACTAAGGCAGCTCTGTAACTTCAGCTTCAGGGACAATTTGACAACTCTGGCTCCAGAGGGAACCACCTGCATACATATGCACACATACACACTCACACACATCTTCACACATACACACACACATACTAACATAGAACCTTAAAGTGATTTTTTAAAAGACTGGCTGAAATGTGATCATCAGCTCAAGAGGCTGCTGGGGCTGACAGATTTTGTAAAACCTCCAAAATCCTACAGAGAACCAAATGCCTCCCAAAGATTTTTGTAGTCACTTAAGCATCTCTGAATTTATTTTTGTGCTCAGATTTGTTTAGTTGTTGTAGATGTGAACTTGCAACCATAAGGAATAGTCCAGAAATAGTGCCTCGCTTCAGAATCAGAAGGGGACAGCAAGATTTTCACTCCACCAGCCTTTTGTCTTCAGCCTAATATGGATATAAAATGTATCTGGCATTACTGTTTCCAGTGTTCCCCGGGCTTGCCAGAATGCTTAGACCTTTGCACAATGAGCCCTTCATTGCAGTAAATATAAAAAGATCTAACATTCTACAGCTCATCACATTCCTTCCTGTGTCCCTTGTACACACAGCACATTTTAATGCATAGTACATATTTAACTATGTGTCCAAAGTGGCAAATTTGTTCTTGTAATCATTACCCTTAAAGAATTCTTAGTGCACATTGCTCGAGTTGTTAACCAGACATGTTAATTTTGTCACTTTGACACTTAAAGGGAACATAGTCCTTGCCCAAATCTCTTAAGCTTGTTTCTTCTAGATTTTTTACATAATATAGACATTGCTATATTAATAACAACAATAATAATAGCAATAATAATTTTCATTAATCTGCACTATAGCTTGTATATTCTGATTCTGAAAGATGATAACAGATTCTTACATTGCATAAAGATAGCAGTTAGCAACCAGAAGAGATGCATGATGGGCATGTCTCCAGGCAGAGGAAGCAGCAGCCAGAGTGTTGCAGGGCCACAGAGGGTCTGAGAGTCAATGGTGGGGATGGTGGTACCAGAGTAAGCAAGGAATTACAGGACCAATTTAGTCTTTTGGTCTTTTCTGAAGGCACAAGTGGAAACCTAATAAAAAGCATCATGTAGGAAGGGCAGTGTGGTCGCATTTTCCTCTTGCACCAGCTTTACGTGAAGAATGGGTTGGACTGAAATGAGAAAAGGTGGAGGGACTCACTAGGAAACTATTTTAAATTAGGTTGGTGGGGGTGGGGAGGCGGGGAGTGGGGGCTGGGGTGGGGAGGTGGGGCAGGCTCAGGAAAGTGACTGCAGAGCAGACAGAGGTTTGAAACAGACTGTGTAGATTCTGGGAGTGAGGTAGAGGAGCACACATGCATATCCATCCAGCATTAAGGCCTCTCGTTCCACCAACTCTCCTCTTTCTGCTACTGCTGCTGCAGATGGCCGACCTGTCAGGACACAGACTGTTGCTTCCAGGAGATCCTTAGGGAAACTACATCCCACTTCCAGATTAGCAAAAATACTAGGAAAATAGCAGGCACTCCGATTGGAACTATGTTCTTGCTTTGATTTCATTTTTCTTTGCTGAAAGAAGTGAATTGGGGCCAGGCATAATTTACACCAGTAATTAGAGCACTTAGAAGAGGGAGACCTGCGGATCAGGAGTTCAACATCAAGTCAGCTACATCGCAACTTCAAGGTCACCCTGGACTGTGTGAGAACTTGTCTCCAAAAACTAAAACTAAATAATAAATAGTAAATAAAGTAGATTATGAAAATTTATAATTATATTGAAGGGCTCTGTAGACAAATATAACCCCAAAACTATCTTTAAAGCACTTTTTTATTAAAATTTTATCTTTACTAATATAGTTTTGAGATTGGAGAGCTGTCACAGAAATTAAGGAGACAGTTTAGTCAGCTGCTCCTATTTTGGTGGCTCACAACTGCCTCCAGCCCCAGGGCAGCCAACATCTTTTGGTAGCCTCTCAGGACACTTGCACTTGCATGCACGCGCGCGTGCACACACACACACACACACACTTACTCACTCACTCACTCACACACATATTTATTAAAACAAATTTAGACCATCTTTTATATCTTGCTAACACAGTATTGTTTATCCTGGTTTTGTTTTGTTTTTTGTTTGTTTGTTTGTTTGCTTGCTTTAATTTTAGGACGTGGTCAATAGATTGTATCATTGTTAAAATTTATTCTCAAAGCCAGTGCTCTGCTCTTCCAGGCTTAGTTCTTGTGATTCACGCTTTGTTGGAGTTTTTCTGGGTTGCCTCCTGTGTCCGGTCCTCTTTGCCTTTCCGGTCCTTCACTCACGGACTTTTCTGTCTGCATTTACCATCCGGCAAGCGGACATCATTGTGATTTCCCAAAGGTACTGGAAGTGTTGTTTCCATATCTGCTTATTAGTTTTTAAGATGGTGAGCTGATTTGGATGAAAGAATAGCATAAGCTCAGAGATAAATGTAGCGGCTTCTCATGGGTCCACATGCTCCAAAGTCCTGGCAGGTTTCCTGGAGGGATGCTAAAGCTGTGGCCAAAGAAATGCTTCCGGCATGTTCCTTCCTTCATTCTACTAAAGATAGAGCCTAATTTCCGGGACTCGCTGCCAAAGACATTTACATGTGTTAAATGTTGTTCCAATTTTAAACAATTTATGTGAATAATTTTCACCTTAAATGCACTATTTTAGCTAGAAAAGAGTAAGGAATATTCTTTAATTGCCTGTTGTGCTCTAGAGAAAAATGTTGCAGAAATAAAGATTTTTATAAAATAGATTTTTAAAAAATAAACAGCTTATACTTTCAATTCTTGACTATTGGGATCTCCCTGTTTTTCTCTTTCATGTTTACCACAGATTAATTTTTTATTCAGACTTAAATTCTTTTTTAGAAATCTTTACAATCAATCCTGGCTTGTTTTATTTTCTGCCAGTTCTCTCCAGTTGCCCAGCAGCCTCACTTCAATACTATGCTGCCTCTCATCTAACACATAGACTAGGAAGAAATCTTAAATTCAATTTGTCGTACTGACTTCAGTTTATATATGGAAGTAGATCTAGTAAGACATAAACATGGCATTAGCCTGAAGACAAATTCCAAGATGTTACTTAGCATTCTGGACAGGAATTTGCTTGTGTATTTTACTTAACTCCAACTGGGCACTTGTAGCCCTGCTATACAAAGAACCATTGGAGATGGAGAATTGGCTCAGCAGGTGGTTCCTGCTCTGCCAGTGGACCCAGGAACTATTCCCAGAACCCACGTTGGATGGCTCACAGCCACTTGTAATTCCAGCTCGATGTGATCTGCAAGCACCACATATACACAGACACACAAAAATAGAAATAAACTGCTTAAAGAGAAATAAAAAGATCCTGTGACTATCGAATAAAGTCACTTGTGCAGAGGGACCCCAGAGTCAACTGGTTGCTGCCTTTGAGACTTGTTACTGTACAGATCTGTGTCACACTACTTTCTGGCACCTGGTTTAGAAGAGGAAAGATCTCACTTCCAGCAAACAGTATTATTGAAGAGAAGTTTTGACCTTCCAAGCATCTAGACTTTTGCCAAAAACGAAAGAAGGACCTTTTCCAACAGCCGAAGAGTCGGGTGCACCTTCTACACCAAGGGTGAAGCACCAGCTATGTGGAACGGCTTGGAGGCTGGGAGCAAGTGTGTGCTTCTCTACGCATGGCCTTTCCACACCTGCCTTGATCCTGTTGGAACATGATCTTTTTACAGCAATGATGGTAATTAGATCGTGTCCCTTTTAGACACTCTTAGTCATGTTCTGGACTCGTAACCAATATCTCTACCTCAAAATAGAGTGAAAATTCAGTTTCTTGGCCTGTGGCTTTACTGTTTATTTTTTGAGAATGGGATGAACATTCCCTGATCTTCAAGATCCCATATCAGGCCCTGACGGCAATGCTGCTGCATCTGAGCATTAATGGGTATCCATTCTCATGTTACTCAAGAACAGAAAATTAGCGTGAAGAGTCAGATTGTTGGTTCTGCTAAAGCAGTGTTCTTTCTAGCACAATAGCTACAGGAGATGTGCTATCAAAGAACAAAGGTTTTCTTACTGTAAAATAAGAATTTGCTTCTAATCTGGGTGTGGTGATGCACATCTTTAATCCCAGCATTCAGGAGGCAGAGGCAGGAGAACCTCTGTAAGTTGGAGGCCAGCATGGTCTACAGAATGAGGTCCAAGACTGCCAAGGGCACACAGAGAAAACTTGTCTCAAAAAAACACAAAAAAACAACAAAAAAAAAAAGGAAAGAAAGAAAAGAAAGAAGTTGCTTACAAATCCTAATATACATTAGCAATTTATTATAGCCCTAAGAATTCCAAGTCATTTGACTGTTTAATTACGGTCATCTTCAACCTTCCTCTCATGGTCCTATTACAGCGTCCTTTCATGGACCTAAGGCCCACCCCTTATGTCTGCCATCAGCTTTAGGCATGTAAGCCTGCCATCATCTTTTTCAGAACATAAAAGTTTCATAGACTTCACACCTTTCCCCCCAGAATACCCAGTTTCTCAGCCATTCTATTCAGGTGTATCCTATAAGCTGTGGAAAGCACAGGCTGAAGCAGTGTGTCAGATGTAGAAGCGATGCTTTGGCCAATGATGTGTCATTTAGATGTGATTGCATTTATGGTCTCATTTCCTTATTGGCAATACTTTTATGATAAGACTAGTCTGGGAATTAAATAAGATAAAGTATTTCATTTTGAAAGTATTTAGAAAGTGCTTGGTATGATAAGCATGCAATAAATATTTTTAATCATTACTAATTAGCAAAGTTTCTGTCTTAATGATCATATACTGTATGCCAGCCACTTTTTCTTTTAAAGCTGCACTTTTCTCATTAATTAATGTGACATATACTTTAGTCTTTAGACAAAATTTGATCAGCATGTCTAATCCTCATCAAATCTGTTTCACTCATTTAGCAATGGATATTCTGAGCCCTGGGATAGATGGTGAAGACACAGCAACAGCTAGCTAGTCAAGGTCTTTGAAGTCAGAGATCCTCCACGAGCCAGGAAAACTTGTAATATTTAGATGATTACAGTATGATACAAAAAGACTGTGAGACGAGTGAGCAACAAAGAAAAGAAAGATACAGAACATTGGGTTGTCTTCCTGGAAAAAGCGATACTAATATTGACACCTGACTGCGACTTGGGCTTGGCCAGAAATGGAAACACAAGGACAAAAGCAGAGAGATTGCTACCGGAAGAAAAAGCATGTGACCAGTGATAAAGTGAGAAGAAATGCTATTGATTGGTGAACTGGCAGAGACTCCACAGGAAGGGAGAAGAGATAGGAGAAAGGGAAGTCCAAAGGTGTAGGAGTTTAGAGAGCCTTTGTCCTGCAGTCACCGCTGGGATCATTAGTGCTTTCTCATCAATGTTCCAATATTAGTCCATCTAGGATGGGCTCTATATGAATAGACCCACCCCCTTTGCTATTATTTCCTTATATATCTGACCAAGCATGTGCTCGTTTGCTATCCACAAATCCTGTTATCCAATCTAGAATACATTTACTGAGTCAGTGTCTTCTCCAGTGTCTGTTCATCCATTCCATGTACAAATGTTTGCTACTTTACAAAATACATGGGTGCCATACACCAAATTGCTGTGAAGACCTACTGATGCCTCACCGAACACAAGCTTTTCTGCTTTTCTTTCTCCCCCTTGATGTGCAATATGTGCTTGTTCTGCAGCTCTTGCCATTTGTATAATGCACACACAGTAGCTAAGTTAGTGCAGGAGTCTGAACCTAGGTGACCTCTGTTCTGGAGACTGGGTGCCAGTCCTGCTTGTTTTCAGCAGAGTTCCCACTCACACATAAATCTAGGAGCTCAAAGTACTTAGTAGGTGTTCAAATACTAAAGGTAGTCTCTGCCACTGCTCAAGAGTAACCTTAGTTAGGTTACTTAATGACCTTGTTGGCCAGACAAACAGTTAAACTACTTGTTTCAAAGTCATTAAACTTGTATCTAATACAATTTCTCTTAAAAGTCACTATGTCTTACAGGGTTCCATGATTAGCTTAAAATATAACAAATGATACACAATCAGGATAACAGAACACCGGAGAGTGGGTAATACATGAAAGAAAATGGTTATTTTGGTCCAAAGACTGGAAAGTCCAAGAGTATCCACTCTGATGTGGCTGTGGACTGTTTACTCATGACTTTAATGTCTCATTGTAATTATGGCAAGTCTAAGAAAAAAATGTAGACTAGACTTTACAAGTTGATAGATCACAGCAAATCTCTCCCTCTCCACCACCCTCTTCCTTCCCCTCCCTCTGCCACTCTTCCCTCCCTCCCTCTCCCTCTCCTTTTCTCTCTCTCTCTCCATCGATTTCTCAGTTTTACAGTTCTCTGTGTGAATTTATGATCAGTATTTTTAGTGATTGCTTTTCTGTTGTCTAGGCATCCTCTTCTTGCTTCCGGGAGTAATTCATAGCAAGTTTTATAGTTGAATCCTAATTGTGTCCACAAAGAATGGGATACTGGAGGCTTAATTCTCTCCAGTGTCCTGATCTACAAGAATAAAAGGACAAGAAAAAGCCACTTCATAATGAGGATGTTTTTTTAATGCCTTGGAGGAATCCATGCTGAAATATCAAGCAGTTTTGAAATGGAGTCTGTTAGTCTGTGTCTTCTGATGTGTTGTTCTGTTCTGGGCGCTGCTCTGCACCCATGGAAGCTCAGCTGATTACGCTTGCTAGATATCAAATGAACTCTTTTGAGGGATGCTCTCTCTTGACCATCACAGACAAAGCGCTAAAGCCAACATTCAGAGTATTCAAGAGGAAGTGCTGGGAGGGAGAAGGCTTCTCAGGGAACTGTGGGATTTTTTATAGATTGATTTTCTCCATAATGCACCTGGTCACTTTCTTCAGATTTCGCATCTGTAATTGGTCCACCAGTCTCCCAGTAGGCTCACCAATAGTATCAAATAGTTGATAGGACAGAGCCTGGCCAAGGGAAAAGATAAGGGATTTCACTTTGGGTTGTCCATCCTTCTTGTCTGTTTATTTGCTTCCTACCTCTTAGCCAGTTAGTGTTCTTCAAACACTGATCAGCTGTTGAGTGACTCTTGTCCACTAGGTACAGTGCATTCATGTTCCACATGAATCTTCAGATTACTCTAAGCAATCACTAAGAATGAGCACATGTGTTTAAAGGAAAGAAACTATGCCATCCTTTATCAATACCCCAGAGTATTCCAGGCTCCCAACTAATCTTTCACATGAGCTGAAAAAAGCTGGATTATGAAAGCTAACCTCAAATAGCACTATACTCGAAATCTGAATACAAACTTTGGAACTTATATCAATATAGCATAATCTATATTCACTTTGGTACAAAGGAGAGATGAGCATCAGCCAGGTTTAACTGCGATCTTCCAGTCTCTGAACTAATATATATGTAAATGCGCTATTGTTGGCAGAGGAAAACCCTTAACAAGTAGACTGAACATTTTGTCCATTCTTCTGTCAAGTTATTCATATATTTATACTTCATAGCCAGAAGTTTTATAAATTTTGAAATTATATAGATTTAGATACTTTTCTACAAATATACAAACTAAATAATTCATTTCTGCCAGTTTCCATTAATAGCAAATTAATTTTCTAGAAGTTGTGTTTTCCAAGTATATTTTTAACCAAAGAACTGGATTATGTAGGAAAGGTCAAAGATAGTGCTTATAAGCACTGCACTGGATTAGGTGATGGAGACAAGAGGATCTCTGGGGCATGCTGACAAGCCAGCTTAGCTAGCTCTCCAAATTCCAGGCCAAAGAAAGTCAGAATCAAATGTAAACAAACACCTTTCACCTCTACAGAAATGCGCACACATGTACACACACATTGTACTGGCTGGTTTTGTGTGTCAAGTTGACACAAGTTAGAATCATCAGAAAGGAAGGCGCCTCAGTTGAGAAAATACCTCCATAAAATCCAGTCTATTGTGAGTGGTGCATCCCTGAGCTGGTAGTCCTGTGTTCTATAAGAAAGCAGTCTGAGCAAGCCATGGGAACAAGCAAGTAAGCAGCACCCTTCTATGGCCTGTATGTCAACTCCTGATTACAGGTTCCAGCCCTGCTTGAGTTCCTGTCCTGTCTTCCTGCAATGCTGAACTATAATCTAGAAGTATCAGCCAAATAAACCCTTTCCTCCCCAACTTGCTTTTTGATCATGGTGTTTCATTACAGCAATAGAAACCCTAAGTCAGGCACCTACACAGATAGATAGATAGATAGATAGATAGATAGATAGTTAGATAGATAGACAGACAGATAGGTAGGTAGGTAGATAAGTAGATAGGTAGATAGGTAGATAGGTTGATAGATATCACTAGGTATATAACATGTATATATACAAACATACTGGCAAACTTTTATTTTATTATAGTGTGAAGAGAATCTTACAACCTTACCATTGCAAAGGTTGACCTTAACAAAAATATTCATTTATACAAAGAAACCAGTAGCTTCATTTGTCATTATTCTTAAACTTGTCAACTCTTTTTACAATATGAATGAGCAAATTAGGTGGCTTTGCATGCACATACACATATGTTTGCCTACACTTACAAACATGCACACATGTGAGTCAATTCCTTGCTGAAGAATGGAATATCCGATTTGTTCTTGGAAATAATTCTTCCAATTAGAATTCTGCCATGAGAAAATTTTTGCAGTTTTTAAGTTCTTTTTGTGCAGATGCCCTTTCTTGTTCCTTTTATTTCGTGACATATTTCAGTCACGAAATTTTACTCATGTATTTTACTGTTCCTTACAGTGTTACTAAAGTAGGCACTAAGAACAGCTTGGCAGCCTTGCCAAGGTGTAGTCCACCATTTGTTGAAATGATTCATCTTGTTTAAGCCAGCAGTGGTGGAGGCAGTTTGGATTTTTATCTTCTGCACACACCCATGCTAGGAATCACACCACAAGAAGAAGAGGGCTTTTCTTATTTGAATGTCTAAGAGTTGTACTGTGTTTCCTCTTCCCTTGAAAGCATTGAGTGTTACGAGGCTAGAGATGAACTGCTGATCACCACTACCCCCCTTCCTGAATGTCTAGCTCAGGAACCAAGGGTGCTCACTTTCTGCTGTCTCACTGAAGTCATCCCAGCCCTGTCAGAACACAGAGGAAAAGGAGGACCTTTAATGGTGTGGCTTCTGTTTGTTTCCTTCAAATGAGCTTTATTAACAGTCTGTGACATCCTAGAGTATATAGGGATTTTATATGCATTCCATTTCTTGGTTCTGAATCTAGAATAAAGCAAACAAAATTCCACTAGTTGTTAAAAATCTATTTTTAAAAAGTACTATAACACAGTTCTCTTAAAATGTAGTGAAATACAGCCAAGTATATTCTGCATAATCGCTCTGTATTTGCATGCTTTACTCAATATTATTTTAATCCCAGCCACTGGAATCAGATGTTTAAGGGCATGATTGTACAAACACTGTAAGCTTGTCTTAGCTTCCTTAAACCTTTGTATGTTTTCCAGATACGAGCACATTTTTATTACAAGAAATACTTGTCAAGAATTTGGAGCTAAATCAATCATGGTGATATAGAATTGACATCCTAGAATGAGAGATGCTATTGCAGGAGGACCACAAGTTCTAGACTAGCCTAGGTTATATAAAAAATTCCAGGCAAACCTGCACTACATACCACCTGTCTTTAAATTTTTTTTTTACTTCGAAGATCTTGAAAAAATAAAATCTATTATAAATCAGTAAATTTCCTTTCAATGTCAAAACAGAAAGGACCCCAAATGATCACCAGGAGAGTGGGAAAGTATTTTGTCTACTTTAATACTTTATGTAAATGTTTGTATTATACTACTTGTGATGTTTTAATAAGAAAGAAAAATGTGACAAGTCTTTGAAGTATTGGCCAATTAAGCTTTTTAGAAAAATATTCTCTTAACTTCAAACGAGTGTAGTAACTTTGACCTGTCACTGTCTGGAGAGGAAGACATGACCAAAGCAGAGGGATGAGCTGTTCTTCAGAAGTCTCCTTGGGGACCGTTATAGTCTCTGAATCTAAGGGACACGATAATGCTACTTGGTTTTGACAGTGTGGAGAAGACAGTACGTGGATCTGATGGACACCATGTAGAATTCCTTCCTTTTTTCCAGCTACTGCAGGAGCCATGATCTCTGCAATTTATTTATATTTTTTATACAGTGACTATATCCATGAACTACTCTCCACCAAGAATGACACTTCTGCCTGGTTATTTATTCTTTGACCATTCTCATAATAATCAAAATCAAAAGTTCATATTAAAATGAATGAAAAAAAATTTATGGATAGGAGGTGGATGACTTTGGAGCCCCAAATTGGTTTCTTTTCTCCTTCGGGACTCCCACGTCCTCAAGGTACATACCATGAAGAATGTAAACAAGTGTGGTGGCTCCAGGACCAAACTAAAGCTAGAAAGCTTAGGGCACATAGCACGGGACAGGAGCTGGGCAGGCATAGGAAGGCAGCGGGAAGTCTGGACACTAAACAGAGGCAGAAGTGTCAGCTCCTTGCCGGCAGGGCCAAGCGAGAGGAGAGAATCCGGTCCAGCGGAGTCTCTCCGGGGCTGAGCGGGATGGCAAGTGTCGATGACCCAAAAGAAACACGCCAGGCCAGGAGTCTTGTCGAAGCAGGAACTCTCTTTAAACTAGGCACTTGCTTATATAGAGAAAGCAAAGAGATGGACACTTGGGTATGGGAAGAGATGATGTAGGAGGCAGGGAAGGGTGAGGGAGGGTAAGGGGTAACTGACAGGGCCAATGGCAAAGCTTCACATCAGAAACAGCAGGGCCAAACAGGTCCTGCTGAGTCACTCCAATACAGAGGTGACTGAGACAAGCCTCTCCCACAAGGCCGCAGAAACTTGAGCCTAGCTGATATTTCTTCTCAAGGCCCAAACCAGGGCCAAAATGGGACCCAACACAAGACAACTGAGTAGCAGTGACAGGCTATTCAAAACAGCACAATCAAGCAAACTTAGAACTGTGACTTCTCACGGATTGTAGCCAATCAGGTCTAGACTTTGCTTTTATGAAACTACTTATTCGGACCGCTATCTAGTTCAGTGTGTATGATGGTCTTAACCATAAGCAAGCCTTTCTCAGGAGCACCCAAGCCAGAAACAGACCTGGAATGTTGAGCAGATTGCACCAAGCCATTTCCACAAAGCTCACTGTGTTCTTTTCTAAGTGAAAGAAGGAAATAAACAGGTCTTGGCATCTTAACAGCAGCTTTTGCTTCTCAGCGAGGTGGCTGGAATTAAGTGAGCTGTGGGGCATGCTCCTTTGTGCTGGGACCTGGAGCTGTCTGTTGGCAATTCAAGATGGCTGTCTGCACTGGAGGTTGGCTGAGAGGCCTGGAGTTAGCATAGGAAGTGGAATGCTGAAGTTTGTTAGTATGTTAGTGTCCACTCTTACCTTAGCAAGAGGAGGACAGGGAAAAGAGACAGTGGATGTGTTCTATGGCATGCATGTGAATTTCAAAGGACAATTTTCTGGAGTAAGTTCTTCCTTCCACCTTTAGTTCCAGAGATTGAAAATAGGCCACAAGACTTAGGTGACAGACAGCATGCTCATCTACTGAGCCATTTCACTGACCTTCAGGGCTCACTATTATGGTTGTTCTTCTTAACCTATCCCACATTGATGCTGTGAGTGTGTATATGAGTGTGTGGGCGTGGGTGTTACTGTGTATGCTCATGAGTGTGTATGTATGTGTGTGTGAGTGTGTATGAATGTTTATGTGTGTATATGAGTGTGTATGTGTATATGAGTGTAATTGTGTGTAACTATGTATGTGTGTATATGAGTGTATGTGTGTGAGTGTGTGTATGTGTGTGAGTGTGTGTATGTGTGTGAGTGTGTATGTGTGTGAGTGTGACTGTGTGTGAAAATGTATTTGTGTGTGTGAGTGTGCGTGTGTGTAAATATGTGTGTGAGTGTGTATATGAGTGTGTGTGTGTGAGTGTGTGTGTGTATGCATGTTCATAAACACCATAATGGAGAAGGTAATAATATCTAGTGACTTGTAAAGCAACACTGCTGAAAATAAAATGTGAGCACTATATGCAATCCTAAGACTTTGTAGATGCTACATCTTAAATAAGTAAAACAAAATAACTAAAATTAAATAATATACTTTATTTAGCATAATATGTCAAGTGTCATTTTTAACGTATACAGGGTATACAGAGATACCCATGAAAGTCATTCTTGTTCAGCACTGTGTCACTGAGAATGGATATAGATTTTACACTGATCATATCTCCATTCAAACTGCCCACATTTCAGCTACCCAAGAGCTATGTGGGTTCATCTACCTAGATCATGACTAGCTCTTAGCACAAAGATGCCGCATGTGAATTGCTGCCTTCTGACATGTCAGCTCTTCAGCTGCATATGTTTCTTTTCGCAGGAGAAAACCATGTGACTAAATACTTTATTGCAGACTGTAAGTCACACAAATGCATACACATATACAAATGAGCACACCAAATTCAAAAGTAGCTATTGATAGCCTGTATATTTCCTTCTAAATTAACCTGGAAAATAAAATGAAGTATTTCCTTCATCTGATGCTTTCTGAAAGCATGCATGGGTTCTCCATGTGTTAAGTAGTTGGTGTTGTCAAAGCCACTGACATCATGGATGGCCATGATGCCCATGGTAATCTTTTGACAGAATGCCAGTAATGGCCACCTACCACATCTGAAAAGCTGACCTTGTAACGATATTCACATTCTCTTGTTTCTGCTGACATACTCTCAACCCAAAAAAATGGTTTCAAAATGAAAGGCTAACCAAGTACTTTTGGTTCATTAAATTATCGTTTGGTGCCAATGAGGGCAAAACATCAAAGAAATGAATATGCAATGGGAAGCATCTTTGAATGTTGACATTTGAGCTACAGGAATGTAATACTTGGAGACAGTTATCTAAGATGACAAGGGTATCCAAATGAACATGGCTAAAGGTCCCTGAATTACTGTATTACTAAACTAATTTAAGTTCAATTTAATTTTTGAAACCTGAGAAGTTTATCTCATTTCTACCACACTAAAAATATTTGTGCTGAAATGAAACTTTGTAACAAAGGATCTAAGATCCTCTCCATTAATTAGTAAGTGCTAAGATACCATTAAATACTTAAAACAGGGATCAAGTTAACAGATACCGCTCTAGTTGGTGGGTAAGATGATCGTTGGCACTGAATTCATTGGCTTACATAAAACTCTGTATGCACTTTCCAGCTGGTATGAGGTACTGCTGGCCCTGCATTCCAGCTCAGCAAATGCTCTTAGAATTTTCTCTCCCTGGTGACAAAATTTCAGGGAAGACATTTCTGATAAGTTAGTTCTTGGCCTTAGGAAAAAGTGGCTGGGGTTCATTGTGCTCTACCTATCTTTTTATAGGGTCAGCCCCTGATCATTTCTGTTCCCTAAACCTGGTGTAACACACAGCAGGTCCATGATAAAAGACTAAGTGAGGCATCAAAATGCAGTATTTTGTATGCATTACTAGCTTTAACTTCCAAGAAATATTTCTCATGATTGACTACACAAGGAGTTGTAAACTCAACAAGCAAGGGCCAAAGTGTCAAGTTTATATTCAGCACAGTAGGGGATAAATATATCTTCATGATTCTGGTACTCTTAGAGGAAATGTCAGATGAAAATTTGAGTCTGGGTCAGATAAATCAATCCCAACAGCTGATATTCATAGGTCCTCTTCACTTAATTGTACAGCTGATAACCATATCATGCTTCTTCATCTCAACAAGTGATTGTATAAGCATTAGCCATCACAGCTAACTTTACCACATGATCACTTTTAATCTTGGGAAACCAATTCAGTCAAGAAAGCCTGGTTTAGAGGTCCAGTAGTGGTAAAATGTTGGTTGGGGTGATAGGTCACTTCTTCAAAATGAATAGAAATTAAATCAGTGAGAAAGTCACCAGTGAGTAGCTCTGTCCTACCTCAGAGCACCCACTCAGCCAACCACATATGTCCCTTCCTGCTAAAGCAATGCTTTTCCAAGGGAAGTCTCCAAGAGTCATTCATGGACTAATTTTCCTTCTGTACTATGTGGACATTGTCTTAATGACATGAAAGCTTTAGTGAGGAAAAACCTTGGAACCATATTACAAATTAAGGTGTCACAGTCTCAATGGATAGTCGTCATATTCTTTACTACGGTGACTAGAGAGAGGGAAAGGTAAGCAACGGCAAAAAGGATGCCTTGTTAAATCTTGCAACTTGAATGCCTAGCTTTTGATCATTGGGAGGAAATGCAAAGTGGGCATGAAATACTTTCCAAAATGTTGAGCTATCATCTTTGTATTCAAGTACAGTTGCTGTGGCATGAGTTATGCCAGACACTTCTTACACAGAAAACATGTTTACTTGAAAGACCAACTGGCTGACTATGATTATTCAAATATGGAAATCTGACAAATACTTTATTGAAAATAATTGAAATAAGTTCAATACTTCAGGGAATGATGAAATTCAAACCTTCCGTGGGATGTAGAAGTTTGAGGGGAAGCTCGCATCTGCTGCTATAAGGTTGACAGCTTCCCAATTCTGGAAATACTTTTCTGATGAAAGGGATGATGGTATTAACAAAAAATAATTGTTATTGTTGAAAATGAACTGTGTCAACATTTAGAATATTTGTTGTGCTGAGAGAACCAATATTTTCCAAGAGGAAAATGCATGATCTTATATCATCATACATAGGCTAAAAATCTATACAAACCACATCCCCCACCATAGATTTTGTGTAATGAATGAGTCACTCAGGTTTTTCACTGCATACTTTGCATACACTGCATAGATTGCATACAATGACTAACTCAAGAAACAATCTGTTGTTGAGTTTCTATGTGCTATAACAAAGTCAAAGAATGATGCTCAACCCAGAGTCACACAAATAGCCTGAAGCAAACTCAGAGGAAGTCAAGAATAATAGAAAGTGATTTATGTCAAAGAAGGAGGGTCTGGCAGGGGTCGGAGGGAGATGGGGCTGGTAGCCAGAATGTTGTATGCACATACATGAAACTGTGAAAGAACAAGGCTTATTCATAAAGCAAGCATGCTTCTGTCTTAGTTTAAAAGGATGTGAATTTTTTTGTTCTGGGTTACTTTCCTCATTCTGTAATCAAATATCCGACAAGAAGCAATTTAAAGAGAGGAGGGCTTATTGTAGCTCACAGCTTGAAGAATTATTCCACCATAGAAAGGAAAGATGGTAATGAGAGTGAGAAGTCTACACTTGCATTCCACGCTTCCTCAACATAAGAAATGTCCTGAGCTTCCATCGGCTCCAACTTTTAAGAGAGTCCAACTACCTCTCACTGTACGTTTCTGAAAAATGTTTTTCTTATTATTGCACTATATGGAAAATAATTGTGACTATTTTATTAATGAATTTCTAGGTGAACATTTTTGATTTATATATTTTAATGTGGAATAAGATAAATAATGATAGCTATAGCAACCATGTTCTGAAGTTCTTTAGGTCTTCAGAAAAAAGTGTTTGAGAATCCTTGTTATTACCTTCCTTAATTCCAGAGAAGCAAAACAGTTTGGTGACATAAATAAAAGGGAAATTCTTCTATTCCTTCTTTGAAAGGAATGATTTCCTCTGACTCACATGAAACTTATGTCTCAACCCTTATTTTCCATCAGGCAAGAGACTGAGGCACATGGTGCACATAAGGGCCACCAGTCCAGCCAGAAGTATGCCCTGAAGGGCATGGGCTAAGCAGAACCCAAGAATCAATGCTTTTTCATTCTGTGACTTCCACCAGAAAGACCTTCCTTGTGTAAAAAAAAAATACAATACCATATTCTGCACATAAATACATTTCTCCTCATGAATCCAGGTACAAATTGCAAGTAACAACATGCGAATCTGGTTTTCAAGCCACAAAAATTGCGTCAAATAACTGTTCCATTTGTGCACCCACATTATTTTATGAGGATGGGCTTTATAGTACAGTTTTATGCAGATCATGAATTATAATGTTCATAGCTACATGGAATCCCATTTGCTCAGCACAAGCTTAATTCAGAATATTTGCAGGAAGTATCCTCGTCAGCATGAGATCATTTACTTTTCTGTCCTATCCTCTTAAATGCCTCCACTATGATGACATATTTTATAAAATAATTTTTATTTTAAATTTTACTTTATATTTTGATAACCAATTTTGTCTTTTCCCCTCCCTCCCTCCCTCCCCTCTCCCTTTCTTCCTTTCTTCCTTCTTTCTTCCTTGGTTCCTAATTGTTTTGACAGTTACACAATAGTAAAATCAAAGCATCCTTATACTAGGTCAAACTGTAGCACTAATCTCTTAAAAGGATGCTGTGGACTTCTCTGTCAAATGAACAAACCAACTCTGAGCGAGATTTGAAGGTCATCTTTTACCAGGAGATTTCAATAGAATCTGTGTTGTGCCTGTATGTGGCTAATTAAAAAAAGTCTTCTAAAAAATTAATTAGACTAATCTTTGACACACTGGTACTTAATGTTCACAATCCAACCTAATTTTCTTTGGATCAATTTGAGGGGTACTAAGTGGCAAGAGACAAAAGGCTGAGGTTGGATAATTTTTTTCCTACTCAAGATAAAGTGTATTAATCATTTCTCTTGGCCTGGAATTAATTTCAGCATGAGGGTGTTTCAAGGCCTAATGAATTCCTCACTATGGGAAGCTTTTGCTGGCACACAGCTCTAGTTTCACATTGTCCTTCGTAAAAGATTTTAATCTTAAGAAAATGTAAGATTCATAAATCTGATACTTAGTAAGCAAATGAGACTTTCATTAGTTTTATACCTCACGTGTTTTACTTAAAAACACATGAGAGGCTAGAGAGATGACTTAGCAGTTATGATAATTTGCTCTGCAATCATGAGGACCAGAGTTCAGACCTCAACACCTGCATAACTAGCTGGGCTTCCCTACAAATGAAGGAGGACCATTGGGGGCTGCTGGCTTCCAGCCAAAAGGACAAGCCCCAGAAGGACATGAAGAGAGTGATGAAGGATCCTTTCTTCTAGCCTCCACTCCATCAAATAGGCACATGGACTCCTCCCATATAGCATCTACACATACCTCAGACACACTTGAATAAACAAATAAATGTCTGTTTTATTTGTTTTACAAAATGGTATAATCAATGTTTTTCACCATGTTTTTGGGGAAAAGGCCTCTATTTTCTGATATTTTGATGTTTCGGCATACATAAAATTTGTACTCTAGAATGTACTACTACAAAATAAGCACTGCTATCACAGTAAAATGAGGCCTTCTGCTCTGCTTTCAGATGGATTTAAAGTTGATGATGACTTCATCTGTATATTCACTCACGGATATGTTTGTTCATGTAGCAACTGCTTCTACATGCCTAGAGTGCATGAGCCATCGTTCTGTGTCTCCAAGCTACTATGGTGAACAAATTCCCTCTTTGTCAGGCAAACCATTACTGTGAAGAAACAATGAATAAATAGTGCATCAGACAGAGGACATGCTACACAGAAAAACATTCAGAATTGGATTAATATCATTTTTTTTTGTTTTCCTTTAAATGGCCCACTCAAGCTGCACATGCTAGAATTTGAGGTAATTCCTTTAGTAAATTTAGTAAACAAAAATTTGCCTCTTACAGCTTTTTCAACACCATGTGCCTAAGATAGGCCATCAAAAGTTAACAAAATGTTTCTCCTGTGGCTGGCTATGGTAAGATACTGACTTCTAAGTCTAATCTGAACCTTGGCTAGAAGCTTCCCAGGAAGCTAAATAAAAGAGATAGCACTCATTTTAGTGTGTGTGTGTGTGTGTGTGTGTGTGTGTGTGTGTGTGTGTGGTGTGCCACATGTTTGCAGGTGTCCTGGAGTTTAGAAGAGGGGATAGGATCCCATGGAGAGTGAGTTATAAGCTGCTAGATGTGGATGCTGGAACCTAAATTCAGGGCCTCTATATGCCTGGTAAGTGCTCTCAACTTCTGAACCATCTCTCTAGCACAAAAGATGATATTTTTATTTGATGTCCTAACACTAAATTTTAACTCCAACTCACACTAGAAATTCTGAGTTTCTGAGTTAGGCAACCTAGAATTTAAGTTAGCTGACCTATAATTTAAATAAAAATATAAAGAAAGTAAGTTATCATTTTCTGTTTCCACCTCCTGCTCCTGCGGGGATGTTGCTTGTCAGTGTCCTGGGGCTATAGCAGACCAAAGAATAGGATTGATGACTGTAATTCACAGTGACTTGGGAGGCAGCCACTTTCAAGTTCAAGAGTGAAAAGAATCATCTGCGTTCCATTCTGCACATGCTGGGTGTGCCACAGGGACCAGAGGAGATGGATGTACCCATACATTAGACACTGGTATTTAATCACTGTCCCTGAGATGCAGGCAGAAACAGGGCCACTTCTTGGTGGAAGAAGAATGGAAGACTCTAAAGCCATCTTAGAATCAGTATATCATCTGAAGTAGAATTGTTATTAAAGCTATGAATCTCAGTCAAGGTAAGCCACCTGTGAGATACTTCCACACAGTGACTCCATGAATGTTGTCTGGTCTCTTTCTGAGTCTGCTGCAATCAGAGGTGACCAAAGCAAAGACAAGCATGTAAAGAACTCAGTCTAAGAGTAACAGGGAGAAACAGGACCCCAGGAAGTCATTAGTGACTCTTCATTGTCTGTTAAAGCTATGCATAAACTTGTGCATCTGTGTGGAATATGCTATCATGTATGTATGTATGTACGTATGTATGTATTATGTATGCATTATACAGAAAATACAAGAGTGTGTTCTAAGTGTCTATTTATTTCCTCACCCCATGGTTTGCAGCAGTATTTTTAATAAGGTCAGGGGTAATATTTTACCATGTAGCTAATTTCCAAATACATGAAAATTATTAGTGTATCAGAATACCAATTTTTCAAAACATAATTATGGCATTCACTTTAAGAAAACAAAACATAGCAAAGTAGTTCAAGTGTAATGACTCGTTTAATTCCAATAATGCCAGAGTGTGAGTACCTAGAATGTACGACAGGGCACGCTGATGGACACAAGGGTTAATTGCCCTGTGCACATTTATCTTCTACTAATAAATCTTAAGAACCAATAAGCAAGGCTGAGGATTCAAATAAGGGAAAAGAAAAGCTATGGTTAGACAGTTTTCAACGTAGATCCAAAATCAAAAGGCTTCTGACGTCAGGCCAGAAAGTTCAAATCATCGTGGTGGGCATTTTAGATATCCCAGGTAAAAGAAATAGGAAAGTAAAGGGTTGACTGGCCCCGGGGTGGAGGGCTCCCAGCATTCTCTGGGGTCCTTGGTTCCCCTTCCCTTTTCATCCCCACTCTCTTAAACACTGTCTGTGGCTCTCTTCACTCGCTTGCTTTATCTCCATACATGGATCACAGAGCTTCAGGTTTCTGCTGCTCCAATCATCAGGCACCTAGAATGATATTGTCAGCCATGGGCAGGGAGAAGAAAGCGAAGCTGGAAATGAAGTGGAGAAGAATGTTGGAAAAGAGATATTGATGGAGATGCAGATAATGTAGCTGGGTCACTCCCAGGGCAAGGCTCAGGGGACCTCAGACATTTCTCTTAATGCTAATCTGTAAATTCTTTCAGCATGAAAAATCTTTTAAAAGCATTCATGTTGCAGAAACACAAACTATTTACCATTTATATGTGATTATATTACAATAATCGTATGGATTATTAAATAACCTTAGGCTTTCTTTGCTATCACCAGCTTCTGTGGTGTATCTATTTAAAACTGCTGGAGTTTACTCTCTCAGAGAACATGTTATTCTGAGACATCTGACCTCGCCATAATTTCCTTGGCTTTAGCTGAAATTGTGATGGTGCAATATTCTAGAAAATTGCCTATTCAGAAAACAGAAGAATTCATGCTCTCTCACTTCTAGTTCTTAATCAACTGAAAATAAAGGGCTATATTAAGAACTCATGGTCGTTGCTAACCAGCTGCTTCATCTTGGATGGTGACTTCATGCCTACAGACCTACAGGCCATCTTCCTCTGTCAAAGATCTTCTAGAATAAAAGTACATTTGTCTTAGGGTAAATGAAAGCTGGGCTTCTGAATAGTGTATTCCAAGTTGTTAATAGTCTAAGGGGCTGTATATTCTAGAACTTCCACCCAGGCCTTTGCTTCTGTAATAAGCATGTTAGTGTAAATGGCTCAATACAGGTGTGTTTTTTCATTGCAGGTAAATAGGATTTACAAGCCCCTGGAAGTACTTGAAAAATCTTCAAATGCCACAATCAGCTGCAATTTCAAAGAAAACAAAATAGATGGTTCTGGAAAGTCCATGCTGTTTCTTCATTGAATTTTAGGTGAGTGCTTAAGCCAAAGACATTAGTCTAATTGTCCAAAAATGTGCTTTTCCTCTTTGCATAAGAATGGTGTTGAAGAGTATCAAATAAGTTTCGTTCACTGTTGTTCCCAATTGAAGGCTTCATTTTTTCACTTTTGCTTTCTTCCTATTAACAGAAACTATCTGACTGAATTTATGAGGGAGATGGCTTATATTGGGGGAAAACCACGATACTTTATTCTATTCTAAAAGCTATATAATATTTTTAAGCATAAAAAGTGTATTTAATATCAGAGTATTAAGTCAAGATGGGGTAGCAGATAACCAAGTCGTAATAACACAAACCAAAAGGCAAGTGGATGGTGATTATATTGGCTTATTAGCAAGTGAATGTGTGAGGGAAGCAATTTCAGAAGCTTCCTGTTGGGGGATTTTATAATGCGTAGATTAGAAGTACAGAGCAATTAAAGTCAGGTACAGTAAATCTTACAGTGCTGTATGCAATGACACACACACACACACAAATACACACACACACACATACACACACACACACACAAATACACACACACACACACACACACACCCCAAAGCTTTGTTTCATCTGACTACAAAATAGATAAATCAATGTTGGATTATCAAATGTAATTACCCTTCAGTGCTACAGAAGACAGTGATAGCAAGTTAGTCATAGAGTTTTCCTGAAATGTGCTGTTGTTACTCTTCATCAGGACAGAGGAGAATCAAAAAGTTGAATGGCGGTCATATTGAGAATTCCCACTTCATCCTAGAGCCAGCTTTCAAAGAAGTATTACTGCTTTATTCTCTACTTTAAAGAATGGCCATGTCCAGAACATCAGATGAGAGTTGTGCTCAGTTCTTAGCTAAACAAGGCAACTGGCAGAGCAGCTATCATTGTCCAGGTCTAATACAATAGACAGGCATACTTCCTTTCTACATTAAAAGGTATGCAAGTGGAAACTATTTAATCAGTTTAAAGTCGTGAAAATACAGTATAAGTTAAAGTGTCATTATGACATGTCTGAAAACAACTTTGGTTAAAATTCAGATTTAGATTCGTCATCCATGCTAAGTAAATGAGATAAAAGATCAAAATCGCATGTGTGCTGAAATGTCTGCTTTTAGTCTCCAAGATCTCCTTTGTTATTTTGATTAATTTCAAAATGAAAACAAGACACTCTCTCACAGTCTTATTAAGTGGGTATAAATTTTCTTTACTGAGATTGATTGTAGAACTAAAACAGTGATTTCCTTTATTTTTCAAGAGATTTGTTTGCTCCAATTCCCAAGAAGTAAACTGAGTACATTTCAAAAATCTTAGTAACTCAATTTGCCTCACGTAGCCATTATTCTAGAAAAGAAAATGAAAATGAGAACTGTGCTCCTGGGCAATTTGTTCTGCTGTTGTGTCTGTCCGTGTCCATCTTTATCTGCAGGGCCATTACTGGTTTTATCCAGTGCTATCTACAATGGGGACTGATGCCCCTTGGGCCGTATTTTATTTATCATCGCTGGAGAGCTTTCCCAAGTGACTTTGAACTCTGACATACCACCTCGTCCTCTGTCCTTAAGAAGTCTGAATGTTACTGCCTATAGCTTCCTACTACCACTACAAACCATCATAGACCCCAGCTCTGCTAGTTTGAATGAGAATGGCCCCATAAGCTCATATATTTGAATGTTTAGTCCCTAGTTGATGGAACTGGCTGGGAAGGATTAGGAAATATGGCCTTGTCGGGAGATGTGTGTCACTGTCACATGAGGCAAACTTGAAAGTTTCAAGGCCCCACACCATCCAGATTGCTCTCTTGGCCTCTTGGTTGTCTCAACATGTAAGTTCTCAGCTATTGCCCCAGCAACATGTCTGCCTGCCTGCTGTCATGTTTCCCAGCCAGGATGATCATAGACTTTAACCTTCTGGAACCATGAGATCCCAAATTACATGTTTTCTTTTATAAATTGCCGTGGTCATGATATCTCTGCACAGCAATAGAAAACACCCAACACACCAACTTAGTTTCCCAAATCTTCTGTCCTCTGTGCACTATTTCACTGGATCACATTCTCTTTTAAATACTGCTTTTTGGGGGGGCTAAGTTGCAAATAACCCATCTGTTTTATTAATTTTTCATAAATTTAAGAGAGATAACTTGCTTCTCCCCCCAAGAAAACAAATGATTCCCAGGAAATAAGGGTATACTTAGCTGGGTTTTTTTCTCTTAACTCTTGCATGCTTTCTATTAAGACCTTGAGATTAAAGACACAAAATGACATCAATAGCATGAATCTCTATCAATAGTCACAGGTGCTTGCTACCAATCAAATCAAGAGATAGGAGATCACCAATATACTGAGGACAGCTCTTCCAGTCTGTTCTCTCAGCAGAAATAAAATCCTAGTTTGCATCTCTGGTGGCCAGTCTTGCTGGTTCATCAATAGAATCATACGTTGTGTCCAGTGGTTATAAGTCATTCCTTATAAAATGAAAAGAATTTGTATTCTAGAGCAATTTATGCTTTCCATCAAAGCTTAAGAAGAGGAAACAACCTCTCCTATACCCTGCCTGCCCCCACATATTGTGGCCTCCCCAGCTGTCAACACCCACCACCCCAGTAAGGTGTTTATTACAAACAATCAATCACTGGAAAGAGAGGTGGGCGATTATTGGGATGTAAGGTGAATATGTAAATTAATTAATTAAAAAAATCAATCTGTCTACATTGACTCACCACCGCAGTTCATTTTGTGCATTAGTGAACATTCTAACTTTTGACAGGCATGTGGGACATGATCAACCATTGCTGAATCACTAAGTTTCTCTGCCCTAAAAACTGTCCTGCATACTAGACCCACTGGTATTTTTAGTAGACCCAGAGTTTTGCAGCTTTAGGATTGTCATGTTAGAATCATAAGGTGCACATACAGCCATTTTAGACTGTCCTGTTTCACTCAGTGATGGGCATCTATGTTTCTTGCTGTCTTTTCATGCCCTGTTTCAATTTCAGCCTGAATCATACTCCACAGCTGCGATAGACCACATTGTATATGTCTATTCACAATCACAAATAAAACCAACATAAACATCTCTGTGCAAACTTTTGTGTGATTGTGGCATTTCATTTCAATTGGGTAAATACTAAGGAACAGGATGAATGAACTGCAGAAGAATGTGTTTAGCATAGTAAGAGACTGTTACCACCTTGCATCTCTACCAGCAATCAGTAGATAACCTGCTGCTTCCTTCTCTCAAGAGCGTGTGTTGTTGTCATTGTTTTGAATCTTGGTTATTCCAATGGGTGGGTAGCTTTGGTTTTAATTAGCAATTCTCTAATGGCAAATGACATGGATCATCCTTACATGTGCCCACTTGTCATCTATATGGTATCTTCTATAAGACTGCTATTTGGATCTCTAAACTACTTTTGAATTGGGTTGTTTGTATTCTTACTATTCTGTCTTATAAATTCTTTGTACATTTTATATCTTCTAAAGATCTTTCATAAGCTGTGTTTTATCTTGCCTTGAAAAATGGGGTGTAAAAACAATGGAAAACAACTTACTGTATCTAAATCCATATTCCTAGCTATACAAAATTGCATGAATTTGCTATTAAAAAGAAATGCTGTCACCTTTCCAATTTTCCATTCCAAACTAATGGAAAGATTGTTTTAAATTCTTAATCATACTCTAAATAAGATGTTACTTATTTAATGTTCAGATATCATAAGCATCATCATTTTTGACATAGGAGCACCATTGTGAAGCACAGTCTCATCTAGAATTACAGTTTCACGATTGCTTATTCATAGATTTTAAAAATGCTTATGATCTGAACATTTCACCTTTCCCATGATAAATACTGAATATGTTGAAAATCAAAGTAGTCAGGAGGCCAGTGTCTCTATTACTTAAAAGCAAACCTTTGCCCTGTCTGCACCAGCCTAGCCCCTCTCACAGGCTCTTCTGGTATTAAAGCATCTGCTCACTCGATCATTTCAGTGCCTAACTTTGTTTGTTAAATAGAAAGGCCCTGCAGTTCTCATTTCCTTCTCATTTATTTATGTAGACATTTTCTTTTCTGCCTTATCTCAGAGGCTATCACAACTGCCCATCTCTCCATTTTAATGTACTGTGGTTATCCTTGAAAGGACACACTGTTCCTTCTACCAATATTTTTCATCTATTCAACCAATGTTACTGTTGACTCTGAACTCTCTAATTTAGCATCCTTTCAGACAATGTCATCATGGACAGAACAGAAGTGCTTGGACCCTCTTGTACTTCTGGAGCTGAAAGGCACAGGGCTGAGTAGTTTTATAGTTTAAAAGGCAGTACATAACTGATATTCCCAAAACAAATTTTTTCTTCAGTTTGGTACCATACTGAAAACTATAAATTACAAGCAGTTAGCTCCAGAATATAGAGATGATATTTTATATATCTTTTAAAAAATCAACTGAGAAAGAAAACATGTTCACTAATAAAATATGCTACATGATACATAAGTCTAAAGAATTGTCCAGGAGGACACAAATGGGCAATGGTGTAGATACTTGGCTTTGGAATGATTGGTACTCGTACATCAGAGAAGGCTACAAAAATGTCCTTACTGACTTCATCAAGTTCCCTAGAGTGGGAATCACCCACCAACAAAGATCCCTTGGACCAAGCAGATGGTATTGATGTCATTGGAGAAGAGAGGTAGGGAGAGAAAGGTGCTAGTTTGTAGACTGAAGAATAAATTTTCATGTAAATTTGTAACCACTGTTTCCAAAAACAGATCAGGGAAATATTCTAACAATAATACAGTCTGTAGTGTAATGATGTTGAATCAAAAAGTATCATCTTTTGGTGGAAAGGTGAATCATCCTTTATCTATATTTATCTATATTTATATATTTATTTATTTATATAATAAATATTTATTTATATATTTATATGTAGAAATCATCTTTTATCTATATTTGTAATGCTACAAACTAGCATAGTAGGTAGCACATTATAGGTAGCTTTTGGATAAGTACCTGATGATTGGTGAAGATGACCAGGTAGTACTGGACAATATACATCATATATTCAACTTCATCGTTTATCACCTCATGTTATAGGCACTCTTGTCTCCTTTGCTAAATTTGAGAATACTGGGTCCCAGAGAGACTTAAGATGTTCTGGCTTCCAAGCCTGTGGACTTTGTACGTTCTACTTCCTCTTCTGTGATATAACCACATACAGTTTTAAACCACAGAAGCAGTATGTTTATGATTTTGAATGATATGATTTTACACTAATATCAAGAAATCATGCCTGCACCTTAAGTTTTTATGAGTAAGCACAAATTCCCTTTTTGATGTCTTTTCTTCCCTTTTAAAACTACCAAAACCATTTTCTGACGTATATTCAGGTCTAATCATTTCCAATCTTTAGTGCTTTACTTTTAAGTTAATATTTCAAAAATATCATTGCTGCTTTTATTCCATTTAAAAATGTGAAATTTTGACCAAGTTAAACTTCTGTGCTCAAATAGATGAATTCATTTCATTTGAGGAGCTAGGAAATAATATTCATGAAGCATCAGAACATTGATGAAATATCAGAACATCACTCCTGGTACATAATTAATAGCTAACAAATAGTAGATGACATGGTCCAGTCACCCTTGTTGACTGCTGACTTCCTCCTGATGGACACTCTCAGCTGCTCCATCGACAACAATCTATGTCCTATGTCCTTTAGAATTCCATTATGTGAGCACAGTAGATTTTTGTGGGAGTCCTGACCTTTGTTCCCTAATGGTTGATCATTGCTTGGACAAGATCATCTTCTTTTCTAGACTGGGCTCTTCATGCTTATGCTTTTACATGGATTCTTCTGCCCAGACTCTATTCCCACCTACACTTCTCTCAAAATGTCCCTTCACCTAAATGCATTCTTCAGCAATATCATGATCCTGTAGAGCTGTGACTGCTGCTCTTTCACAGAGACTGTTGAGGAACCCTCTTGGTCCAACAGTTGGCAGTCTTACTATGATTTACAGGCATCTAGGGCCATCATTAGCAGATCTGAGCCTACTGTAGACTTCAGAAAGAAAAGCAACCTTCTTCAAGTTATTCACAGAATCATATTCTAATGTTTCATATTATCTGTCTTTCTTCTCGGCATTTCATAAAAGATAAATGCCCCAGATCTTTTCAGTTCCTATGACATTCCTGTGTGAAGTTTAGTGTGAATTTTGCTTTCCAGTTTTTTGGAGATGAACCTGTGTGTTCCCAAAGTAGTTAATTAAAAAGCTTTATCTAGCGCCAGTAAAGGAAGAGGAGAGCTACAATCTGTGAAGGAGACCTCCCGGCCTGTGCCCATCTGCCAAGGCCAAAACAGATGTTCCATGCACCTCATGACTTTTAATTTTCATAATGATCTTTCCAATTAGCTGCTGTTGTTTTAGCTGTTTCAATGTAATAACTTGAGATCTGGTCAATTGGATAGCTTGCCAAGGACTTATTCCCGATAGAGATGCTTACTTTCTTCTATAGCAAACTCTCACTGTAAATCAGCTTTCCCAGTGGACCTTAGAAGAAGAATAAGCATGACTGGCTACTCTTGTGGAGAACACAGGTTCAATTCCTAGCACGGCAATTTACAGTCTGTAACTCCACTTCTGACCTTCTTCTGGCCGCAGTGGGCACCAGTCAGCCACATGCTGCATGGAAAGGTATGCAGGCAAAACACTCATACACACAAAATAAAAATAAATGGGTCTAAAATGAACACATAAATGTGTTCTGAACTTAAGATTGTCTTAAGTGAATCAAGCATGTGTGTAGTACAATTCTCAGTTCTGGGGATTTCTGACAATTTTCTAACAACATGCTACAGATTTGACTGTTTGCTTTCAGATGACTCAGATTAATAGTTGCAGAATCCTTCTCAGTTCATTTGCATAAATTAGTAGGATGGCTCTCTTTTTGGTATAAAAATGTTTTCTGATTATCCCATGTCTTCTTAGTATGTAAGCAACCTCAGAGTCACATGGCTTCTGTTCTGAAGTTGAAATTCTCTGAAGGGTTGTGGCATTCATAAAGGGTCCATTGGAAGAAAACAGCATCAGCCCAGTCGACACAAGGTCACATTCTTCTCATCCAGACAGAGCGAATGGCTTCTTGTGAGCTCAGAGATGGAGGCTGTGTTTTATCGTGCAACACATTTAGCTGTATTTAGTTCATAGACTTTATGCTGATGGTGCTTTCATGTGTAAGACACAGTGTGACACCCCTTGAGTCCCTGGTACATTCCCACCATCCTTGTACTCTCTTTTCCCATGAAAGCTTTCTCAGCAAAGGTTTTCTGACATTACGTATACTGTTTAAAACACCCTAATACAAAAGCTTTTCTATCCACTCCCACATTCCACTGTCTTTTCCTGAGGTACGTGAATAAGGTACCTAAAAATGAGAGGGTAAGTCTTCTTGTAACTCAGTTCTGAATAGGAACTCTTCCTTGTTGTGGGAAGGACTTTGACATCCTCTAGTTCAAAGGCTAGTGTGTATGGCTGTATATATATAGTGCGTATAATCCGCAAGCATGGAAGGCTCCTGAAGGATATGAAAGCCCTCAGATCTTGATGTTCTTAACGGCAGTCTAGACAGTTCATGATTGCCTCCTCATGAAAATATGCAGAATTCGTTCATATCTATACCCAGAGGCCATGCTTAATGTATACTATCTGCAATCATCTATGGTTACCAGGTAACCAATGCAGGTATATCAGGGTCTGCAATGCATCCGTGGATAACTCAAATACTGACCTTCTTTCTATCCAAGTGACCTTAGCCTTAGGTCTACCCTCAGCCATGCTAGGTGTTCATAATGGCAGGGGAAGCAGTAGCTTCCTCAGGAGTAGCTCATCAAATCATAAAAATGAGACCATTTATCATAATGTCCTTCTCTGATCTGGTAGAGATTTTGAGAATAGCCATGGTAGTACAGTGACTGTATTCTTCCCGATCTAAATGCTTCGTATTAAAAAGCTGTTGCTTTCAACAGCAATGTGGAACCAAGGAAAACCTGGGGGAGAAAGGCAACTTAACAAGGAAGCAGCTGCACACATCTAAGCATGATTGTGGGGTTAAGAGAAAGCCATGGCCATTCTCCATTGTAGTCCATGAAGATGTCAGCTGTCAAAGCCCTAGGAAGGAATATCACCTCTTCTTTAGATGTTTTACATTGTAAAGGTTGAGAGTGTTACAATTTTATGGAAACAGTAACAAATCTACTATTGAGCTGTAACTAAATGCCCATTTATTTTCTAGAGGGAAAATATCAAAGAAATCTCAGCACAGGGACATAATTCCACCCTTCTAACTCCTGTGATCTCAAGAGGTTTCCCTTCCCAGGCACAGGCATGGGGAGATTGGAAAAGAAGCCAGACCTTCACTTTTTGGAGAAGACATTATGTAACTGCTCCCCATTGTGTGAATTTTCCTGCGTAGATGTGAACAAGCATTCTTGACCCCAGATAGGTAGCACACAACAAACCAAAACTAGGCTTCCTCTCCAGTCTACCAGAGTGAAGCAGTAAGTTTACCAGGATTATTTCTGGGAGAATGGGGCTTACTTAAAAGGATCGTGCATAAAAGCATAAGCAACAACTCATGAAAGCAGCAGCTCTGGCCCATCTTGCACGACTTGCAGATGTCTCAACCAGTCGAAGAGTCCCCTCCTAGCAGCAAGTGTCACTGCATGTAGATAACCTTACAGAGGGACTTTGCAAGTCTTAAAGGTTTTAAAAACTTCCCCAGGGTTAGGGGATTTGTTTACTTCATGAGTCTAATGCATCTACCTCTTGTCTTCAGGAAA
Source organism: Rhynchomys soricoides (assembly GCA_019843965.1). NCBI lineage: Eukaryota > Metazoa > Chordata > Mammalia > Rodentia > Muridae > Rhynchomys > Rhynchomys soricoides. The sequence goes on from JADRCH010000258.1 coordinate 1,768,015, forward strand.
GAATAATTTGATTTTGGTAAGTTAGCTATTCAATATTGCCTATTCATAACAAAATTCTTCCGGTGAACTCTGAAACACACAGAGAGATAGAGATAGAGTTAGAGGTAGAGAGAGAGAGAGAGAGAGAGAGAGAGAGAGAGAGAGAGAGAGAGAGAGAACGCACTAGCCCTTGGGTGCTATTTAGAGGTCTTCCCACTTTGCTCCAAGCAAGACATATAGACTTCATTCAGCCCCACCTCAGGAAAAATTATCTGTGGATATTTCTATTGTTGGACATAGGGACAGGAAGTCTACAAGCATTTAGAGAACATAGGCTGGACTACCAATAAATATCCTACTGTGCTTTGAAGTGTCCAGAGTATAGACACTGCCAAGGTTGAACATTTTTGGTGAAAAATATTAAGAGCTCCAGGTACTACATACCGGCCGGGCACAGAGGCACCGGGTACTTTCCACAAGTTAGTCATTTAGTCCTCACCTCTAGTCCATCATCCTACATTGATTTGGGGATGCTGGGTTGGGTGCTCATAGATTAAATGGCTTACTTAAGGCCATCCAATCAACAAGCAGAGGACTGAATCTGAGCAAGGATGACTCAAACTCAGTTTCTATCAGATCGCCATGTCCCTCCCTGCATCTGTATTCCCTGAAACTCTTTGTCTCCAAGGTGTGCCTATTAAAATGCATGCATGTCACCTCAGCATATTGACAAGATTGTTAATGGTGGTCCATTATTCCATTCCTAGAGTGAACAACAGGCTTTATGAACCTGGGCTAGAGAAAAGACCATGAGGTTAGGAGCAAAAACAAAGAATTCTTTAAAAGAGAAAACCACATAAAACCCATTTCATAAGGTACCTTTGATGAGTTAAATGGGATTTCAGGACAAGAATTAAGAATGTAAAGAAAGACAAACCAGCCAGGTGTGGAGGTTTATACCTGTAATCCCTGGGAGCTACAGGCAGAGGGATAACAGCCTAATCTACATAAGATCCTGTGTCTAACTTATAAGACAAAACAAAGGCCAAACCTGGCACTGGATGTTTGATGTATGCATGGAGATCCTGTGGCAACAGGCATTGCAAGGGATGGAGATTGACTATTAAAAGGGATGACAAGTCACATCTTCCTGTCAGAGGAGTTTACCCCACTGCTTGTTGTCTACCATATGAGTGAAGAACAGGAAGTGTTCATCATCACAGAAAGGCACACAACTCACGTTAAACAGCACCTGCCAAAACATAATGACCACCTCACTCCATCCCCATTGACAGCAAGGGAGGAAGGCAAAAGTGACATTTTCAGAGAATGACTTATTGAGTCATAATTCCCTTGACCTTCTACTGCATGTGGTCTAGCATCTGCCTTTCAGCACTTCCACAGTGACTAGCTGGGCTCTGTCTCTTTGCAGGCTCCTGTTGGGTTCAGTCTCAGTGTTACATGGTTATTTGCCACTCTCCCAATGTGTCAACATTTTCATTTCTTCCTGTGAGGTGTTTTTGACTGAAGACATCTTTCCCACAAGCCCCTTTGAGTTTTCTTAGGTTTCTGAAACAAAGTGCTGCACATTTCATGAGCTGAATCAACGAAATTTATTTTCCCACAGTCAGAAGTCTGAAATCACAGGGTTAGTTGGGTATGCCTTCCTCTGAAAGCTTCAGGCAAGAGTCTTTATGATTCTTCGATGGTTCTGACACTGCTCATCCTTCTGTGGGGCTGTGTCATTCAAATATATGCCTACATATTCACTGGATTTCTGTCCATTGCATGTGTTCATCTCCATGCCCTTACTATGGTCCTTCTTGTTCCTTGAAGACTATTCTTAACAAGTTCTGAGTTTTCTAGTAGATAAGAAATATTTCAGAGATGCATTTCATTTTATTTTTGTGTGTATGTGTGCATACACATATGTGTGTGCTCGTGGGTGCCCACAAACCAGGGCATACCCCAGGAGCTGGAATTACAGGCAGTTGTAAGCTACCTGACATAGGTGTTGAGAACCAAACACAGTTCCCCTGAAAGAGCAGCAAACTGCTGGACTTCCTCTCTAGACCTGACATGACTTTTAGTAGGGACATTTCTTGTAACTTATTCAAGGTTCTCCAAGAAACAGAACTAAAATACACAGATACACAGATGTACAAACACACACATAAAGCAAGATGTATTAGTAAGAATAGTGCGCACAATTGTGGAGAGTTCTCTCCCAATTTGTAACCTAAGTGCCTAAAAAACCAGGGGAGTTGGTGGCTTGAGTTCCAGCCATGTTCAAATACATGTTCCAGCTTAAAGGCAGAGAGGACAATTCTCTCCTATCCAGCCTTTGATTCCGTTAAGGTTCTCAAGGGATTAGATGGAGAAAGTCAACATTGGTTAAAAGAAGTCAAGTGTTTATCTCATTCATAAATAGTCCCAACAGATACTCAAAATAATATTTGATCAAATATCTGTGCACCAGGCATCCCATTTAACTAGACACACAAGTGAAATGTCACACATTCATCTCACTGTACATCACCAACACTTTCTTTTCACATTCCAGTGACATGACACCAGCAAGGGGCTACCGGTGATTGATATAGATCCTTCCCTGAGACCTGTAGTGGAAGATAGAGAAGAAAAACCTTAGTGTTCTGTCAGCAAAGAAGACCAAGAGAATGCATATGCATTACATGCCCATGTGTTTATTTATGTACTTTTCTTGAGAGTCTCACTCATTCCATAGCCCAGATTGATCTCAACTTATAACATTTCTTCTTTCATCGGCCAGATCATCAAATGTCAAGATTACAGGCATGAGCACTATGGTTGACTATTTCACTTTTATTATTACTGTATGGATTTGTACTTTTTTAATTTTAATTTCAGCCTAACCTGCAAGGTAATGAGCTTCTTTATGGAACTTTCATACCTTTATTTGTGGATCTGCCCCCCACCTCCCTTCCACTGCCCCTTGACCCCTCCTTGCTGGCCTTCTTCTGCCCCCACCCCTAACCTCCCCTTCTGCATTCATGGTGCATGTATTCCAAATTTCATCTTGTTTGGTGTTGTCTATGGATTCTTCTCAGGGAGCTTTATTGTTCGATTGGTTGATCCTTCCATTTCCAACATTTCTATTTGTCTCTTCGTTTTTTGGTCTCAGGGTCCTTGCTTAGTCTTCCCCAAATGTTGTTTATTTTCTCCTCCAAGTTAGAAGTGTTTTAACCAGTTTATTAGCCTTCTTGTCAAGGGCCTGAGCTGACTTTCCCTTGCTTCATTCAGCTGCTTATTTGAGTCCTTTATGTGGTTGCACATCCTGTTGAGAAGTGAGTCTCTGAGATGCTTTTCCTAAATTTCAGCAGTCTCTTATGGTTTCTGTGTGGAGGGGCTGTGAGCTTGTGGACTGTAATTTTAGGTTTCCCTTGTTTGTTTTGTACAACTTTTTGCTTGCGGATGCCCCCACACTCAGGCATGTGCACAGCTCCCGCTGCCCCTTGCATGATGGTGTCTTCCAGTTTCTATTTTCCTCACTATTTTGCTTGTTTTATATGCATTTTATAAGCATCTTCCTGATGAATTGTCTTTACTTGAATTTCTGTCCCCTACTGCTACTTAGGGCTAAGCCATTGACAGAAATCCATCCGGGCATTAAATTGCAGCAAAAAATTCTTAGGCCTTTTCACTTGTATCCTCTGAATGGTTCCGGGACAGAAGCTCTAGAGTAGCTGGGAGAGCATAGATTATAGATTTGCTTTTGTGTATGAATATTTGACTAAGGAGGGGGAGGGAGGTTATAGAATGAAGGAACAGATATGAGCTATAGGCATAAGATCTGGTAGAGAAGCCATTATCAATATAGAAAGAATGTTGTTGTTTAGAAAGCAAAAGACAATCATAAAAGCCTTTGCTGGTGAGATACAAGTTACAACAACACAACAAAGGACAAAACCTCTAAATGAGTACAAGATTAATAAAAATAAACGATCTCATAAGTTGGCATGCTTGCCATCAAAATTCCTTCCTCAGTCTCCGATGTGGTTTCTCTTTCCCCTTGGTTCACCCTTTGTGTTTGTTTCCATGGGTAGAGAGGATGGCTTAATCTTAGTAATTCAAACAAGTCACTGTGCCCTTCCAGATAGCCTGGATTGCTGGGAACAAGCCCTTTCGCTGTGGCATTTAACTGGGCTGACTCCCTAGCTATAAGCTACAAACTCATCTATGGCTTGAGGATTTTTGTGAGTGGTGTTTGGAGTGGAACTGAGGAGGTGGGAAAACCTAGACTTCACTAACATCACAGTTCTGTGTTCTACAACAGTGTCTCTTCCTCCTGTGCAGTGCCAATGTGGGCTATGAGAGGCTGAGGGGCCAGCATCTGTCTCTCAGAATCATTTCTACCACCACACCTTTCCCTCTCCTTTTCCGGTACCTGCTCTTCTCTGGCCCACTCTCCATGTCTACCTTCTTTAGGTTTGTGTGATTTCATCTCAGGAGGGGTCCTGATTTCTCCTTTTTCTCCCAAGACATTGTATCTTAAAGCCTATTCTCCCAGAAGATGGAACTTGTTCAGTATCTGACTTCCCCAGCCAGAGCATCAATACTTACTCTCCCTGGGCCTATTTAGTAATCCTTTCTTCGTTTCAACCAATAATGTGCAAACCATAATAAGCACATCTTTGTAGTCTTTTACAAAGAATGGCTTCATTCTCTTCATTCTCACAGGAGTCTAACTAGTAGCCAGTTCAAGTTTATTGCAGAGACAGAGAGAGAGAGAGAGAGAGAGAGAGAGAGAGAGAGAGAGAACTTTGCTCAGAAATAACTTTACAAGTTGTTTCTACCTTAGACTGTGAGAAATGATTATTTAATTTCAAAGTCAACCATCCTTTTTACAATTAATCTGCATGTTTATGTAGAAACAGATAATACCAAGTAAATTTCTAATGTTAACTCTGTTAAAGGGGTTATAAATTATTAGAAATATTTTTTGCTAATTTTATTTTCTAATTGGCCTGAAGTGTTTAGGACTTGCTACTAGGCTGGGAGGTAGCTCAGTCAGTGAAGTGTCGGCCTTGTAGACATGAAGACTTGGGCTCAATCCCTAGATTCCACATTTTTAGTAAGAACTCATGGTGTAAGTTTGGGATCCTTCCACTGGGGCGATGGAGACAAACAGATCCCAGGAACTCACTGTTGAGACATTTTTACCCAGTGTGGTGAATTCTGTGCTGGTGTGAGACCTGCCTCAAAAATCAATAATAGACAGCACCTGAGGGACAAGATTTGGGGTTGTCCTCTGGCCTCAAGAGATAATATACGAACACACACACAACAATACACACAGGTACACTGGCAAATATATATGCACTTACACAAACACATACTACACATATGCATGTGCATACACAAAGGAGGTAACATAAAGCTCGAAAGTAATAAAGCAAATAGTATTTGAGTTCAAGATTTTAGATATTATTACCGTAAGTATGGCCCTAATGGCGGACAAGCCAAAGCGCAGCATGTAACACGGTGGGTTTCTCTATCTTTGTATGCCCTCACCACAATATTAAATTCTGTGATATGTATGACAAACACCAGTATCTTCTAAAAATACTTTTCATGTTAACGTGCTTCAGTGCCTTTCCACCTGCATGTTTATGAGCCAGTGTTCTAATGTTACATCAAGATGTCCTTTCCGGTATCTAACCTGGCCCGTGTAGATTGTGTTGGCTTCAATAAGAAATGAGGAACACCTGTTCAGCATTATTTACTCATTGGTATTGCTTCAAAAGCTGCAGTGCCTCCCTGACAGGCTCCTACTCCGGTTCCCTTCCTGTTTATTGTTCGTTCGGAGCCCTACCTTCTCCAGTTTCCCCCGTTGCACATGTCACTGTGAGAGTTTGAGAAGGAGGCATTGGTTTCATGAGACACTGGTCAGGCTGACGTGTGGAGCAAGCACCCGTGCCTCCCAATTGACCCCACTGAGCCCCTCAGCACTGTAACTTAGCCTCTGCAAGATCAGATGACTGTGGCTTCCTACAGTTGCCATGGACACCCAGAAGGGTTGAAAGTGCCCCATAGTCATAATATGGGTTGAACTATACAAAGTATTTAACCCTAGAGGAAAGGGCCCTTTACGTTCCTTCTAGTAATGGAAGTCAATTAAGTGTATTAAGCAAATTTTCAGGCGTTAGTTTATCAGTAGCCTCAGTTCACACAATTTTCTCCACAATGTACATTTTTCTCAGAACTCTTTCTGGTTCTCCTCGGGTAGTTTTGCTCTGTGAATTCTTAATTATATTTGTTAGTCTTTTTCTCTTCCCCTATAAACCACCATATGCCCCCTCCATTGCTTTGGGTAGTCTCTCCATAATAATGTGTTAACCTATCATGGCGACATCCTTTTTATCTAACTTGCCTTTTTTTCTGAAATCTTATTTTTTATCATAGTTATCACCAGCAATTCATTTTTCCCAAGCCTACAACCTTGCATTGGCTTCCCAGTCTCCTCCAGCTCATTGTCAGGTACCTACACACCTATTGGTTACAGACACACACCCTTCTTGATTGACAGGTAGATGTCCACTCCCCCGACCTACTGACTGATCAGTGACTTGCCATTTAATAGCTGAGTTATGGGAGAACACGCTTACTAGGCGCTATCATTCCTGCACAGGATCTTGGTCACCAGCTCTGCTGTGAGGCACCAATAGCACTAACCCCCTACAGAACACACTGAGCTCTGTGCTGTGCTCTCCAAGTCGTTTAGACACAAAGTCAAATAGAACGGGAAAACGCACCTAATATCCCATTAACCAATGTTTACTAAACATGGTGGAACACTATAGGGGTGACTTCCTGCCTAAACATTCTGCCTAGTTTGACCTAGTTAAATTATTTACCCATTCTCTAATCTGTTAACTATATTTGTTCTTGTGTGCTGATATCTAAAGTTGTATTTTCTCTGTGTGTATTCTTATTTCCACATCTAGATCTTAGCACCATTCATATTTGTTTGTATCTGGTACAGAAAGTACTTTCAGGATGCATTTGTTGAATTCAGGGAGGGCACCTCATTCAGCATAAGGCACATAGAGGAAACTTTGAAGCAATGACCCGCAGCACTGAGCATTCAGAATAAGAAAAGAAATTCTTCTTAAGAATGAGTTTTCAAGGGACTGGGGGAATAGCTCCATTAGTAAACTGCTCACCTCAAGGCATGAAGACTTGGGTAGGATTCCCAGAATCACACTGAGGAAACAAAACAGCAACAGAACCCAGGTGTGGTGGCGGCCCATGTTTGTAATCTCAATGTGGGGGGATGGAGGATGGGACAAGTAGATCCCTTGGGATCCATGAGGGGTAATGATGGATCCAGGAGCCAAGTGCAGCCTTTTCTTCCTCAAGCTGCTTCTTGTCAGGTGTCTGGCTACAGCAATGAACAAAGTAATATGGTGGCTCAGAGGTGTTAGTGTGGATTGACCATGATTGAAAAGCAAAGAAACAACAATATGCAGTCACTTTAAAATAGTTTCTTATTCCTCATCCACAATTCATAGTGTACCCTAGGTAATGCTAGGTACAACTTTTCATGAATAAGTCTAAAGTCTGAGTATGTTGTTTTACTGAGGATGAATCTAGAAGTAACTAATGAGTCAGGAGTTTGGAGGCCAGGTCCCATAAACAAGTACAATAAATTGGTTTTGAGCCCACACTAGATTTTCTACAGGATTTAAAGCCATCAAATTCACAGTGTTATTTAAAAATCAATATTTTCTATGACATGTCCATAAGGAGAAGAAAACCCTTTTCTTTATAAATGTATTAATACAACTCAAAACAAAATGGTATATTTTTAAAATGTATAAAGTGTCATTCATATAAACTGACACAGCCAGCAACAGCCCCATTCTTTCATTTAAAAAGATCAAGTATAAATAAATCTTAATATCCAAAGAATACTTTAGGTCAGCTGCTCAATGTAGCCTAAGAAACTATGTGCTTGCAAAAACTGTTCTGTAGATCACAATCTTCTTGCGTTATTGTTAACAAGATTTCTCCATTTATATTAACAAAAAAGGATTTTGTGGCGTCCAAAAGGAACTGTGATAGAACGTGATGTGGAGAAAAAATCGGGCCTTTGCAGAGCTCAAACTGCTTTGTCAGGTTTTACCTTTAGTAGTTTCCGTAGCCAGGGTTGTTGTGGCTGTGCAACTCAGGGCAAACCTGTGACCTCCAGAAGCAGTGCTTATACCTTGAGTGCTTAGGAAATCCCAAGGAATGAAGCATGTGACCTCCAGGACTTCCTCGACATATCTGTGAAGCCACAGCTTGGCAGAGAGACTCTCTGAGGGGCCCTTTCCTAAATCATCACCCGTGTCAATAATCATGGTTTCTGCCCAAAAGCTTGAATTCTTTGTGAGAAATTAAATGAGCCACCTCAGCACAGACAGGTTATCTTACAAGCTTTGTTCACACAGAGAGGTAAATTAATCTTCACATGCATGAGAAGGGACGGTAAACATGGCTTGTACACTGGCATCATATTTTCTGATGTTTAAAGAAAGAGAATCAAGCAAGATGCTTTCATGTTTATTGAAGAGTATGCAGCTCACTGAATGCTCTGGGTACAGGCCTTAGGAGCTAAGTAAATGATAAGCCCTTAGGTTTGCAAAAACGAAGAACAAGGAGAGTCACCCATGTGGCATCTGTAAAAGAAAACTCCAGGTAAGGACTCCTGAAAACAATGGGCATAGGCCATGAAAGGCCTCTCTTTTCAGCCAGCCACACAAGGGCAGTGTTATGAATTATTCACAGCGTGGTTCTATTAGCCTCTCCTCCAGCCACAGCTCTGAAGAGGATTAGCTGGGGCTAATTTCCAGTGTGGCTCCCCTTGCCTTCTTGCATGTTCAGCTGCACACACATTTCATAGCATTGTATCCCATGAGTCTCCACACTGGAGGGTTGTTCAGGGTTGTAGCAGAGCCAATTCCATTTTGGTGCTCTCGGCCAACTTGTTGTGAGGCTCTTTTTCACTTTCTTCTGATTTTAGTAATAGAGAAATCTTACAAGGCTCAACAGTTTCTTCTTTCTGGCAGCATTCCTGCGATGAAAAGTTGTGGATCTGTTTTCCTTGTTCTTTGCCCTTGCTCCTTGTCTTTTCTGACCCTTGCTGCTGTTTTACCTCATGGCCTTCTAAAAGATTTTCAGGCCATTTTTTTTCTGTGTATTTGGATTTGTTGGCCAATAATTTCCTGAGTTCAATGTTGGTAGAGAAATGTAAATGTGAGTCTCTGTTGGTGAACAGTTCACAGTACCGATTGCAGATCAAGGTGAACTTGCAAAGGCTGCTGCTAATATAACTTACTTAAAATCTTTGAGAGCGAACATTCCTTGTGCTCCATTTAATTTGCAAAAGCGTCCCCAATAAATGGCATGGCCACAGCATTTTTTAAAACATGTATTTGTTTGTTGTATGGGGTAGGGGACAGTGCACTGGAGTGTTGTGTAGAAATCAGAGGGCAACTATCACGATTCTGCTCTCTCCTTGGGTCGTGTGGCTTCCAGGGAGTTGAACTCAGGTTGTTAAACTTAATGGCAAGCTCTTTCACCGACTAAACCAGATTGCCAGCCTAACGTGGGCAGTTTTTAAGAATTCAATAAAAAGATTGCAATAACCTTTGTTTAAAATGGGTGTTTTTCATATTTATAGTGTGCAAAATATCAACTCCCAAGTTGAATGCTCTTTGCCCAGTCTGTGTCACAATCTGCATTTGCTCCTATTTGACATGCTCTAGGTAGGAACAAGCTGCCCTCACTCTCTACCCAAAGTTGCTCATTATATTCATGCTATGTGGTTTGCCCATATTATAGAGTGCATGAGTGATTGTGTAAAATGCGTTGAAAAAGTGCTGTTTTATCGGCAAGGGGAAGCTCTGTCTCTCACTGTTCCTCGTGTTCAAAAACATGAGCTTACAAACATCCGGAATAGCACAGAGGAAGTTGTCAGCTTTGTGCTTAGTATTTAATAACTAACTTTAAATAACTGCAGAATATTGCAGAGGAGTAAACTGAGGTCTGAGGAGGTTACATGAGGTATTCTGGATCACAAATATGGAATGAGTTAGAGACACATTTTATTGGCTTTTTAAAAAATCATATAAAATATTTTTATCATATTCTTTGCCAACCTCAACTTCTTTCAGCCTCTCTAGCCCCACCCCCCACCCAACCTCCCTCTCCCCACCCTCTCCCTCCCCCTCTCCCTCCCCCTCTCCCTCCCCCTCTCTCTCCCCCTCTCTCTCCCAGCCTCTAAGGAGAATTGTTAAGGGCAGGTCTGCAAAGCTCTGGTGCTTATGGCAGAAGAGCTGAGCACATGGTCTGGAGAGCAGCTTCCTCCTAGGTAAACAGTAAAAGACACAGAAGTAAAGCACACATGCCATCCTCCCTGCTTTGTGCTGTATTTTTTTACAGCCAGTAGGCAGGGAAAGATGACAAAGTAGCCAGTAGGCAGGGAAAGAGACAAACTTCCCTTTCCTCAGAGAGCCCACATGCAGTAAGGGAAGAGCAGGTAGGACAATGACCAAAGGTAGTTAAATGTAAGTGACACTGAGAGATAAAATGGGGCTGCAAAGCACCAAGAAAAAAGCCGAACAAAGCCACAGCCCGGGAGGACAGAACTTCAGCTGGGGGTGGCAGAGGTGGTGGGAGGGGAGAACAGAACTGACTCCATCAGCTTTCCTTAAAGGACAGGGTGTCCACTAACCCCCTCACCATCCCTCCTAGACTGTGGTTTAGGTATCCTTGGAACTGCTTAGAACTGCATTGTCCCAACCCAGAGACCTCACTAGTAATCTAGAGCCCCCAGGCTTAGTGTAGTTCATTCTGACCCACAAGCTGTGTCACCACAGATCTATTGAAATAGAATCTGATAGATAGGAAGCAAAGGAGTTTCCCTCCCACATCTAAGCTGGTATCAAAGTTTGCATTAGAAAAAAAAAATATGCTTTGAAACTAGCCTGCTGTGTACCTGTGTGTGTTCTCAGCCTGTTTTGTCACTAAATTAATGCATGTTTAACGTTTTGAAAGGGACTGTGGGAATATTTCCTACTGCTTTAGTAACTAGCGTTTAAAACTATCTAGTAGACGGAAGTAAGGGGTGAGGATTCGTGTTTGGGGACTTCGGGGTAATTTAAAAGAAATATAGTTATTTCGTTCATTTCAACGCTTTGGGAACCCTTGTATTCTACCTGCTCTTTCTCCTTTCCATCTCTCCTTTTCCTTGTGGAGTTGAGTCAGCAAGAGGAAAATATTCAAATTAGACTTGTCATACAGGGGGAAAAGAATCTGACTCTGTCCGGGTGGGTGGAGGGGAAAAAGCAACTTTTTGTCAGTCTTTTGTATCTCAGCAGCTGGATTCATTGCTGCCATGGCAACAGACCACATGATGAGGTGTATTGGATTGCTGTGTTGAGCACAAGGGGAGGAATGAGCACAGCTTTTTATTGAAGTTAAAGGTTACTTTGGAGTTTCTTCTGGGGAAGTGTGTAAGGTCCGGTACATTAGCGTTCAGCGGATGTAGCACGTGTGCAGAAGAATTAGAGGCATGTTGGTGCATTAAACTACAAAACCAGGTAAGGTACAATCGGCGCTTCGGAGCTGAACTCTCTTACCTCGGAGGCAGTAGTGTAGCTGGCTGGTTGGAATTTCACTCCCACCCCACCCCCATCCCTACATGGGCACAGGGAAATTTCTGCTCTCTTCCCTTCCCAAGTTCCCCACCTCTGCCTTCACCTGTTTTAACCGGGGAAGTCTCAGGTTCTAATGTGTTGTGAATTTGTTCTGTGGCTCCCCCCCCCCCGCGCCATGTGTGTGTGTGTGTGTGTGTGTGTGTGTCTCAGAAAGAAACAGAAAGGAAGCAAAAGGAGCACAGTCATTAGTGTTTTCTGATCAGTGTTCAACTGAGCCGATTGCTTTCTTGTTTTGTTCTTTGCAAATGCTCTGCTTTCTTCAGAGGTATTGGCCAAAGCTACACGTCTCCTTC